>CAWUFW010015013.1:0-383126 GCA_963921515.1 Calotriton arnoldi
ATATGGTTGCCCCCACTTTTTTTATGGTGTTTTGCTGGTTTATGACTTAGTTGGACTGGGATCCTGCTATTCAGGGCCCCAGTCTATCTGCTTTCTCTGTAAAATGGTTTCCATGTGCCTTAGGCACATCTCTGATTGGGATCTGGAGTGCCCTTATAAGTCCCTAGTATATGGTATACTATGTAACAAGGGCATAGGTACCTCAGAGGCCTGCCAGGGGCTGCAGCATGTATTATGCCACCCCTGGAAGGCCATCCAAACTGACACCACCGGTCTGCTACTGCAGCCTGGGTAAGGTGGTGCATGCACCCCTTACTGTGATATAGGTTACCTATATCACGAAATACATACACACATATAAACCTATAAGTCACTCCTAAGGCAGGCCTTATCAATCCTAAAGGCAGAGTGCGTGGTTCCTATGTGAGAGGGTGCCCCTGCATGAGCAGGGCCCCTCTGCAGCGTTCGGAGACCATCTCTGATGCTGTTTGTAGTGCAGCCTGACCATATACTCTTAAGCGCATTATATCCTCGCGGTAAAATGCTAACTTTGGAATGGCTGCACCTAAACATGTCGTGTTTGGTGTCAAACATCTTGGAATACTACCCCCCGCCAATCCTGGCGGCGGGGGTAGCATTCCACCCTTCTAGAGGGAAAGACATGTTAACTCTGACTAGTCCGGTAACTTCTTTCCAGAGCCCTGGCATCACAAAATGGATGCTGCTGCCACAGACACGAGTCTGGCCTCCTGCTGCTGGACGAAACTCCGGCAGGGGAGGCCTGGACAATAGGTTTCCTGTCCCAGGGAGGTGTGACCACCTCCCCAGACAGGACAATGTGTATTGGGGCTGGGCGGGAGCACTTTCGGGTGCTTTGAAGTCCTGCACTGGGGGCACATTTGGTGTCCCTGTGCATACCCCAGTTCAAACCGGATCAGGGGCTTGCAGCCCCTGCTTTGGCGTGAACTGGACAAAGGGAAAGGGTGTAGCCACCCCTCTGCCCTGACCCACCCATAGGTGGGGCCACAGAGTAGTCCAACCCCTATTTTTAGAATAAAGGTAGGAACCCAGTCCTTAGGACTTTAGATTATACCTGGATGAAACTCTGAAACTGAATCCTGGACCTTCGACGCTCTACGACAAGATTAGAGGACTGAAGAATCTCCCTTGGGGTCAAGGAATGACTCCCCTGCTTGGCAGGCACCAAAGAAGCATCTGTCTGGTTCGCATTTCTGAAGCTCCCGTCGGACGCCGAAGTCATCGCATCACCAGAGGTGGATTCTCAGACTTTCCCGAGGCTACCCTGAGTTCCCAGCAAAGCTGAGGCCCGTGGCTATCGTGGGTGACTTGAGACTGTGACCCCTGGACACCGAGCACACTTGCAAGTGCACCATCTTCTGGGTCTCCCAAGAAGTCGTGCTTTGGGCTCCGAGTAGCCCTAGCCTCCAGCACCACCTGCACCGAAGATCACTGGCCCCCACTCCACGAGTGTCCTGTAAGCCAGCTCCACGTGCGGCGTCACGAGGCTCCTTCGCGGTCGCTAGCCCGTTGGCTAGTAGCCCTTAACGAAGGCCAATCGTTTCCTTACTTGGCATCCTGGTTGCTCCAGGCCTGCCCTCACTTACCCTCGCTGGGTGAGTTCCACAGACCTTGCTGGTCTGCACCATCGACGATCTACATCTTACTTGAGACTTGCCGTTGCCAAGGCTTGTTGGGTCCAATCCGGTCGCCGACACCTCAGCACTCGACAGACATCGAGCACCAGTCCGAATCCTTCTCCTGGTCACCGACAACGCCTCCCGGACCTCGTGGCTGAAGAGTCAAGACGACTGTCAACGCACCTGAAGCACTCGACATCGGTGGGCATCTGTCCATCGCCTTCCTGGTCACTGGCTAGTGACCCAGACTCTGTCCCCTCTGCTTTCAGGTTCACCAGAACTCCGATCCACTCTTGGATCCACCCGGACACTTTTCTCTTGGCCGCCAGCAGCACTTTGCAGCAGATCGCCATTCGAATCGACGACGAAACCCGACCCCGAAAGGCACCTATGCACCCGGCTTCCCTGGGTGAGGTAACACGAGTACTCCGGTGCTCCCGTGGGTAGAGACTCTTCAAAGTCCTAGATCTCAAAGGGTTTTGTCCTAGTCCTCTTTTAAGTGTCCCTTTCCTCTATTTTCCCGATCCCGACTTTCTCCATAGAAGTTAACGGCGTATCGCGGTTGTGTATTTACACTGCACGCGTCTCCCGTGGGTCCCCTGTGTCACTACCTTGGGTGGTTCCTTGTGGTCCAAGCACTTCTAGAGGCTCTAGGCCTAGTGTCTAGTTCAGTCGTGGTTCGCATACCACTTTATTGGTATATGGTTTGGTACGCCCCTAGGGCCCAAACGTGTATTTGTGCTATTACTGTGATTTAAGATCTTATAACTTATGTACTTCGAACTCTAGCCTCATAAAGAGACTAGAGGGGTGTGTTTAGCAATAAATACATATATTTTGAATATATACCTGGTGTGGTGCTCTTTCATTTGGTCACTCAAGAGATTATAGACTGGTAAAACAAGCTGCTTTACATTCCTTCAAGACTTAGCCTGAAGGCTGCTCTCCATAGCTACCACTAGGATAGCTTTCAATAAGGTTGTCTTTAACCTATCTACCATAAGAGTCGATTTGGACTGGTGCAAGGTGCCCACTATAATTAGTGGACAGCATATGCCAGGCCAACTTCTCACATTGGTGTGCAGCGTGTGGGATTCCAGCTTGCTATTGTTTTACCAGATAATCTCAATTGAATTGATCAACTGAAAACCACTAAAGGTACCTAAGGTACATATAATTTAAGCTTAGAATAACAGTAAGTTCTACTGAACTTAGAGTTGTGTGTTAAGGGATAGCACAACCCTTTCTACAACTCAAGAGAGTTTAGTAGGCCACACTAGAGTAGGTAGTGCATACACCACACCACACTAGTAATGTCTTTAAGGGCAGGATCCAAAGAATCCTTGCAGGAAGCCATTGAGCTTCCACCCTCCAAGTATGATACACTCCCATTCTTGGAATTGAGAGCTTTATGTAACTTGAGAAAAATAAGGACAGGCCAAAGCCCCACCACCCAACACCTCAAGGAGTTGTTGGTGGCTTATGACCTTAGTAAGCCTGTAGGGACTGAAGGGGTAGGAGCTGAGGGTGGGGCAGAAGAAGAGGAGGACGCTAGGGGTACCAGTACCCCCAGCCCCCCTCTGAAACTGGCCAGGAGGGTGACAATGACCCTGACCTGGAAAACCCAATCCCTCCTGTGGATGATGATGAGGATGATCAAGATGATGCCCTCTTTGTCCCCCAGGAAGGATTAAGAGTGTGCCCAGAAGGTCTAGGTCTCCTTCTCAGGAGTCTAACCACTCTGGCACCTCCATAGGGAGCTCTGTCTCATCTCATAGGAGGGAATCCTCTCATGAGAGAAGAAAGAGGCTGGTCCAGTATGAGGAAACTCAGCTGGAAATCAGAAAAAAGCAATTGGCTTTAGATAGGGAATCCCTAGATCTCCTTAGAGAGAGAAGAAAGTTGGGACTAGAGTCCCATGGTGGCAGCAATATCCCTAGAGATAGGGAGAGGTCTTATGACCATAGAAACCTAAACAAGATTGTCCCTCCCTACCAGAGTGGGGATGACATCCACAAATGGATAACTGCACTGGAGAGGGCCTGTAAAGTTCAGAAGGTCCCCCAGAGGCAGTGGGCAGCAATCTTGTGGCTCTCCTTTGCAGACAAAGGTAGAGACAAGCTCCTCACTGTAAGAGAAGAGGATGCTGACAATTACACAGTCTTGAAGAGTGCTCTGATAGATGGGTTTGGCCTAACCACTGAACAGTATAGGTTGAAGTTCAGAGACACCCAAAAGCTCAGACTCAAGACTGGGTTGATTTTGTAGATTGTGCTACAAAGGCTCTGGAAGGTTGGATACATGGCAACAAAGTGCATGACTTTTTAGGATTGTACAATTTGATTATGAGGGAGCAGATCCTTAATAATTGTCAAAACCAGCTTTTGCACCAGTATCTGGTGGACTCTGATCTGACCTCTCCCCAAGAATTGGGAAAGAAGGCAGACAAATGGGTCAGAACCAGAGTAAAAACTAGAAATCAGGGTGGTGACCAGAAGAAAGATTCTACTAAGTCCCAAGAGAAAGGTGGGGATAAATCTAAGGATAAGTCCCCTACAGGGCCCCAAAATTCCTCTTCTGGGGGTGGGTCCCAAACTCCTTCCTCTCCTGAAAAGAAACCCTATTGCCATGTCTGTAAAAAGCCTGGGCACTGGAAAACTGATCCCAGTTGCCCCAGGATTGGCAATAAAGAAAATGTTCCTCCCACAACTACTACCACCCCTCCTGGTACTACCAGTAGTAATCCTCCAGTTGGGAGTAGTGCACCCAAAAAGTTAGGTGCTTTTGCAAGAGGAACAGAGGTGGGCCCTAGTTTAGACAGGGACCCCTCAACAGACTCCTCTGACTCTGATGGTGGTATAGGATTTGCCACCTTTACCATGGGTCCCATAGCATTGGGCAGGTACAGATTGGAGCCAATAATTAATGGTCAGAAAGCTGTGGCATTTAGGGACACAGGGGCTAGTGTCACCATGGTGGCAGGGAAACTAGTCCCCCCTCACCAGCTTTTACCTGAGTTTAAATACCAGGTGACCAACATTGATGGTGTCAGAACAGATCACCCCATGGCCATAGTCAATCTCAGCTGGGAGGGGGTCACAGGCCCAAAGAGAGTGGCAGTGTCCCCAACCCTACCTGTAGATTGCCTGATGGGCAATGATCTGGAAATTTCAGCCTGGGCTGAAGTTGAACACCAAACCCATCTTAGGATGCTGGGCGTCCCTGTAAAGGTTAGTGGGGCTGTAATGGCCACAGCCCCAGCCCAAGAATTTGGAGAGATGGAGCCTGAAAGAATGGCCCACTCTCCCCCAAAAGAGAGCACAAGGGTTGAAGAAAAGTCTTCTTCCCTCCAGACAGTAGGTAAGGGTCAGCCTCCTCAGGGAACTGACCCTACCCCTAGTGAAGGAACTGCCCCAGAGGTAGTCAGGCCTGGCCTGGCCACACCCCTGATGGCAGAGGACCCTTCCAAGGTGGTACCCAGTCTGGAGCAGGTAACCTGCCCCTCTCTACCCTGCCTCAGTCAGCCCAGGGCTGCAGAGGTCAGGGAGGTCAGTGGACCCCCCAGGGCCCCCTGTCCAGAGGAAGCCCCCATCAGCAGATTAGGGGCACCCAGTCTAGTAGCCCTAGCCAGGTGAAAATTCCTCTACACACTGAGGGATCCCCCATACCTTTATGTAGGGACCTCCCCAGAAGGACTCTGGTAGGCAAGGGCAAACCTGGGACCAGAAGGTTCCAAACCTGCCATGTCCCTCCAGTAGTCCATCCAAAGGGACCCAACCCCCAGCTGTAGGCAGCCAAAGGTTGACCCTTAGAGCAAAGTGCAACTCAGTCATGGAAAGACAGGCATACATGGTGACCAGTGATCTGAGGAAGCTGAGGCCAACATTCCTAGGGCCTCACTTCTCTACTCAGACACCTCACCAGCCTTGTACTTTACCTAAGCACACCACAGGTAGTGATTCCCCATGGTGGAGACCCTCTCATACCCTTAGGGTGAGGGATTGCTTAGTGGACCATAAGACAGGGGGCAACCATGCTAGTGCAGGTGCTTCCTTATATGACCACTTAGTCAATGAAGGCTCAACTGGCCAAGGTTAGCCTTATCTCCTTTCGTTTGGGGGGGTTATGTAGGAAGGTGGAATCTGACTATATGGTTGCCCCCACTTTTTTATGGTGTTTTGCTGGTTTATGACTTAGTTGGACTGGGATCCTGCTATTCAGGGCCCCAGTCTATCTGCTTTCTCTGTAAAATGGTTTCCATGTGCCTTAGGCACATCTCTGATTGGGATCTGGAGTGCCCTTATAAGTCCCTAGTATATGGTATACTATGTACCAAGGGCATAGGTACCTCAGAGGCCTGCCAGGGGCTGCAGCATGTATTATGCCACCCCTGGAAGGCCATCCAAACTGACACCACCGGTCTGCTACTGCAGCCTGGGTAAGGTGGTGCATGCACCCCTTACTGTGATATAGGTTACCTATATCACGAAATACATACACACATATAAACCTATAAGTCACTCCTAAGGCAGGCCTTATCAATCCTAAAGGCAGAGTGCGTGGTTCCTATGTGAGAGGGTGCCCCTGCATGAGCAGGGCCCCTCTGCAGCGTTCGGAGACCATCTCTGATGCTGTTTGTAGTGCAGCCTGACCATATACTCTTAAGCGCATTATATCCTCGCGGTAAAATGCTAACTTTGGAATGGCTGCACCTAAACATGTCGTGTTTGGTGTCAAACATCTTGGAATACTACCCCCCGCCAATCCTGGTGGCGGGGGTAGCATTCCACCCTTCTAGAGGGAAAGACATGTTAACTCTGACTAGTCCGGTAACTTCTTTCCAGAGCCCTGGCATCACAAAATGGATGCTGCTGCCACAGACACGAGTCTGGCCTCCTGCTGCTGGACGAAACTCCGGCAGGGGAGGCCTGGTCAATAGGTTTCCTGTCCCAGGGAGGTGTGACCACCTCCCCAGACAGGACAATGTGTATTGGGGCTGGGCGGGAGCACTTTCGGGTGCTTTGAAGTCCTGCACTGGGGGCACATTTGGTGTCCCTGTGCATACCCCAGTTCAAACCGGATCAGGGGCTTGCAGCCCCTGCTTTGGCGCGAACTGGACAAAGGGAAAGGGGTGTAGCCACCCCTCTGCCCTGACCCACCCATAGGTGGGGCCACAGAGTAGTCCAACCCCTATTTTTAGAATAAAAGTAGGAACCCAGTCCTTAGGACTTTAGATTATACCTGGACGAAACTCTGAAACTGAATCCTGGACCTTCGACGCTCTACGTCAAGATTAGAGGACTGAAGAATCTCCCTTGGGGTCAAGGAGTGACTCCCCTGCTTGGCAGGCACCAAAGAAGCATCTGTCCAGTTCGCATTTCTGAAGCTCCCGTCGGACGCCAAAGTCATCGCATCACCAGAGGTGGATTCTCAGACTTCGCCGAGGCTACCCTGAGTCCCCAGCAAAGCTGAGGCCCGTGGCTATCGTGGGTGACTTGAGACCATGACCCCTGGAGACCGAGCACACTTGCAAGTGCACCATCTTCTGGGTCTCCCAAGAAGTCGTGCTTTGGTCTCCGAGTAGCCCTAGCCTCCAGCACCACCTGCACCGAAGATCACTGGCCCCCACTCCACGAGTGTCCTGTAAGCCAGCTCCACGTGCGGCGTCACGAGGCTCCTTCGCGGTCGCTAGCCCGTTGGCTAGTAGCCCTTAATGAAGGCCAATCTTTTCCTTACTTGGCATCGTGGTTGCTCCAGACCTGCCCTCACTTACCCTCGCTGGGTGAGTTCCACAGACCTTGCTGGTCTGCACCATCGACGATCTACATCTTACTCGAGACTTGCCGTTGCCAAGGGTTGTTGGGTCCAATCCGGTCACCGACACCTCAGCACTCGACAGACATCGAGCACCAGCCCGAATCCTGCTCCTGGTTGCCGACAACGCCTCCCGGACCTCGTGGCTGAAGAGTCAAGACGACCATCAACGCACCTGAAGCACTCGACATCGGTGGGCATCTGTCCATCGCCTTCCTGGTCACTGGCTAGTGACCCAGACTCTGTCCCCTCTGCTTTCAGGTTCACCAGAACTCCGATCCATTCTTGGATCCACCCGGACACTTTTCTCTTGGCCGCCAGCAGCACTTTGCAGCAGATCGCCATTCGAATCGACGACGGAACCCGACCCCGAAAGGCACATATGCACCCGGCTTCCCTGCGTGAGGTAACACGAGTACTCCGGTGCTCCCGTGGGTAGAGACTCTTCAAAGTCCTAGATCTCAAAGGGTTTTGTCCTAGTCCTCTTTTAAGTGTCCCTTTCCTCTATTTTCCCGATCCCGACTTTCTCCATAGAAGTTAACGGCGTATCGCGGTTGTGTATTTACACTGCACGCGTCTCCCGTGGGTCCCCTGTGTCACTACCTTGGGTGGTTCCTTGTGGTCCAAGCACTTCTAGAGGCTCTAGGCCTAGTGTCTAGTTCAGTCGTGGTTCGCATACCACTTTATTGGTATATGGTTTGGTACGCCCCTAGGGCCCAAACGTGTATTTGTGCTATTACAGTGATTTAAGATCTTATAACTTATGTACTTCGAACTCTAGCCTCATAAAGAGACTAGAGGGGTGTGTTTAGCAATAAATACATATATTTTGAATATATACCTGGTGTGGTGCTCTTTCATTTGGTCACTAAAGAGATTATAGACTGGTAAAACAAGCTGCTTTACATTCCTTCAAGACTTAGCCTGAAGGCTGCTCTCCATAGCTACCACTAGGATAGCTTTCAATAAGGTTGTCTTTAACCTACCTACCATAAGAGTCGATTTGGACTGGTGCAAGGTGCCCACTATAATTAGTGGACAGCATATGCCAGGCCAACTTCTCACATGCCCGAACACCACTGCACTGCCCTAAACCCTGAAACACCATCCCCAGCACGACCCGCTACACTGCACGAACACCCCTGCACTGCCCTAAACCCTGAAACACTACCCCCAGCAAGACCCCCTACACTGCCCGAACACCACTGCACTGCCCTAAACCCTGAAACATCACCCCCAGCAATACCCCCTACACTGCCCGAACACCACTGCCCTAAACCCTGAAACACCACCCCCAGCAAGACCCCCTACACTGCCCGAACACCACTGCACTACCCTAAACCCTACAACACTACCCCCAGCATGACCCCCTACACTACACAAGCACCACTGCACTACCCTAAACCCTAAACCACTACCCCCAGAACGACCCCCTACACTGCCCGAACACCACTGCACTGCCCTAAACCTTGAAACACCAGCCCATGCACGACCCCCTACACTGTTCGAACACCCCTGCACTGCCCTAAACCCTGAAACACCACCCCCAGCATGACCCCCTACACTGCCGAACAACACTGCACTGCCCTAAACCCTGAAACACCACCCCTTCACGACCCCCTACACTGCCCGAACACCACTGCACTGCCCTAAACCCTGAAACACCACCCCCAGCACGGCCCCCTACACTGCCCAAACACCACTGCACTGCCCTAAACCCTGAAACACTATCCCCAGCAAGACCCCCTACACTGCCCAAACACCACTCCACTGCCCAAAACCCAGAAACATCACCCCCAGCAAGACCCACTCACTGCCCGAACAAGACCCCCTACACTGCCCGAACACCACTGCCCTAAACCCTGAAACACCACCCCCAGCACGACCCCCTACACTGCCCGAACACCACTGCACTGCCCTAAACCCTGAAACACCACCCCCAGCACGACCCCCTACACTGCCCGAACACCACTGCACTGCCCTAAACCCTGAAACACCAGCCCCAGCACGACCACCTACACTGCACGAACACCACTGCACTGCCCTAAACCCTGAAACACCAGCCCCAGCATGACCCCCTACACTGCCCGAACACCACTGCACTGCCCTAAACCCTGAAACACCAGCCCCAGCACAACCCCCTACACTGCCAGAACACCATTGCACTGCCCTAAACCCTGAAATACCAGCCCCAGCACAACACCCTACACTGCCCGAACACCACTGCACTGCCCTAAACCCTGAAACACCACCCCGTGCACGACCCCCTACACTGCCCGAACACCACTGCACTGCCCTAAACCCTGAAACACCACCCCCAGCACGACACCCTACACTGCCCGAACACCACTGCACTGCCTTAAACCCTGAAACATCACCCCCAGCAAGACCCCCTACACTGCCCGAACACCACTGGCCTAAACCCTGAAACACCACCCCCAGCAAGACCCCCTACACTGCCCGAACACCACTGCACTGCCCTAAACCCTGAAACACCAGCCCCAGCACGACCCCCTACATTGCCTGAACACCACTGCACTGCCCTAAACCCTGAAACACCACCCCCTGCATGACCCACTACACTGCCCGAACACCACTGCACTGCCCTAAACCCTGAAACACCATTCCCCCTGCACGACCCCCTACTCTGCCCGAACACTACTGCACTGGCCTAAACCCTGAAACACCATCCCCAGCACGACCCCCTACACTGCACGAACACCCCTGCACTGCCCTAAACCCTGAAACACTACCCCCAGCAAGACCCCCTACACTGCCCGAACACCACTGCACTGCCCTAAACCCTGAAACATCACCCCCAGCAAGACCCCCTACACTGCCCGAACATCACTGCCCTAAACCCTGAAACACCACCCCCAGCAAGACCCCCTACACTGCCCGAACACCACTACACTGCCCTAAACCCTGAAACACCAGCCCCAGCACGACCCCCTACATTGCCCGAACACCACTGCACTGCCCTAAACCCTGAAACACCACCCCCTGCATGACCCACTACACTGCCCGAACACCACTGCACTGCCCTAAACCCTGAAACACCACCCCCAGCACGACCCCCTACACTGCCCGAACACCATTGCACTGCCCTAAACCCTAAAACACCACCCCCTGCATGACCCCCTACACTGCCCGAACACTACTGCACTGCCCTAAACCCTGAAACACCGCCCCCAGCATGACCCCCTACACTGCACGAACACTACTGCACTGCCCTAAACCCTGAAACACTACCCCCAGCAAGACCCCCTACACTGCCCGAACACCACTGCACTGCCCTAAACCCTGAAACATCACCCCCAGCAAGACCCCCTACACTGCCCGAACACCACTGCCCTAAACCCTGAAACACCACCCCCAGCAAGACCCCCTACACTGCCCGAACAACACTGCAGTGCCCTAAACCCTAAAACACCACCCCCAGCACGACCCCCTACACTGCCCGAACACCACTGCTCTGCCCAAAACCCTGAAACACCAGCCCTAGCACGACCCCCTACACTGCCCGAACACCACTGCACTGCCCTAAACCCTGAAACACCACCCCCAGCACGACCCCCTACACTGCCCGAACACCACTGCACTGCCCTAAACCCTGAAACACCACCCCCAGCACGACCGCCTACACTGCCTGAACACCACTGCACTGCCCTAAACCCTGAAACACCAGCCCCAGCACGACCCCCTACACTGCCCGAACACCACTGCACTGCCCTAATCCGTCAAACACCAGTCCCAGCACGACCCCCTACACTGCCCGAACACCACTGCACTACCCTAAACCCTGAAACACCAGCCCCAGCAAGACCCCCTACACTGCCTGAACACCACTGCACTGCCCTAAACCCTGAAACACCAGCCCCAGCAAGACCCCCTACACTGCCCGAACACCACTGCACTGCCCTAAACCCTGAAACACCACCCCCAGCAAGACCCCCTACACTGCCCGAACACCACTGCGCTGCCCTAAACGCTGAAACATCAGCCCCAGCAAAACCCCCTACACTGCGCGAACACCATTGCACTGCCCTAAACACTGAAACACCACACCCAGCAAGACCCCCTACACTGCCCGAACACCACTGCACTAAACCCGGAAACACCAGCCCCAGCAAGACCACCTACACTGCCCGAACACCACTGCACTGCCCAAAACCCTGAAACACCACCCCCAGCACGACACCCTACACTGCCCGAACACCACTGCACTGCCCTAAACCCTGAAACACCACCCCCAGCACGACCCCTACACTGCCCGAGCACCACTGCACTGCCCTAAACCCTGAAACACCACCCCCTGCACGACCCCCTATACTGCCCGAACACCACTGCACTGCCCTAAACCCTAAAACTCTACCCCCAGCATGAACCCCTACACTGCCCGAACACCACTGCACTGCCCTAAACCCTGACTCACCACCCCCTGCACGACCCCCTACACTGCCCGAACACCAATACACTGCCCTAAACCCAGAAACACCACCCCCAGCATGACCCCCTACACTGCCCGAACACCACTGCACTGCCCTAAACCCTGACTCACCATCCCCCTGCACGACCCCCTACACTGCCCGAACACCATTGCACTGCCCTAAACCCTGAAACACCACCCCCAGCACGACCCCCTACACTGCCTGAACACCACTGCCCTAAACCCTGAAACACCACCCCCAGCAAGACCCCCTACACTGCCCGAATACCACTGCACTGCCCTAAAGCCTGAAACACCACCTCCAACACAACCCCCTACACTGCCTGAACACCATTGCTCTGCCCTAAACCCAGAAACACTGCCCCCAGCAAGACCCCCTACACTGCCCGAACACCACTGCACTGCCCTAAACCCTGAAACATCACCCCCTGCAAGACCCCCTACACTGCCCGAACACCACTGCCCTAAACCCTGAAACACCACCCCCAGCACGACCCCCTACACTACTCGAACACCACTGCACTGCCATAAACCCTGAAACACCACCCCAGCACGACCCCCTACACTGCCCGAACACCACTGCTCTGCCCAAAACACTGAAACACCAGCCCCAGCATGACCCCCTACACTGCCCGAATACCACTGCACTGCCCTAAACCCTGAAACACCAGCCCCAGCATGAACCCCTACACTGCCCGAACACAACTGCACTACCCTAAACCCAGAAACACCACCCCCAGCACGACTCCCTACACTGCCCGAGCACCACTGCCTGCACTGCCCTAAACCCTGAAACACCAGCCCCAGCACGACCCCCTACACTGCCTGAACACTACTGCACTGCCCTAAACCATGAAACACCATCCCCAGCACGACCCCCTACACTGCACGAACACCATTGCACTGCCCTAAACCCTGAAAAACTACCCCCAGCAAGACCCCCTACACTGCCCGAACACCACTGCACTGCCCTAAACCCTGAAACATCACCCCTAGCAAGACCCCCTACACTGCCCGAACACCACTGCCCTAAACCCTGAAACACCACCCCCAGCAAGACCCCCTACACTGCCCGAACACCACTGCACTGCCCTAAACCCTGAAACACCAGCCCCAGCACGACCCCCTACACTGCCCGAACACCACTGCACTGCCCTAAACCCTGAAACACTCCCCCAGCACGACCCCCTTCACTACCCGAACACCACTGCACTGCCCTAAACCCTAAAACACTCCCCCAGCACGACCCCCTACACTGCCCGAACACCACTGCACTGCCCTAAACCCTAAAACACTCCCCCCAGCATGACCCCCTACACTACCCAAACACCACTGCACTGCCCTAAACCCTAAAACACTCCCCCAGCATGACCCCCTGCACGACCCAAACACCACTGCACTGCCCTAAACCCTGAAACACCACCCCCAGCAAGACCCCCTACACTGCCCGAACACCACTGCACTGCCCTAAACCCTGAAACACCACCCCCAGCACGACCCCATACACTGCCCGAACACCACTGCACTACCCTAAACCCTAAAACACGACCTCCTACACTACACAAAGACCACTGCACTACCCTAAACCCTAAAACACTACCCCCAGCACGGCCCCCTACACTACCCAAACACCACTGCACTACCCTAAACCCTAAAACACTACCCCCTACACTACACAAACACCACTGCACTACCCTAAACCCTAAAACAATACCCCCAGCACGAACCCCTACACTACCCAAACACCACTGCACTACCCTAAACCCTAAAACACTACCCCCAGCAGTACCCCCTACACTACCCAAACACCATTGCACTACCCTAAACCCTAAAACGCTACCCCCAGCAGTACCCCCTACACTACCCAAACACCACTGCACTACCCTAAACCCTAAACCACTACCCCCAGCACGACCCCCTACACTACCCAAACACCACTGCACTACCCTAAACCCTAAAACACTACCCCCAGCACAACCCCCTACACTACCCAAACACCACTGTAATACCCTAAACCCTAAAACACTCCCCCAGCACGACTCCCTACACTATCCAAACACCACTGCACTACCCTAAACCCTAAATATACCCCCAGCATGACCCCCTACACTACACAAACACCACTGCACTACCCTAAACCCTAAAACACTACCCCAAGCACGACCCCCTTCACTACCTAAACACAACTACACAATTTGTTACAGGCGTTGCAACGCATGCCTGTGGTGCTTACTGGAAGTACTTGGTGGGCTAGTTGGGCCCCAGGGACCCTCAGGATTCAAGGTGACCTAATCCCCCAACTTAAAACGCGCCACGGGGCGCGTTTGCACAGTGGTGAAGGGAGGGGGCGGGCCTCAGGTGACATGTGCGCAAACACGCCCCTTGAATCCTGAGGGACCCTGGGGCCAACTAGCCCACCAGGTACCTTCAGTAAGCACAACAGAGTTGCGTTGCAGAGAGGTGAAAAAAGGTGCGTGACCTCGGAACGCCTCTCTGCAACTCAGCTCTGTGGTCCTAACTGTAGGTACCTGGGGGGCTAGTTGGGCCCCAGGGACCCTCAGGATTCAAGGGACTTAATCCCGCAACTTAAAACGCGTCACGGGGCGCGATTGCACACGCGTTTTAAGAGGTAGTTTTAATCCCCTGCCCTATTATGTACTAGGGACTTACAGAGGAGGTCATGCTAATCACAGGGGTACCCCAACGCATAGTGTTCCCTAGTGTATGTAGGTGTTTTCACTGTATTCTAAGTGTCTTTTAGCATAGCACTGACTCTGGTTAGTCAGAGTCAGTTACCACCAGTACCCGTCTGAAAAAGTTGTGGGCACACATGATTTTGCAACATGGCCTCTTTCTGCTCCTCTGTTGGTTCTTTCTCCACATCTTTTGCTTCTTCCTGCACTTTTCTTCGTCTTTGTGGACTTCTGTTGCTTCTTTCTGCATTTCTTTTGCTTCTTTCTGCGCATTTTTTCTTCTTTCTTCACATGTCCTACCTCTGTAGGCATAGTTAGAAACTAGCATTTAAAAAACCTTTGAAATTCACTTAAAAAATCATAGGTTTCAGGCACGTTATAGTTAGAAATTAGCATTTAAAAAACCTTTGAAATTCACTGAAAAAACCATAGGTTTTAGGGACAGTTATAGTTAGTTGGACATTTCACTCGTACAAAACCATAGAAATTCCCCCGTTATAGTTAGTTCAGCTAACTATAACTCGCGCCTCCGCAATGCACTGCTGATGACGTCACATATTACATCACTCATGACATGGTCAGTGACATCACTGATGACATCTCAAATGACATCACTGATGACATCATCCATGTGATAATTTCATGCATCTTCTCACACCCTAATATAGCTTTTGATACACCCACTCTAAATTACAGACTGCCATTCTCAAAACCATACACACTCCAATACCAATAACTACATACCCACTCACTGATTCTTAGGTCTACACACACACATCTACTCACTCACCCGTACAGTCACTCATACTTACAGTCACTCAGTACAGGACTATCATATGCACTCATACACCTATATAAACACTCACACACCGCCACTCATCCATAGAGGTACTCACACACCTAGTCAGTCATGCAAAAAATTAATCACACACCCATTTACTCACCTATACAGTTATACACACACCAGCTCACTTACTCATACAAATACTAGCACATTCTTACGCTCTTATACAATAACTGATACAAGCACACACGCATCCATACAGCCACTCTCACAATCACACACTCTCACTTATAGCCATTTAAATACTCTAACACACATATATACTGCCTTTTACATATGTAGTTACTCGCACATGTACCACTGAGATATACATTCACTCACTAACACACCCATACACACACTCACCCACCCAAGCAGTCCATCACAGATGCACTCTTGAAATCATGCACCCAGTGAATCACCCACTCACACATCTATGTACAGAGTCACACACACCCCACCCACACAAACACTCAGGCAGCCATACAGATACTCAGAGAACCAATCAATAACCCATATAGACACTCATGTAGCTATTCGCAAATCCATGCATCCACTTACACACCAACAAACAGACGGATACAGACATTCACACAGTTTAGTCACTAACCCATGCATTCAGTAAGATACGTTTAAACACTCACTTGTAGAGTCAGTCACGCATGTACTAAATCATCCATTCAGACACTTAAACACCCACTCATTCTTCAATACGCCTTTCCCTATATATATTAAACATATTTAAACTTTACAGAAACACACAGTCACTGGATGATGTCATCAGTGATTTCATTTGAGATGTCATCAGTGATGTCATCAGTGATGTCACTGACCATGTCATGAGTGATGTAATATGTGACGTCATCAGCAGTGCATTGTGGGCGCGAGTTATAGTTAGCTGAACTAACTATAACGGGGGAATTTCTATGGTTTTGTACGAGTGAAATGTCCAACTAACTATAACTGTCCCTAAAACCTATGGTTTTTTCAGTGAATTTCAAAGGTTTTTTAAATGCTAATTTCTAACTATAACGTGTCTGAAACCTATGGTTTTTTCAGTGAATATATATATATATACATATATATATATATATATATATATATATATACATATATATCAAATCGAACAAATCAATAAAGCTTTATTCGATTTCTTAATTAAGAGAATCATAAAAGCACATCGAAAAATGTATGAGGTATACAGTCTCAAAAGTTGATTTTATACAAAGACAGTAGTCCATTCACTTAATCACGCTCAAAGTAGTCTCACATCATAATAGTTTTCCTACATTTAAAAATATTTTTTAAAAACACAATAATGGAAGTGATAACAAATTCATTCTCTAGAGATTGTAAGACCAGAAGTGCAGGACGACATTGTCTAAGACCGAGTGATCTTAAAATCGGAAGGATCCACCTCCTTCTCTGAACGGAATAAAATGTACAAAAGAAGAATACATGCAATCACGACTGTGGAGATAAGTCATCGCACGGGCATTTACACATCAGTCTGGACCAATCATTCAATTCAGGAAAACTATTTGTTCTATGTATGATGCCTAATCTGAAGCATGTTAACAGGAACCTGTCGTAGTCACCTACAATGATCCTTATGTACGGCTGTATATTGAATGTGGTTAAAGTAAGATGGTGCGCCTGTACAGTTGATTTTGTCATTTCAGTAATATTTCTATGTGCTTCCAATAAGCGCAGGCAACTACTTTTAAAATATTTCCTGGCAAATGTACTCATGGTATTGGGGTCATTGTAATATTCTGGGTGGTCATGATTGCATACAATTTTTTTTATATAGTTTAGTCACCTAATATGCATGGCTCCATCTAACCCACCGCTGTCATTCAAGATTTGGCGATTAAGTAGCCTTTTCTTAGTGGTCCAGATCCTGTGCCACAATAGGACCGGTTGGATTTTTATAATGTCCGCTAAATATGGCATGCCCAATTCTGTATGGCAAATGTGGGAGGAAGTACTGTCTGGGACGGCCAGCAAAAAAACCTAAAAAAGGTGTTCTCGGCAATCTGTAAAGTATTGACGTCAACATGACCCCAGATGCCAGCACCATAAGTGGCAATTGACACACACTTTGCCTTGTATATTTGCAGCAGTTCTACCGTTGGCCGTCTACCCAATTTTCTGCTAAAATTAGATAGGGCTGCCAATGCCTTTATAAATAATAATCTCCTGGCTTTAACTGCCTCGGTCCAGGTCCCCATTCGGTCAAACAAGATCCCTAGGTAACAGAAGGTTTTCGAGCATTTAATCCTTTTAGCGTCTATATAGAAGTCTCTGCTCTTATTGCTGCCTACCCCGCACTTCATTATGAATGTTTTTGAGGTATTAATGGTGAGACCCAAGTCGGACATGAATGTAGCAAAGCTGGAAACTAGCCGTTGGAGGCCCAGCGGAGTGCGTGCCATAAGGACTGCGTCGTCCGTGTACAGAAGTGCGGGTATGGGGCATTTATCAACTAACGGTAGGTCCTGGCACTCTTTCGCCAATACTCGTCCTAGGTCGTTTATATAGAGTGTGAAGAGGAAGGGTGCCAGGACGCAGCCTTGTCTTACTCCTCTCATTATACTAAATAATTTTGTACACTCCCTCCCTACCCCATAACGGACTCTTGCCTTCGCCTCTGAATAGAGTTGCCTCAAAAATAATATAAGTGACTTTTCCACCCCCAATATATATATATCAAAATGCACCACTAGGCCTCGGTTTAACTCAAAAATGGATATGAAGTCTTAACTCCATAATAATAAATGAGCTATATCCTTGACCTAACTAGTTTGATCATGACAGTGTTCATTTCACCTTATGATATTCTATTGCATACCGATAAGCATCTATGGAAATGTAATTCAGTGATCCTAGTAGTAAATAGAACTTGCAGTGTGCAAAAAGAAGTAATAGAACAAAGTAAGAGGACCAAAGAAAACTCAAGTAATGTGTAAACCAAGCGGAATCCCTCTTACAAGAATGTCAACCTCTGTGACAGAACTACAGCAGAAAATTATGTGTCTGCAGGGTAAAATACTCTGTCTGGACGGCTGTGTAGAAGACTCCAAAGAGTGTTTGTGCCACAGTAACATCTGAATTGTAGGACTGCTGAAAGACATAGAAGGAAACAACATGGTATCCTTCTTGGAAAAGTGGGTATATCAAATGCTACCAGGCCTCATGTGCTTCTCTTTTGAAAGAGCACACAGAGTCCTTGACAACTAACCTTTTCTTAGTGCCACCTCTAGACTTGTTGTTGCGAAACATTTACACTATAAATATAGTGATATTATTTAGCAAGAAGTGAAGAAAACAGGAGACTTCACAGTAGAAGATCAGAAAGTATTAATATAGCCTTTGAGCCCGCTGTAGTGGGCTCTCACTGGCCATTAAAGGCCTACTCCAGCAGAAAAGGCCCAAGCCGAAGGCAAGGGCTTTTAACAAGGTAGCAGGCCTTTAATGTCCGTTAGAGCCCACTATGGAGGACTCTAAGGCTATTGGAACATTCTGTCCCAAGAGGGCAGAATGTTCTAATTTGTAAAACAAAGGCTTCACAGAGCCCGATGGGATTGAAATCCACTCGGGCTCTATAAGGCCTTTGTTCACAGCTGTTGCTGTGAACAAACATTGAAATGTTGATACTTCGGGCTTCTACTGGCCATTAGAAGCTAGGAGCACTCCTTTGTCTTTAATAGAGCACTCCACATTCCAATGTTCTAATTTTTCTCAACTTCACCCTTGTGGTGCAATAGCAGAAAAACTAATTTCAGGCAGTTAAGAAGAAACTCAGAGAAACTTACCTCAAATCTGCGCTACTGTTTCCAGATAAACTTATATTTATAGCAGATCAAGGGCCTGATTTAATATTTAAGTGATGGCACATCATTCCAACAGGGGTGATGGAGTAAATTACTCTGTCCCTATAGCAGAGGAGCCTTCTGCCAAAATTTATAAATGACCACCAATCAGGTCACAGCGGTTCCAGGCTATGTATTTTGCTGTTTGGTGCAGTGCTGTGTCAGCTCCTATGGCAGGGGGAGCATTATTAGCATTTTACTGTCCCTCTCCACCAGGGTTTGCTAGCGGTGATGGGCAGTAAGAAAAAAGGGCTCTATGTCTGTCCACCTTGATTATTAGTGTAACTTACGGTAAGCGTGGTCTTGCACGGTCCGTGGGGACTTAGGAGCATGTTTTTTTACCCACAGGAACTATGCCTGTTGACTAGACTCCCCTTCGCACACGTTTACCCCCTGGACAATCTAGTCGACCATAATGTACCAAAGATGCCATTATAGGCCGAGACAACGGTCATTCACTATTTACACAGGCCATTTGTCAATGAACCACCACGGGAGCTTCAGGTTTCCATATCTCACTGAACCAAACATTATGTCATCTATACTGGTACAAGCTAGAGGTCTGGTCCACCTAAAACAAAGCACTGCTTCATATACATAGAGTAAAATCTAACTTGTCTGCTTGTTGTGTATTTGTCTTTGATTCTTATATGGAACATAAATCTGTGACCTGGACACCAACTTTTCGTATGAATGTTTGTGATTTATCATGAATTCGATGACTAAGTCTGCGATGCCCTTGATAACCTAACTGAAAATTGGGATCTCTGTTGACAACACATGAATCCATTGAACCTTCTTGATACTAATCTTTTCCACGTCGTGTGTTCTTTGACTATATTTTTCACATACCCTTACCACGTGCTTCACCAAATTGTATCCATTCATTGCCATTGATCATCGCATCACTCCACCCTATACCATACCAATTCCTGTTCTGTCCATGCCCACTATCGTTGGTTCGACTATTTTCTCTTATAAATTACTAATTGTTGTCTGTACAAATGTCTTTTGCATATTTTTCTTAGAAATTTTTATCACTTGTTGTTGCCTTCCTGTGTTTTTGCTTTATACTCCATTTTCTTTTCAAATGGTCATAACGACTATCACGACCTCGCCTTACCTCTCTTTCCTTTTCTTACCTGTTGTTCTTCTCAATCAATCCTCCTGCTTGACATTTCTTCCATCTATTACCCTCTCTACGGACACCACGATGATCATGGTCTTACCTCTCTTTTCCTCTCTGTTTCTCCCCGTGGTTATTCTCCTTAACCTTCTTCCTTCCTTCCCCTTTCTATCTGACTCCCTCTGACGGCACTTTTATTATACTCTCACAGGTGATGTATGTATACATCTGCACTGCTGCATTCCTGTAAATTTTTACCTAAATTTGGTTACCATATTTTTTGTTGATCTTTTATGAATTTACAGCCCTGAGGAAGCCCCAGGCCGGACGGCCGATATGAGGGGGCGAAACACGTGTTGGCTGTTAAATTGTCTTTATGCTTCAAGGATCTATGATCCATTTTTGCTGTGCATAACTTGGAATTGCGTAAAGAGCCAAGCATCATAAAGCCTTTGTATGAGAGCATTAAATTGGAATTTTTTCCTAACAAAAGAGTGACGATCTTGACTTGTTCTGACACAACTTAAAGTTCTTTGAAATCACATTAGCTGTGACACACAGGATTAAATCCAATGTTTTGCACATTGAAGGAGTCAACAGCATTTGAATGCCGACTGCTCCCTTATCCTCCAAAATTGACCGTTCGCAAACTAGATGCTTAAGTATAACGAGAACAGAGGGACGATGTGTTTGTTTCTATGCTTCAGTCCAGAGAGGAAAGTTGGTTTGGAGTTGTAGGGAGTATTTTAGAGATGGCTGTTGCTGATACTGAACTTGAACAAATGCAGAGCAGAAAGAACATCTGAAACTACAGCATGAGACTGTGCTGGCCCCTCACCCATTTATATATTACTCGTACACAACACAAATTGAATAGCCAGTATTTGAAAATACTGGCAAGGAATATAAGGGGCATGAAAACTGCTAGTAATAGGGCAAAAATACACTCATGTATATGGCGCAGAGAAATACAGATTACCATCCTGCAGGATAGTCACTTCACACTGATAGGGGAAGGACTGCGTAAGTGATGGAGAGGCAAACATTTTTCAAGATTTACTCTGCCTATGCCAAAAGACATCATTCTACTATTTAGACAAGGGTCTCCCTTTTGAGATGATTGAAGAGGAGATTGATGACTAAGGTAGATATGTTTTTATAATTGGCAAGCTAGACACTACACCTGTAGTAAGGACAAGGTATACCCCTAATTTGTTAAATTGGATAAATCCAAATACTAGGTATCCCTTAGTCAAATATTAGCTAAATAACCCCACATACTGTGGAGAATGGGAGGTGACTGTAACAGGTTGGTCAGCATTCAACTGGATCATGTGTTTCTCCCTTTCCCCACTCCCCAGTAATACAGACAGCTAAAGATCTCCAAGAGTATCACCAACACTGGGTATTATTGGATGTCTGGAGAAGCGCCCGTCATGATATTAAGGAATTTTCCTATTACGACCCTGTACATGATTTCCCCTCCCGACCAGACTCTGTAGTTGCACCAAGGCATACGAAGAAAAATGTTGCGATCCAAATACTTAAGGAAAATATTATCAGATCACAAATCCCTACTAAATGAGTTGCAATGGGGCAGACAATTAACTCCCATTCTTACCTGGAAACTCCATATAATGAATTTGAAAGACACAGTTGATAAAGTCACTCTTCAAGAAGCTCTGAAGGAGTACATAGCTCTGAAGACCGGTGCAGCAACGAATAGATTATTGTAACGGGAAACCCTAAAGACAGTAATTCAGGGAATATCCATAAAGAGACAGTTATAGTTTGCTGCAAAACAATGCACAAAGAAATAACTGCAACCAGAGACAGATTGAGAACACTGGGATATGCAACAATAGTGATTCTCCCTTCCCTTCCCACACTGATACAGGCCAAGAAAGAGTTTGGGGTGCTCTTAGCCTTCGTTGCATTGATTATAGGAAATATGCCACTCAAGCACACACCCATGTCAACAAATCAGGGAGATTATTGGCCAGAATCCTGAAGGATGAGATAGAGGGCCCTTAATCACAGCCATGAGAGATACATTGTGGCACACACAACAGAGCCAAACAGCCACCCCAATGGTGTTTTATACGTACTATTAAGAATTATACAAAAACACAGATCAGGTTACTCAGGATGAGATTATCCTGTTTTTAGAAGCATTAACCCTCCCAAGAATTGACTCAGATGATAGGGTTGATCTCGACTCACCCATAAATGACCCAGAAATTAGAGGTGCTTTTAAAGGAATTCCACAAATAAAATTCCTGGAACAGACAGCTTGTCTTCTGAATTTTACTCCACGTTCTCCAATATATTGGCACCCAAATCACTGGAATTACATATGACTCCCTTAAAGAGGGTATCTTCCTACACCCTACCTCTCAGGCGTTGGTCATTGCTTTACTCAAATTAAGCAGGATCCACTCAATATGGCGCCATTGTACTCTTACTCTGTTTTTAACACAGATTACAAACTACTGAGCAGGGTCCTAGCATCTAGATTGCCTACACATATGCTTACATTGTTTCATATTGCCCATCCTTAAATTGGTTCATACTGCCCAAAATGGTTTTATGCCAGGACAAAACACACCATTAAACATCAGAGGCCTATTTCAAGTAATACTGGATGCTTCTTAAACCTACCCAAACTGGAGCGGCCGGTAATTTTACCTGGGAGCGGGCCCACATACTCACTCACTCACTCACTCACTCACTCACTCACTCACTCACTCACTCACTCACTCACTCACTCACTCACTCACTCACTCACACCCATGCATTCACACAAACACACAAACAAACCCATTCACAATACTCACTCACAACAAATTAAATACATTTATTTACATACGCACATGCATGTACCAAAAATTCAAAAACATAAACTTACTTGCCCTGTACCTTCTGGAGAAGAAAGCCTCAGAGGTCCCAGGAGGGTTGGGACTGCTGCCTTCCCTCACTCATCACAGAGTGGGATTGGGTCAGTGAGACCGCTGACCCAACCCTCACTGACCCCACTCCACTCTGCGACGAGGTGTCACTGGTTGACACTTGTTTCAGTGGATAAGGGAACCCAAGGATCCTAAGGGACCAAGGGTACTGAAGTGTTTATATGTGTATATGTCAGGAATCGACCATAGCGGCGCCTACATTGCATATCTCCGAACTACAACTCCCATGATGCTTGTAATGGGTGGTGGTATTTAGCCAACGTAGCGCATTGGACAATGTGCGTAATTCTGTAATTGACATGCCTCTCTTTCGGCCGAGGGAGAGAGAGATTCCGCGGCGGGAAGGAGCCGCTCAGAGATTCCGGTGTTCATGCTCCGTGGTCCTGCCAGGGGACAGCGGAGATTGGAGGAACCGTGATTATTCTGCTTGGGAAGTTGCAGAGAGGTCTGTGAACCCGTCAGTCCTTAAGGACATTTGATTAGCAGCGCTGCTGCTTTGGAGCTTCTAAAGTTTCCCAGAGCGGAATGCAGTGGTGAAAAGAACCACGCATTTCCGTGTCTGGAGTGATTTTTAGCACTTGCTATCGCTGCTCGTAAGGATAACAGAGCTCTCGTTGATCGTAGACCATAGCGGAACGCAGTGGTGAAAGGAACCACGCGTTTCCGTGTATGGAGTAATACTTTTGGAATCAGGACTCTGGTTACTACTTACCAGAGCGGACTACAGTGGTGTTTGACCATGCTTTACCGTGTCTGAGGGGAATCAGGAGTCTTCTTATTTTCTATTTTTCTTTGGAGACATTTTGTACACTGGGAATGGGCAGAGGAATGCCAATGGAACTTAATGCACAACAAGGACAGCGTTGTTAGGGATTCTTGTTCTTGTATTCTGGGACTTGCAGTACTTTCTTGTGTTATATACAAAAACAATGGTATGTATGGGGTATGCCTGGTGATAAATGCTCTGATGACCTGCGGTGCAACAAGGTGTACTAATACCTGTGAGTTCTCTGTTTTAGGCACCATGCATAGCCAGAGCGATGCCCCAATGACTGCAAGGAACAAAGGAACTGCTGTCTGCTAGCAAGGTATAGAAAGGGCCTAGTGAGACTTTATGAGCAGTAGTCTTTTTCCTCGCACTGTTTATATCTTTGCCTTTTGTTGTTACAGGTTCCTTTCCCCCGCTGTTCCTTCCCTTTCCCTTGCCTGATCGCTCGAACACACGGTGTTATTGGTAGGGTGTTGGTGGTATCAGGAGGTGGACCCTTGCTTGCTGCATCTGGATTCTGCGGAGCGTATCCTGACAGAATACGCTTATACATTTGGTTTGTCCCCCTTTTGTTTACACCTGTTTTTTGGTCTTTGTTTATTGAAATTACTCCGGTGGGGGTAATACCTATATGTGTCTTGTGGTTGAATTTATGTGTTTAAAATAATAATTCAGATTTCGTTCATCCGAACTATTCATGGTACTCATTAGTGTATCCATGTTCATCACTTTTTTTTCTTTTTCTTTTTGCTAAGGGACCTATGTTCCTATAAACACTGATTGACACTTTACACTTCAGGGCTTAAAACTGAAGCATCCAGGTCCGATGCAATCAGTGATGCTTCCCCTCATCACGAATAGGAGGGCCTCGAGGCACTTTTGCCAGGCTGAGGAGGTCACACCCACAGGGCTGTGAAATTCTCATCCTGGCAAAGTTCAGATCAGGCAGCCAGGAGCATTCGCATTTAGCACATGTCTTGCTCCTGGCTGCCTGACCTGATCAGGAAGAGTGTCTGCCAGGCTGACATTTGTTCAGCCTGACAGACTCTCTTCTTGCCGGGAGAAAGGTAGGGGGGCGTGGCCCTCAGCCCCTACGGACGGGCAGCTGCTGGATATCGAAAAGGCTTTTGAGGCATTAATGTGAAGGTACTTATTCATAACATTTGTTTGGAATAAGTAACTGTATGCTTTAATGGATTCAATTACTTTACATAGATGTCCCACTGCCAAAGCCAGAATAGATGGATCAATTTAACAAAAGTGGAATAATGAAATGGGAACACTGTGGGGATGGCCTCTATCTACCATCCTCTTTGCTCTTTCAATGGAACCAATTTGTTCTTTCAATGGAACCAATTGCAGAGGCTCGAGGAGATCTAGAGCAACCCGGGGTTTCTCTTTAAGGGATGGAATTCACTTGGTCTCCTTATACGTGGACAATATGATAATATACATCAAATATGCCGGGGGAAATCTGAATCCCATTTTCAGTGTTGCAGAAAATGGAATTGCTGAGTGACTGAAGTTAAGCTAGGCCATGTCCTGTCTTTCCCCACTGTAGAGGATGCTCAACCATTGCACATTACTTACAGGCAAGCGACTATACAATAGGAAACAAACATATTTAGATATCTGGGGGATGAACATTTTCCAAAAGTACAAAGACATACTGGAATGCAATCTATGGGCCTCACTAGCATGCTTGAGACAACAGGTTGCTTTCTGGAGCAGATTGTCTCTTGTCCCAATGGATCGAGTGGCAGCCGCAGAAATAGTCATGCTGCCTAGATTGCTTTCGTTATGTAAACAGAGTCAACCGTGGGTCTTTTTCTAATGTGTCGGCCACCCTCCAACACTAGTATGGGGAGACCACCAATCAATGTATTACTCAAGCAGTCCAGTGGTCAGTTCTCACTTGAATTGCACATACAAGAATACTCAGACTGAGAAGGTTTCTGCTGTTGTAATACATTATCCAATATATATGCAAATGGTAGTACAACCAAATGTACAAACAAAAAGTGCAGATGACGCAGTGCTTAGGTGAGTGCATAAATATGTAAAATATATACAAAAGACACCATGAATAATCCCTGGTTCATTACACGGATTTTTGTTAAAAGTATGTACAATGCTGCACAATGTGGATCACAAATGACCTGAGAACCAAGAGAGAAAAAGTGTTTTGACCCCGATGGAGTAAAAGGGTCTCTTCAGGACAAAGTTGTCTGGCTCCGTACCTGCATATACCAGGAGACAGAAACCCAGGCCATTTAGCAGTCTGTACAAAATGCACCTTAATGTAAATTGTTGATCACAAGGTGTGAGAAGTTGGCCTGGTATATGGTGTCCACTAATTAAAGTGGGCACCTTGCACCAGTCCAAACAACCCTTATGGTGATTTAAGAGGTCAAAGATAACCTTAGAAAGCTATCCAAGTGGTAGCTGTAGAGAGCAGCCTTCAGGCTTAGTCTTGAAGGAATGTTAAGCAGCTTGTTTTACCAGAACGCAACCTTATAGTATAGGTTAAATGAAAGGAGAACCACACAGTAGTTATAAAAATATGTATTTATTGATATAACACTCTCTAGTATGACACAGTATCTTCTACACGAAGATACAAAGCACACAATACTGTAGCACAGAAACAATAGTAATTAGCACTAATACACAGTGGGCTCCAGGGGAGACCAAACCATATACTAAAATAGTGGTATAAGAACCATGACTAGAGTCAAGACAGTGTCTAGAGGATGTATAATCGCTGGAACCCCAAGGAACCACCCAAGGTGAGTAAGTAGGGACCCCACGGAGGAAGTGTGCAGTGTGGGAACACGACCGCCTGCTCCATACAATTCTACGGGGAAGTTGCGGTTGAAGTTTTAGAGTTTAAGGACCCTTCCCAGTGGACTTCGAAGAAATCCTGTGGAACTTAGAAGGTTGGAGAGCCACCCCACCCAGGGATACCAAAGTACCAGAGTCACCTATCCCAGGGAAGCCGGGTGCATAGGTCTGAAGTGGCATCGGAAACTGCCGTCAAACTCAATGGAGGACTTCGAAGAAGAGCCACTGCTGGAAGGAAGAAAAGTGTCTGTTGGAATCCAAAGGTGGATTCTTGTCGAAGAGTACCAGAAAGCAGAGGGGACAGAGTCTGGGTCACTCAGGAGTGACCAGGGGCTCGGTAGACGAATGCCCACCGATGTTGGGTGCTTCAGGTGCTTTGATGGAGTTCTTGACTCTGCAGCTACGGGGACCAGGAGATGTTGAGGACAAAAAGGAGCAGGATATGAGCTGTCCTACAAAGGATGTCAAGTGCTGAGGGGTCGGTGTCCGGCGGGAGCACCAACAAGCTTTGGCAACGGCAACCCATGCAGAAGGTCAAGGAAGGTTACAGTTCAAACCAGCAAGGTTCAGAAAACTCACCAAAGCAAGAGGAGTCAGGGCAGGCCTTGAGCAACCAGGGGAGCCCAAGAAACACAAAGTTGACCCTCAAGTGGACTCACAGGCCGGAGGCACAGGAATCGCGAGAGGACCTCAAGCGATTTCACCAAACAGCAGCCCACGGAGCACTCAGGGTGAGGAGGCCAGAGTTCTTGGTAGGAAATGATGCCAGAGATTGGGGCTACTGGGAGCCCAATGCACTTGCTTGGGAAGTGCCAACAATCATATGCACTTGCAAATAAACTCGGTGCACAGGGTTATGGGTATTGCAGCCCCCACAAGGGATTCTGGCCTCAAACATCTTAAGATGGCAGCTCTAACCTCGAGGCACATAGAAATCTACCTCCTGTGATGCTGGAGCCTTCGGAGTCCGTAGGAGCTCAGGAGCAGCAGACTTGTCAGTCAAGATGTGGTGCCTGCGGATGCAGGGGAGTGACTCCTTCACTCCAAGGGAGATATCTTCAGTTGTTCTTGATGCTCCACAGGTCCTGCATTGAGCCTGTATGGTGCACTTTGGCAGACAATGCTTCAGACTGAGAGGGAGACGAAGTTGGGCCCAAATGAAGGCCAGCGAAGTCCAGAGTGTCCAGACGGTCAAAGTTTAGTGGTTTCTGGTTTAGAATATTGTCCACATCGAATCTATGGTCCTACAGCCAGGTAAGCCCTTTTTGTACCTACGGGAGAGGGTTGGACAGATTCAGGGGGCCCTCCCATGGGAGGGTCTGGACAGTGGGGGAAACGACCTTTACATCGCGGTCATCACACTGCGATGCCATTACAACGCGGTCGTTACAACAACCGCGTTGTTACCACGCAAAGCCATTACTACGCAAGTCATTACATCGATTTGCAGTAGATGGCGCACTAACATTAGGAATAGTATAGTTTACTATTCCAACACCTTCCCTTCTGTTACGTAGGCTGGAGTTGGAATAGTAAATTATACATTTCTAATGTCAGCGCGCCATCTACTGTAAGTCGATGTAATGACTCACGTTGTAACGAGTCATATTCCAGTGGGGAGGTTACTCCCATGTCCTTAGTCCAGTTTTGCGCCAGAGCTGGAGCCAACTGCTCCCAGGACTGGTTTGAACTGGACTATGCACAGGGACACCAAATGTGCCCCTCATGCAGAGTTTCAGTTGCTGGCAAGCGCACCCACTCAGTCCAAATACACTAAATCCTGTCTCAGAGGTGGTCACACCTCCCTGTGACAGGATGCCTATTGTTCCACCTTCCTCTGCTCGAGCTTGGCTCAGCAGCAGGAGGGCAGAAATGTGTCTCTGGATGGCAGCAACCATTTTGTGCTGCCCGGGACTAGAAGGCTGGTACCGGGAACACCAGGGACCCAACGAAGCTTGCTTCTGAGGGGTGGAATCATACCTCCCACACCAGTTACCGGTTGGGGGTATGATTCCACAATGTTTGACACTAAACACGATATGGTTACTTTCAGTCGTTTTAGAGTTGGTCATCAAGAGGTCGCATAATGCCACTCTATATGTCATAAATGGCTGCTGCACTAACAACCCGGGAGCATGGACTCTGTAGGCTGCAGGGATGTCCTGCTTATGCAGTGGCACCCTCTCACTTAGAACCATGCACCCTGCCTTTAGGATTGTCAAGGCCTGCTATAGGGGTGACTTATAGGTTTTAAGTGTAGTGACCCTTAGATATAGTAAACCTATATCTTAAGTAAGTGGTGCATGAACCAACTTGCACAGGCTGCAATGGCAGACCTGAAGTTCCATTTTGCATGGCCTCTCATGGGTGGCATAGTACATGCTTCAGCACATGGGAGGCCTCTGGGGTACCTATGCCCTGGGTACATGGGTACCATATACTAGGGACTGACAAGGGTACCCCAGTACCCAATCTGGAGTGTACCTAAGTACATGACATAACAGTTTTGGGAGAAAGCAGATAGACTGGGGTCCTGATTAGCAGGATCTCAGTCAGACTAGTCAAAAACAGTATAACATTTAGCAAAAAGTGTGGGTAACCATAAGAAGCAGATCCTACTTTCCTGCACAAGGACCATGGACACATAATTCCATAAGTCACCATTGAGGATTACACTACATTCTGTATCAACTGAATCTAGTCCATGCCACCTCAATTGGTAGGATGGCTAATGAATCACAAAAACCTATGGGGTGAAATGACACTATATTACCATCAAGTGGGATCCTGGGTAGTAGCCAATTACCCTAATTGAAAGGTGCCTCAGTGTGGTAGGTTATGTCGCAGCCACACTAGGACATAACCCAGTAGATATATAGTATGAATCATGCATTTATCTATGACAAAATCAATAGCCACTGACTGGCGAAATGCAATATCTGACGTCATTCCATATCAAATTGTGTCAAACAACATGCTCATATGCAACCAACTCTTGTGTAGTTCAAACTAAGTATATGGGATTGCCCATTTCTGGTGTAAATCGGTCATGTAAACCAAGGTGTGTGATAGACGCACCTCTGTTAAACATTCTTCAGTTACACAATATCCAGCTACTTGTACGTCACTTACACTTGTGCCTTCCAGGTAAAGACTCACATTACAACGTGCTTTCCAGGAGATCTGTAATCTAAAAATCAAAGCTCAATTATGTTGCGCTCCAGGGCGGTGACAACCTATGTCATCATACCAAGACAGAGGTCAACCCCCTTGTGTGTGCACTCGTGTACTATGGACCTCTCGTATATTCGTGGTGGTATCTGATGTGTTGATTTCATACATGCTGGTTACAACCATCTAACTGTTACGGTATGTGGAGTGCCCTTACAGCACCATTTGATGTTCTCATTTTCCTTACGTTACCATATCTAGTATTAAAGTCAGATGCAAGCCTCTGGGGCTCGGGCACCAGATGTGGCTCCTTCTTAACTGGTGGGAGATGGCCAAGATGGAGTTGTAAATGCACATAATTTGTTTAGAGGTTCTTGCAGTCTCCTTTGAGGTCCAAAGCTTGGTGTAAAATAGGGTCAGCTGTGCAGCCCTCCTATGCATGGACAATCTCACCAAGGTCAAGTATATAAAACAACTGGAATGCACAAGATTTGAAGCCCCTAGCGGAATTAGACATGGCAATGTTGGAATTATGTCTCCATCAAGTGATATCTCTATCAGCGGAGTATCTTCTGGCACCATGCAACATGGAGGCAGACTCCTACTCAAGAAGCCAGTATGACAGGGGTGTTTGATGTCTAGATTGTTAGGTGACCTATCAATATAGATCGGTTTGCTTCCCGGTTGACAGTTCAGTTACAGAGATGCTTCAGCTGTAGACCAGATCCTGAATAGTTAGTGACAGAGGGCCTGATAACGAGTTTGGCGAATGGGATTCTCTGTCACAAACGTGACGGATATCCTGTCCCGCGTATTACAATTCCAATATATCCTATGGGACTTGTAATACGGCAGATGGGATGTCCGTCATGTTTGTGATGGAGTATCTTATCTGCCAAACTCGTAATCAGGCCCAGACTCTTTTCTTTAGGATTGTTCTGGTGGAAATCACTATGCTCTCCCCATATCTAGGTGTGTGGCACAGGTTTGCCAAAAGTGGTCTTGATAGCTTCACTGTGCATGTCATATCCTTGGAACCCCTCCTTTCTGGCACTTTCTGTGGATTTTGCAATTTGTCTGCTGGCTTCCTACAGCTATTGAGGAGCCCTCACAGCCAATATCACAGTCTTGTTCTGGAGGGTAAGCTGACCCTGGTGGCATGGAGCATTTCTAGTTCCTTACAAACATGCCAGGACTTTTGTAGTCTGCTTCCGGTTATATCAGGGTCTCCCGGGCACAGGACAGAGTTGTAGCCTATAATTCGGCCGGGGGAGTATGGAGTGGCTTACGGGTGAAACAGGGTATTAATCTAATTTCGTTAGATGTCGCAGACCAGCTAAATTTCTTAGCGTCCTAGGTGGCTAGCCAGAAACCCTATGGGATTATTAATGGGTACAGGTCAGCAATATCCGTGAGACATCTGAAGGTTGAAGGAAAGCCAGTTGGGGGAACACCCTTTAGTTTGCAGATTATTAAAGGTAATCAGATATGCAAATCCTACTGAACCCAGAGAGTATATGTTATTGGATGTTCATTTAGTTTTATAGTTGTTCCAGCCATGGGAGGTTGACAAAATTTCTGACCAGGTTTCGCTTGGACCTTTTTCATTATCAATTAGCCCACCCAAGGGGAGCACATAGGGGCCAGAGTCTTCCTCCCTGTGGCAGCAACGGGAAGTCTCCACAGGACGTGATGCATTTTTTAATGTTCTATAGTTTTTACGAGGTGCCAAGGAAGTCCTACCTTATTCCCATTTTAAAAAAGGCAAGTTTTAGGCAGATTATAACCGCTTTTATTTTTTTACAAATGCTCTCTAGCAATTCAGTATTACATGTTCTTAGTTTTTTAAGGTCTGCTGTCAGGCTCAGATCCAGTTGTGATTAATCTATTTGGGTTATCAGTTACCTCAGAGGAATGTCGTGACATTTGTAAATGACGGTATTAGTTGTGTTATAGTTTGCCTCACTTTCCATGTAGCCTAGGGGGTTGGGCTTGACATACTGCCCTGTTAATGTCCTTTTATGATGCTTACTGAGCGGTTAGAACTTATCATATTCCCACCTTGATTTTCATGGTCATAGCCCGTCTCATAACTTCTGTAATTTAGGAGGCCAAGTGCGATACTCTGCATCGCTATATGTTTTTTAGACACTGTATGCAGTGTGATTTTAATGTATTTTATCCCAGTCTTGACCATTATGGTTTTATGCTATAAATAATGCTTAATGTTTTTAAATGCATATCGATAAATGTAAGAGCTGGTAAGTAGGATCGCATAGCGGACCCTTAGTTGAGGTGTTTGCCCTCCTCCCCACCTTTTTGATTTTAGCTCAAAATGCAAAATTATATATATATATATATATACATACACCTATAACATAAAATCTAATAAAAAACATTATATTATAAATTGAAACATTAAAATATTTAATAGTCTTTAAATTTAAATTTTGCACTCCATTGAGTGCAACAGTAGTGAAAGTGTTGGATAGCGGAGGGGTAAAAATAACTATTCCCACTCCAGTAAGTGCAACAGTAGGGAAAGTGTTGGATAGCGGAGGGGTCAAACTTACTATTTCCACTCCAGTGAGTGCAAAAGTAGGGAAAATGTTGGATATTGGAGTGGTAAAAATTATTATTCCCACTTCAGTGAGTGCAACAGTAGAGAAAGTGTTGGATAGCGGAGGGGTAAAACTTAATATTCCCACTCCAGTGAGTACAACAGTAGGGAAAATGTTGGATAGCGGAGGGGTAAAAATTACTATTCCCACTCCAGTGAGTGCAAAAGTAGGGAAAGTGTTGGATAGCGGAGAGGTAAAACTTACTATTCCCACTCCAGTTAGTGCAACAGTAGGGAAAGTGTTGGAAAGCGGAGGAGTCAAAATTACTATTCCCACACCAGTGATTTCAATAGTAGGGAAAGTGTTGGATAGCGGAGGAGTAAAAATTACTATTCCCACTCCAGTGAGTGCAACAGTAGGGAAAGTGTTGAATAGGGGAGGGGTAAAAATTATTGTTCCCACTCCAGTGAGCGCAACAGTACAGAAAGTGTTGGATAGCAGAGGGGTAAAAATTACTATTCCCACTCCAGTGAGTGCAACAGTAGGGAAAGTGTTGGATAGTGGAGGGGTAAAAATTACTATTCCCACTCCAGAGAGTGCAACAGTAGGGAAAGTGTTGGAAAGCGGAGGGGTCAAACTTACTATTCCCACTTCACTGAGTGCAACAGTGGAGAAAGTGTTGGAAAGCGGAGGAGTAAAAATTACTATTCCCACACCAGTGCAATAGTAGGGAAAATGCCCCGGGGGATGAGTTCCCCAGGGCCCAAAAATAATAAAGGGAAGGGGGGCACACAGCCCCCCTTCCAAAAAGCAATTAAAAAAAAAGCCGGTGTCTCACGGGAGGCCCGCCCCCTCCCTGCACCACTGTGCAAACGCGCCTCCTGGCGCATTCTAAGTTGGGGGATTAATCCCTCTTGAATCCCGAGGGTCCCTGGGGGCCAACTAGCGCACCAGGTACCTCCAGTAAGCCCCACACAGTGGGATTGCTGAGAGGTGGTCCAAGGCCACGCCCCATTTTACACCACTCTGCAAACACGCATTTTGGTGCACTGCTGGTGGGGCGATGAGTTCCTCTTGTGTCCTGAGGACCTCCAGACTAAAGTGGACTTCATCCCTAGAGCAGCAGAGCGCCAGGAGGCACGTTTGCAGAGTGGTGTAAAAAGGGGGCGTAGCCTCGGACCACTCTCAGCAATCCAGCTGTGTGGGGCTTACTGGAGGTACCTAGTGGGCTAGTTGGCCCCCACATTCCCTCAGGATTCAAGGGGACTTAATTCCCCAACCCAGAACGTGCCAGGAGGCGCGTTTGCAGAGTGGTGGAAAAAGGGGGCCGTGGCCTGTGACCACCTGTCAGCTATCCCACTATCTGGGGCATACTGGAGGTATCAGGTAGGGTAGTTGGCCTCTAAGGACCCCCCAGCAGCGAAGGGGACTTTAATCCCCATCCAAGAGCACGCCAGGAAGTGTGTTTGCAGAGTGGTGGGGAAAGGGGGCATGGCCTGCTATGAGAACGTAGTAATCCTGCTGTGTGGGACTAACTGAAGGTAATAGGAGGGTAGTTGGCCCCCAAGGTTGACCTTAGGGGCTAAATACCCCTCCTGTTACCTCCAGTAAATCCCACACTGTGGGATTGCTAAGAGGTCTTCGGAACCCACGCTCACCTTTCTCCACCACTCTGCAAACGCGCCACCTGGCACAGTACTGATTGGGGGATGAAGTCCACTTTACTCCTAAGGGACTTTGGCAGCCAAGTAGCCCTCCTGGTACCTCCTGTAAGTCCTACGCAGTGGAATTCCTGAGCGCTGGTTGGAGGCCCAGCCCCCTTTCTCCACCACTCTGCAAACGCGACTACCAGTGAAAGAAGCATTTGTAATGTAATAGGTCTCGCATTTGCAAGAGTTAGAGCTATTAGCGTTGTAAAGTGTTTTATTAATGTTCCTTGGAGTGGAGTGGATGTAGGTTGTGTGTAGTGGAATTATGTGGTATGTTGTGCAGTGAAATTATGTGGATGGAAAGTATGTGGTGTTTAGTGTATAGGAATTATGTAGAGTGGGATTATGTGTTGCGGAGAGTAATTATGTGGTATGGTAGTCTGTGTTGTGGAGTGGTAACCTCAGTGTTAGACCTGGCATCCTTGGCATGGGTCTCCCTTACATTTTTTTCATAATGCCTCCACTGTTGTCGATATGTTTTTGCTGGACTAGATGCTCATGGGCACTTTGCCACTGCTAATCAGTGCCAAAGTGCAAGTACTCCCTATGATAAATTGTGTTGTGTATTAGTGACTCCATGATTGGATGATTGGTTTACTTGTCAGTCCCTAGTTCAGTGCACTGAGTGTGCCCAGGGCTTGTAAATCCAATGCTGCTGGTGGGCTTGCAGCACTGGTTGTGCCACCCACAGGAGCAGCTTGTAAAGTGTGTCTCAGGCCTGCCATTGCAGAGCCTGTGTGCAGCCTAGGGCTGCCATGTCGACTTGGTGAGTGCACCCACTTACCAGGCCCTAAACCTTCCCTTTACTGCATGTTGGTCACCCCTAAAGTAGGCCCTAGGGCAGGGTGCATTGTAAGTATAAGGTAGGACAGGTTTAGTCTTCCTCGTTTCCATAGAACCTAAACTATGAACTCAATGAGACAAAAAAGAAGGAATCACTGAGGAACACTTCTGGACCTATTCAGAGGTATGAGCAGGGTCACTGGAATTATGTGACTGTTTGGCTGTACCAACTTTCACACAATTATACATTTTCTGCATTAGCCACATAATTCATCATCTGCTGCCTAATCTGCAGATTTGAACAAAAAAAGCCTTGTTTCTAGCTCAAACGGTTCAAACGTTACCAAAAATGCAGCGACAAGTGTTACAGTGTGGTGGAAGGTCCTTTGTAAACCTAGAATGGTCACCTGTTACTTATTGCTAAATGTGGGTATTAAATTGGTACTAGTGGTGTGCAAGATACTCTTGCTTCTTTCTGTGCCTCTTTTGCCTCTTTCTGCATTTCTGTTGCTTCCTTCTGCACTTCTTTTGTTTCTTTCTGCACCTCTCTTGCTTCTTTCTGCACCCCTCTTGCTTTTTTCTGCATCCCTCGAGCCTTTTTCATACCCCTCTTCCCTCTTTCTGCCCCCTCTTGCCTCTTTCTGCATCCTTCTTCCCTCTTTCTGCTCCTCTCTTGCCTCTTTCTGCACCCCTCTCTCTTCTATCTGCACTCCTCCTGCTTCTTTCTGCACCTCTGTTCCTTCTTTCAGCACCCCTCTTGCCTCTTTCTCCACCTCTCTTCCCCTTTCTGCATGTCTGTTGTTTCTTTCTGTACTTCTCTTGCCTCTTTCTCCACCCCTCTTCCCTCTTTCTGCAACACTGTTGCTTCTTTTTACACTTATCTTGTGTCTTTCTGTACCTCTCTTATCTCTTTCTGCACCCCTTGTGCCTCTTTCTGCACCCCTCTTCTCTTTCTGCACTCCTCTTGCCTCTTTCTGTACCTCAGTTTCTTCTTTCTGCACTTCCTTTGTTACTTTCTGCACCTCTCTTGCTTCTTTCTGCACCCCTCTTGCCTCTTTCTCCATCCCTCTTCCTGCACCTCTGTTGCTTCTTTCTGCACCTCTCTTGCCTCTGTCTGCACCCCTCTTTCTGCACCTCTGTTCCTATTTTCTGCACTTCTCTTGCTTCTTTCTGCACCCCTCTTGCCTCTTTCTGTACCTCTGTTGCTTCTTCCTGCACTTCTCTTGCTTCTTTCTGCACTTCTCTTGCTTCTTTCTGCATCCCTCTTGCCTCTTTCTGCACCCCTGTTCCTTCTTTCTTCACCTTTTTTTTTCTTTCTGCACCCCTCTTGCTTCTTTCTGCACCCCTCTTGCCACTTTCTCTACCCCTGGTCCCCCTTTTTGCATCTCGGTTGCTTCTTTCTGCACTACTCCTGTTTTTATTTCCACCCCTCATCCCTCTTTCTGCACCTCTGTTGCTACTTTCTGCACTTCTCTTGCTTCTTTCTGCACCTCTGTCCCTTCTTTCTGCAACCCTTGTACCTCTTTCTGCACCCCTCTTCCCTCCTTCTTCTCCCCTCTTCCCTCTTTCTACACCACTGTTCCTTCTTTTTGCATTTCTTTTGTTTCTTTCTACAACTCTCTTGCTTCTTTCTGTATCCCTCTTGCCTTTTTCTCCTCCGCACGTCCCCCTTTCTGCATCTCTGTTGCTTCTTTATGCACTTCTCTTGCTTCTTTCTGCACCTCTCTTGCTTTTAATGCACCCTTCGTGCCTCTTTCTGCACCCCTCTTCCCTCCATCTGCACTCCTCTTGCCTCTTTCTATACCTCTGTTGCTTCTTTCTGCACTTCTTTTGTTTCTTTCTGCACCTCTGTTAGTTCTTTCTGCACTGCTCTTGCTTCTTTCTGCACCCCTCTTGCCTCTTTATCCACCCCTCCTCCCCCTTTCTGCATCTCTGTTGCTTCTTTCTGCACTTCTCTTGCCTCTTTCTGCACCACTGTCCCTTCTTTCTGCAACCCTTGTGCCTCTTTCTGCACTCCTCTTCCCTCTTTCTGCTCCCCTCTTGTCTATTTCTGCACCTCTGTTGCTTCTTTCTGCAGTTCTTTTGTTTATTTCTGCACCTTGCTTGCTTCTTTCTGCACCCCTCGTGCCTCTTTCACACCCCTCTTCCCGCACCCCTCTTGCCTTTTTCTGCACCTCTGTTCCTTCTTTCTGCACTTCTTTTGTTTCTTTCTGCAACTCTCTTGCTTCTTTCTGTATCCCTTTTGCCTCTTTCTCCACCCCACTTCCCCCTTCTGCATCTCTGTTGCTTCTTTATGTACTTCTCTTGCTTCTTTCTGTACATCTCTTGCTTCTTTTTGTATCCCTCGTGCCTCTTTCTGCACCCCTCTTCCCTCTTTCTGCACTCCTCTTGCTTCTTTCTGCACCTCTGCACCTCTGTTGCTTTGTTCTGTACTTCTCTTGCTTCTTTCTGTACATCTCTTGCTTCTTTTTGCATCCCTCGTGACTCTTTCTGCACCCCTCTTCCCTCTTTCTGCACCCCTCTTGCTTCTTTCTGCACCTTCGTTGCTTCTTTCTGCACTTCTGTTGCTTCTTACTGCACTCCTCGTTGCCTCTTTCTGCACCCTTCTTCCCTCTTTCTGCACCTCTCTTGCCTCTTTCTGCACCCCTGTTCCCTTTTTCTGCACCTCTCTTGCCTGTTTCTGCAACTCTCTTACCTCTTTCTGCTGTTCTCTTGCCTCCTTCTGCACCGCTGTTGCTTCTTTCTGCAACTTCCCATGCTTCTTTCTGCACCTGTCTTGCTTCTTTCTGCACCCCTGTTGTCTCTTGCTGCACTCGTCTTCCCTCTTTCCGCACCTCTCTTCCCTATTTCTGCATCTTACTTGCCTCTTTCTGCACCTCTCTTGCTTCTTTCTACACCTCTGTTGCTTCTTTCAGCAATTCTCTTGCCACTTTCTTCACTCTTGCCTGTTTCTGCACCTCTCTTGACTCTTTCTGCACCTCTGTTGCCTCTTTCTGCACCTCACTTGCTTCTTTCTGTACCCCTCTTGCCTCTTTCTGCACCCTTCTTGCTTCTTTTTGTACCCCTGTTCCTTCTTTCTGCACCTTTCCTGCCTGTTTATGCACCTCTCGCCACTTTCTGTACCTCTCTTGCTTCTTTCTGCACTTCTCTTGCTCTTTCTGCACCCTTCGTGCCTCTTTCAGCACCTCTGTTGCTTCTTTCTGCACTTCTCTTCCTTCATTCTGCACTCCTTCTGCCTCTTTCTATACCTCCCTTGCCTCTTTGTGCACCTCTCCTACCTCTTTCTGCACCCCTCTTGCCTCTTTTTGCACCTCTGTTAGTTCTTTCTGCATTGCTCTTGCTTCTTTCTGCCCCTCTTTTGTAAATTTCTGTATCCCTCTTGCCTCTTTCTGCACCCCTCTTCCCAATTTCTACACCTCTCTTGCTTCTTTCTGCACTTCTCTTGCTTCTTTCTGCACTGCTCTTGCTTCTTTCTGTACCTCTCTTGCACATTTCTGTATCTCTCTTACCTCTTTCTGCACTCCTGTTCCCTCTTTCTGCACCTTTCTTGCCTGTTTCTGCACCTCTCTTGCCTCTTTCTGCACCCCTGTTCCCTTTTTCTGCACCTCTCTTGCCTGTTTCTGCAACTCTCTTACCTCTTTCTGCTGTTCTCTTGCCTCCTTCTGCACCGCTGTTGCTTCTTTCTGCAACTTCCCATGCTTCTTCCTGCACCTGTCTTGCTTCTTTCTGCACCCCTGTTGTCTCTTTCTGCACTCGTCTTCCCTCTTTCTGCACCTCTCTTCCCTATTTCTGCATCTTACTTGCCTCTTTCTGCACCTCTCTTGCTTCTTTCTACACCTCTGTTGCTTCTTTCAGCAATTCTCTTGCCACTTTCTGCACTCTTGCCTGTTTCTGCACCTCTCTTGACTCTTTCTGCACCTCTGTTGCCTCTTTCTGCACCTCACTTGCTTCTTTCTGTACCCCTCTTGCCTCTTTCTGCACCCCTCTTGCTTCTTTTTGTACCCCTGTTCCTTCTTTCTGCACCTTTCCTGCCTGTTTATGCACCTCTCGCCACTTTCTGTACCTCTCTTGCTTCTTTCTGCACTTCTCTTGCTCTTTCTGCACCCTTCGTGCCTCTTTCAGCACCTCTGTTGCTTCTTTCTGCACTTCTCTTCCTTCATTCTGCACTCCTTCTGCCTCTTTCTATACCTCCCTTGCCTCTTTGTGCACCTCTCCTACCTCTTTCTGCACCCCTCTTGCCTCTTTTTGCACCTCTGTTAGTTCTTTCTGCATTGCTCTTGCTTCTTTCTGCCCCTCTTTTGTAAATTTCTGTATCCCTCTTGCCTCTTTCTGCACCCCTCTTCCCAATTTCTACACCTCTCTTGCTTCTTTCTGCACTTCTCTTGCTTCTTTCTGCACTGCTCTTGCTTCTTTCTGTACCTCTCTTGTACATTTCTGTATCTCTCTTACCTCTTTCTGCACTCCTGTTCCCTCTTTCTGCACCTTTCTTGCCTGTTTCTGCACCTCTCTTGCCTCTTTCGGCACCTCTATTGCTTCTTTCTGCACTTCTCTTGCCTCTTTCTGCACCTCTGACTTAGAGGTAGTTTTAATCCCCCTGCCCTATTATGTACTAAGGCCTTACAGGGGAGGTCATGCCAATCACAGGGGTACCCCAACCCATAGTGTACCCTAGTGTATGTAGTTGTTTTCACTGTATTCTAAGTGTCTTTCAGTATAGCACTACTCTAACATCTACTCAAAACTGGTTAACCGAGAACCGTCTTCTGCTCAACACCTCCAAAACAGAATTCCTTCTCATTTCTCCTCTGAATCACATCCCCAAGTTAGACCTTTGGATTAACCACCTCACTGCCTTCAACTGCTCCCCCTCATTATTGACTCAGCCAAATCTCTCTGAATCACCCTGGACAAGCATCTGAACATGAAGAATCATATCAGCAATGTGTGCAAGGGAGCTAATCACCTGATGAGGATACTCAGTATCAAACCATTCCTTCCACAAGCTGACTTCAAGCAGGTGGTCCAAGCGCTTGTTTTGCCGAGGCTAGACTTTACAGGTTTAAATGAAACCGAGGAGGGTGTCATAAACAATGAATTCACTTGCCTCATGGTTTATAAGTATATTTCTGCTGCAGTTCGACTTCGTAAAATTGTTGGGAAATAAATTCATGGGTAACATCTGAGTCGGTTGGACTACAGACACGTAAACACTTGTTCTAAAACTTTTGCAGTGCAAAATGCACATAGCACAGCATTAATGAATAACATTGTGCGTAAAAAATATAAAACAACATTAGACATCTCAAATGGTTTCTTTTGTCAAAACATAGCACCTGAAAGCAGGTACTTAACAGCATTCTCCATAATGGGGACCCACAGTCACTTTTGTCGACTCCCACAAGGGTTCAAGAACAGCCCAGGTTTATTCTCAGCGAGGGTAACGGAGTTACTACAAATTTATGACAATGAGGCATTGTCCTATGTCGATGACATCTATCTGACAGACGATGACCTGGAAAAACACTTGAACAGGGTGAGCACCATTATACTGGGTTTCGCCTCTGAGGGCTACAAGTTCAACTTTAAAAGTCCAGAATTGCCCATCTCAATCTCCTATTTCTAAGATATGAGCTTTCAAGTGAAGGCAAGAGCTTGGCAGCTAACTTTTTAGAAAAGTGTGCGCTGCTCCAACCTCCAAAAACGCAAAAAACGTACAATCCATCCTGGGTTTCCTAAACTTTGGAAGAACATACATTCTAAATTACGCAGAAAGGGTTAAACCTCTCTACGCATTAATCAAACCTGATTTTTCGATCAGAAACTGGACACAGGAACACACAGAAATCTTGCGTTCACTCCAGGCTAACATGTTAACAACAAATCACTTACAAACACGTGTAAGTCAACGCAATTTGGTGATCCGAATAATTTCGGGTCAATGCGGATTCACCTACTTAACCTTCAATGAGGGTGAGAAAATACCAATAGCATAGAAATCTCATTTGTACACACAAGCGGAAATGCGCTTCAGTTCAACTGAAAAATTCTAACAGCAGTTCAAACCGCTGTAGCAAAAGAAAGAGCCTTAGCCCAAGGGAAACGCATTATTGTCGTAACCCCAGTACCAGCTTTAGAAGCGGTCACAAAAACTAGCATTCCAAATGCTAAAGCATTACATCCAAGATGGATACAATGGGTTAATTCTCTTGCTGCAACAGATGTTGAATATGTTTTTGATCCAGATTTAAAAACACAAGCATTCCTGCAATATGAACATGAATGTCCTCTGCCTACTGAAATTCTGCTTCTCGATCAGTACGAAGTCATAATTTACACTGACGGATCCGCACAGCCCGCAACAGGGAATAAGCAAGCTTACAGTGCAGCGTGTGCAATCGTTAAAGGTTGCATGCGAAATGGCATCTTCAGACCTATGGTCACTAAAACACAATCTCTAGGAGATTGTACAGCTCAGCGAGCTGAACTACAAGCATTCAAACTGGCACTTGAAAGTACAGATCGAGAATTCCCCACACTGATAGTGTGCGATTCCTTTTACTGTGTTCAGTCGTATAATGAATATATACAAAAATGGCTTGAAAATGGTTTCAAAGATGCGAAAGGTGGCACAATAAAGCACAAAATGCTTTGGGAATGAGTAGTTCAGTTGAAAAACGAACTACCAAAGGCTCACGTGATCCACACACTGAGTCATCAACGTGATGGCGTTCACGTTGCAGGGAATTCATTGGCTGATGAAGCCGCAAAGGGGGCTGTGCAGACGGCTTCCGTAGCTGCGATCACTCGTTCAAAAACAACAATAGACGGTGAGATAATGTTGGCTGTCAATGCATCAAGCAAAGGCAGCAGTGCAGCGTTACCAAAAAGTTTCCACTCAAGTACTCTTATGTAATTGATGCGAACAAAGTTCCTTTTGCTCGAATCTCTGGAGTGGGGGATAGGGTAATTCCAAACATGGAACGTAGAGCAGCCTTGATTTATGAAACACATTTGGGGGAGGGTCTGTCACATCAAGGGATCTCTAAAACAATTTTGACGTTAAAAGAGATGTACTGGTGGCCTGGAATGAATACAGAAATTCACATATTCATCAACAACTGCTTAGACTGTAAATTACAGCGAGAGAGCCACCAGACACCATGTTGCGAATGCGGTAACCCAGTGCAGACACCATTGTTAGACAGCATTAGACTATCTACGCGCCTGTGTCCTACTGGACAAAGGCATTCCCACAAATAATGAATCTAGGTTCCTATGGTTATGGCCTCAGCGCTCAGCTGACGCTCGAACTGTTATAAAAGGTTTGCGAGTCTTTATCGGCACATACGCAATAGGCACGCTACATTCTGACCAGGGTCCTGCGTTTAGCTCTCGGGCTTACAAAGAAGCCATGGCCAGTCTGGGCGTTGCATTGCGGTACTCCTCTCCATTCCATCCTGAGGGAAATTCGGTTGTGGAAAGGAAAAACCGGGACATAAAGCAGTCTATAACAGCTAGGGTATTAGGTTTGGGTGATGGGTGAGTCAAACACCTTAATGGGGTCCAACGCTCATTGAATAATCTGCCAAGAAGTTCTCTAGGGGGGGTCACTCCATATGAGGTCCTATTTGGGACAAGAATGTGGGTACCAGACCTTGAACACGTAGGCACAGTGGTGGAAAATAAACCGTTTGTTATCAAAGATCGTTTGGCTGTTTTACAGGAACTCAATGAGTTAAGAACGAAACAAAGCAACGTATTCCTACAGCCAACCACCACTGGGGAAAAATCGGCGGTCCCAGCAAGGCCTGTCTGGATTCCAAAAGTTGGGGATCTAGTCAGAGAAAAGATTGCGGACAAGAAGGAATTTGGACCTTCTTACAGACAACCAGTACCTGTCCTAGCAGTTCAAGGAACAAGAACAGTACTTCTGCCGCCCCTTGCTGGAAGAAAGGAGAAAAGATTTGTGTCCATCGACCTGATCAAACCACAGTATGTGGCCAATACTAAATAGTAGGCCTCGTGGACTCCGACCTAGTAGCAGACGCACTCCTCTCGCTACTATCCAAGAGGTTCAGACTGAAAGACTGATAACAATTGAGAATTCAGCTGTAACAGATGGAGGACTAAGCAACAACGCTATGGAACTCATCCCTCTTGAACACCAAGTAACAGTTCGTCCAAATACACCTATCTACACCAATGTAGCAAGTGATGAACTGGTTCCAGTGATTTCTACAAATCCTGATGCAATTCCAACAATTGACAGAACTGCTTCTGGCTATTTCATTAACTTTGATACGTTCTCAGAAGATCCGAGTGAACATGAAACGACGCCAGCATCTTTCAAATTCAAGCTGCAAGTACAAGACTTTCTTCACTTTCTGAAAAAGACTTATTTGGTTTCTCCATGGATTGAACTCTGGATTATATCTGGACTTTTTGTTTTCCTGCTCTGGCTAGCTTTGGTTACAACTGTGAGCGTGCTTATAAGTGGCAGATACATCCATGTGAACACTGAAAGAAAAGGCGTGAACGTACTTTTGAAACCTCATAAATCCTCCCATCGTGAAGCAAGAGACTTGTCATCCGTGAACATCACAGCTGTTCCTATACAGGATGGTATGTTGTGGGACAAAACAGATTTTGACATCTTCGGCCCGACGGATCAATTGAACATTCCACATTTGTTTAAAATTTCACTAAGTGATCTAATTTCGTCCAGTACCTATTCTGATGATTGGGACTTTGAGACTGTTAACGACATAGGGGTCGATTCCGATTCGGGCCGGAAAAAGCACCGACCGACTCGGAGCCGGAATTAATTCCGACCGACATGTACCTATGGCGCCCGACACGCCAAGTACGATGCAAGGCGTGCAAAATCCGACCGACACGTACTGAACCCAAGCCGAACGACCGAGCCGCACGGAAAACAGCAATCCGGCCGGAAAAACACGCGAATCGAACCGACCGACACGCACCCGGAACAAATCCAACCGAAACGTACATGCGAACTCCAAACCGCAAAGTACGATGCAAGGCGCGAAAACCACGACCGAGTCGTACGGAGGACAAGCCGTACGACCGACACGCATACAAAACTGCGAGCCGAAGTAACACAAAACACCGCGACCGACGCGTACGCAGCATAGAAAACTGCACAAACACAGCGTGAACGAAACGGAGAAGACCGTACGAGACAACTGCAGGGTCCGACTCGGTCACAAGAACGTTTCCAACATGCACAGAAAGTACTAAGGAAAAATACACAAAAAAAGGCCAAACAAGCAAGTACAAAGCCAATAAATACGGGGGGTGGGGACAGAGAACAAAGACACACCCACAACTCCACCCTTATAAAGGACACAAATCCCAACCATGATCCTTTGCAAATGCTATTCTACTGCCAGCACTCAACAGACAGCAACCACACACCCACAGCTCATCCCTCACACAAGCCACACACCATCAGCACACCAACAAATAGCTACCTCACATACACCCAGCAAAACACACACTCACACACCCTCACCTGCACACCAACACACACATCACTCACCATCACCACCCATCACCATGCCCCCAAAGAAGAATCACAAGTTCCTAGATTGTGAATTGGAAGTCCTGGTAGACGAGATCCTCAGGGTAGAGCCACAGCTGTTTGGCACACTGGTCCAACAGACACCCATCTCCCAGAAAACAAAGATGTGGGAGAGGATCATCAACAGGGTGAACGCACAATCACCATGTCTGCGCACAAAGACTGACATCCAGAACAGGTGGTATGACGTGCGCAGGAGGGTACGGGAGCTGCTGAAGAAGGACTACCTCCTGAGCCAATACACCGGCAGTGGCCCTCCTGCCAAGCCAGTATACCTCAGGCCCTGGGAGGAGAAGGTGCGGGCCATCCTTCCGCCAGTGAGCGTCTATGGACTAGAAAACATCCCAGAGCCTGGTGAGTACACAACAAATGTACACAATATTCTGCCACAATACACACACACATCACTGTCAAGGGAGAGTCAAACTATGCACTCTTAGCAATTACACAGCAACCAGAACAGAATCATCCCAAAATGTGTATGTCAGTCAGATAAACACAACACATGCCATCTCAAAGTTACATTTAACCGTGTCATCACATGTACAAACACAACTACAACTACAGCTAGGCAGTGGCACAAATATAACTAACAAACACATCCAGACATGTAGCCACCACTACAACACCAACACACAGTGAAGACCACTGAAAGAAAGGAATTCTGTGTATGCTGGGCAAGTCAGTGTAGCCAATAGCATCATGGGAGTCGTAGTCACAGATATTGCTCACCCCCACAACTGTCCCATCAACACCACCATGAACCATGCGCACATCACAGGGAGTGGAAAAGGACTCACAAGATGGCTGACACTGGCTACTGCTGTGGGGAGCACAAGGCCCTGCTGGCAACTGTGCAACAACCAACAGCAGGACACCACTGACTGACATCCTGAGAGCCAACTTCCACTCCCTGCAATGGAAGCACGTTCCATGGTGGGATATCTGGCTGGGTGGGAAGGAGGACTCGCAGCACTGACCATAGTCACAAGCACCTCCCCTCACACACCCCCTCAACACAAACTTCACATAACCCACCTGGGAGAATGCAATGCCTCACATCCTAACTCAAGATCCCACAAAGAACCACCACCCTGGGTTATGTTGTGTGAAGCACAGGGACACTCTTGGGACTTTTAGCCAAACAACTGCCAGGACAACACTCCCAGCCATCCTGTCAGCACAGGCAGCCCACCCCACAGGGAAGCAGAGTCAAAAGGAAGGAAGCATGGGCATGCTGGGAAGGGGGTGGAGGCAATAGCATGATGGGAGTAGTAGGCACAGATATTGCTCAGCCTCACAACTGGCCCATCAACACCACCCTGAACCATGCTCACATCACAGGGAGTGGATAAGGACTGACAAGATGGCTGACACTGGCTACTGCTGTGGGGAGCACAAGGCCCTGCTGGCAACTGTGCACCAACAAACAGCAGGACACCACTGAATGACATCCTGAAAGACAACTTCCACTGCCTGCAATGCAAGCACGTTCCATGGTGGGATATCTGGCTGGGTGGGAAGGAGGACTTGCAGCACTGACCATAGTCACAAGCACCTCCCCTCACACACCCCCTCAACACATACTCCACATAACCCACCTGGGAGAATGCAATGCCTCACATCCTAACTCAAGATCCCACAAAGAACCTCCACCCTGGGTTATGTTGTGTGAAGCACAGGGACACTCTTGGGACTTTTAGCCAAACAACTGCCAGGACAACACTCCCAGCCATCCTGTCAGCACAGGCAGCCCACCCCACAGGGAAGCAGAGTCAAAAGGAAGGAAGCATGGGCATGCTGGGAAGGGGGGTGGAGGCAATAGCATGATGGGAGTCGTAGTCACAGCTCAACATCCCCCACCACATGGCCCAGCAAGCTCACACTCATGCATGCACATCCCACAGAGAGTGGAAAGGCCCATCAAAGATGTCTGACACTGTTGCTGTGTCATGGGGAGCACAAGGGCATGCTGGGAACTGCACACCAACCAACAGCAGGACACCACTGTCAGCCATCTTGCCATTGCTCTCACACCCACACACACTGAACTCCCCACAAAAGCAAGTAAGTATGGGAATGCTGGGAAGTGGTGTGGAGGCAATAGCATGATGGGAGTCATAGTCACAGACATAGCTCACCCCCACAACTGTCCCATCAACACCACCCTGAACCATGCTCACATCACAGGGAGTGGAAAACAACTGACAAGATGGCTGACACTGGCTACTGCTGTGGGGAGCACAAGGCCCTGCTGGCAACTGTGCAACAACCAACAGCAGGACACCACTGACTGACATCCTGAAAGACAACTTCCACTCCCTGCAATGCAAGCACGTTCCATGGTGGGATATCTGGCTGGGTGGGAAGGAGGACTTGCAGCACTGACCATAGTCACAAGCACCTCCCCTCACACACCCCCTCAACACATACTCCACATAACCCACCTGGGAGAATGCAATGCCTCACATCCTAACTCAAGATCCCACAAAGAACCTCCACCCTGGGTTATGTTGTGTGAAGCACAGGGACACTCTTGGGACTTTTAGCCAAACAACTGCCAGGACAACACTCCCAGCCATCCTGTCAGCACAGGCAGCCCACCCCACAGGGAAGCAGAGTCAAAAGGAAGGAAGGATGGGCATGCTGGGAAGGGGGTGGAGGCAATAGCATGATGGGAGTCGTAGTCACAGCTCAACATCCCCCACCACATGGCCCAGCAAGCTCACACTCACGCATGCACATCCCACAGAGAGTGGAAAGGCCCATCAAAGATGTCTGACACTGTTGCTGTGTCGTGGGGAGCACAAGGGCATGCTGGGAACTGCACACCAACCAACAGCAGGACACCACTGTCAGCCATCTTGCCATTGCTCTCACACCCACACACACTGAACTCCCCACAAAAGCAAGTAAGTATGGGAATGCTGGGAAGTGGGGTGGAGGCAATAGCATGATGGGAGTCAAAGTCACAGACATAGCCCACCCCCACAACTGTCCCATCAACACTACCCTGAACCATGCTCACATCACAGGGAGTGGAAAACAACTGACAAGATGGCTGACACTGGCTACTGCTGTGGGGAGCACAAGGCCCTGCTGGCAACTGTGCAACAACCAACAGCAGGACACCACTGACTGACATCCTGAAAGACAACGTCCACTCCCTGCAATGCAAGCACGTTCCATGGTGGGATATCTGGCTGGGTGGGAAGGAGGACTTGCAGCACTGACCATAGTCACAAGCACCTCCCCTCACACACCCCCTCAACACATACTCCACATAACCCACCTGGGAGAATGCAATGCCTCACATCCTAACTCAAGATCCCACAAAGAACCTCCACCCTGGGTTATGTTGTGTGAAGCACAGGGACATTCTTGGGACTTTTAGCCAAACAACTGCCAGGACAACACTCCCAGCCATCCTGTCAGCACAGGCAGCCCACCCCAAAGGGAAGCAGAGTCAAAAGGAAGGAAGGATGGGCATGCTGGGAAGGGGGTGGAGGCAATAGCATGATGGGAGTCGTAGTCACAGCTCAACATCCCCCACCACATGGCCCAGCAAGCTCACACTCATGCATGCACATCCCACAGAGAGTGGAAAGGCCCATCAAAGATGTCTGACACTGTTGCTGTGTCGTGGGGAGCACAAGGGCATGCTGGGAACTGCACACCAACCAACAGCAGGACACCACTGTCAGCCATCTTGCCATTGCTCTCACACCCACACACACTGAACTCCCCACAAAAGCAAGTAAGTATGGGAATGCTGGGAAGTGGGGTGGAGGCAATAGCATGATGGGAGTCATAGTCACAGACATAGCTCACCCCCACAACTGTCCCATCAACACCACCCTGAACCATGCTCACATCAAAGGGAGTGGAAAACAACTGACAAGATGGCTGACACTGGCTACTGCTGTGGGGAGCACAAGGCCCTGCTGGCAACTGTGCAACAACCAACAGCAGGACACCACTGACTGACATCCTGAAAGACAACTTTCACTCCCGGCAATGCAAGCACAGTCCATGGTGGGATAACTGACTGGCTGGGTGGGAAGGAGGGCCGGCTGTCAACCAAATACAACCAATGCAGACCATGTTCACACCCCAACAAATACATAGAAATGCCCAAATAATGCAGGACAATGTGCTACACCAATATCAACCCCTGACTGTGACAACTTAGGACAATGCAATGTACAGGCCCGCACCCAGAGGCACAGTCACAACTGTCAGGTGTGTCAACCATTGATGCCTGCAGAAACATAACATACATTGTGTGTGTCTCCCAAAAACAGGTGATGATGGGGACACAGCAGCAGACGCTGAGGAGTCCCAGTCCCAGGCTCAAGAGGATACAGAGCTCACTGGTGTCGTACAGCCTCTGCCCTCCTCGGATGAAGAAGACCAACCTGGCACCTCCGGTGCAAGTCAACATGCAGCACCAGCAGGACCACCAGCTGCAGCACCAGCTGCACCCCCTGCACCCACCCCTCCAACGACTGTCACCACAAATACCATCCCTGCCGACATGGACAGAACAAGGAGCACCACCAGCACAGGGACCCTGGACCAACGTGGGGCCATGGACACCACCACCACCACCAACCCCCAAGGGGGACCAGGGTCATCTGTGCGTGCCACTGCATGCACTGCACATGTCGGCAGGGGTGGTGGGAGGGGTGGGAGACAGAGGTCGCTGCTTGCAGAGGTGTCTGGTGTGCATGATGACCCACAACTGGTACGCATAGCCGATGCGTACCAGTCCAGCACCGGAGATCTCAGCCAGGTAGTGGGGCTCCTCAGAGACATGAAACAGCAGCAGGCTGCCCATCATGCCCGCTTGGACTCACACATGTCCCGGGTGGAGTCCAAGTGGGACACACTGCAAGAGATGACGGCGGTGCACAGGGACATATTACAATATCTCCGCCAGATGAACAGCAACCAGTCTACACCTCCCTGTGTGCCAACAACATCTGGTGCTGAACAAACTGCAACTGCCACAGGGAGGGAGGATGACTCTGGCGGAGAGTCCCCTGCACCGCAGCAGCCTGTACTTGAGGGGCCCCCCAAAAGAAGAGGGGTCGTCCGAGGAGGGGCAAGTGAGAGGCCGATGGCCAAGTGCAACCCCCAGGAAGCCTGAACCTGTTCTGGATGTTCACCTTTGTACACAAACTGTTCACCCTGTTGACGGCAACACAACTCCCACACATGACATGGGGAGTACAAGTTGGACCAATGTCTCAGACAACTGTGGCCCCGATACTGGGGATTTTGTCTACCAGGACTTTCAATTCACCTAGGAACTTCTGATTGCAATATAAATGTACAGCACTAACCATCCTATGCACTATTCACACAAATGTATCACAATAAACACACTAATACACCATACTTGCCTCTGTTGTGATTCCAACGTGGGTGCTGTCATGGGGATGATGAACTGCAAAATTACACTGTGTATGCGAACTGCAACAGCAAGTACAACACAGGCATGTGAGTAATGGCAACGTGACACATATGAGGGAGACACACCACCAGGGCTACACAACACATACACACCTAGGCCATCTGACTCATTGCCTACACTGATGTTGCCAGGAAAGACGGTGCAATGCACAGACACCACACCTATTCCCAGTTGTAGTCAAGTAGCCCACAGGTGCAGTAAGCAAATGGCAGTCAAATGTGTGACCACAGACAACGCACATCACAAAGTGAAGCACAGGTTTATTACACAGTTGCAACATGTCGTAACCACTACAGATGCAAGGTAATCTCACCTGGCAGCGGGCACACAGTCAACAACTGTAGAAGGAAGGAAGTCCATGGGTGTGGCGCACATCACCTGTAGGGACACAACAGCTACCACCCTGGAAGTACAATCACGTCGTCGGTGGACACAGTTGACCAAACGAATCTGAAAGTACCCTGTGAAGGACAGAAATGACACACAGTCAAAAGCAATGGAGAACAGGACAGAACAGCAAAACTCATGCACAATACATGTTACAAGATACCCACCCAGAACCAAGTTAGCATGTCAACACTGTTGGGGAGTACAGACCACCTGTAAGCACACATCGCTACACACATCCAGTCAAGTAGCCCATGGACACACTCCAACAGCACCAGAGCACCACCTACACATATCATGCCAACTCACATCATTGACATGACACCTCAGGATACTCACATTCAGCTAAAGAAGTTGGTGATGAGCTGTGTGCGGACATCACCCTCATCATCATCACTGGCATCGTGGTCCAGGCCAGGATCCTCCACAGGTGGTGGATGTTGGTCATTGTCATCCTGGATGAGAGGCAACTCCTTCCGCACTGCCAGGTTGTGGAGCATGCAGCAGACGATTATAATCTTGCACACCTTCGCTGGGGCATATGGGAGGGACCCTCCTGTCTTGTCGAGGCAGCGGAAGCGGCTCTTCAGGAGACCAAATGTCCGCTCAATCACTCTCCTGGTCCGACCATGTGCCTCATTGTAGCGCATCTGGGCTGGTGTCACAGGGTTCCTGAGGGGTGTCAGCAACCACAGCATGTTGGGGTATCCCAAGTCACCTACGGACAGACAAGTGCACATTAGCTGACTTGGAAAAGTGGGCGGAATACTACAGATCAGATCACACACAATGGCACAAAGTCAGTACACACCGACAAGCCAGGCACGCTGGTTCTGCATCTGTGCCATCATCCTGGGGATGCGACTACTCCTCATCACAAAGGCATCGTGTGCTGAACCAGGGAAACGGGCACACACGTGTGAGATGGTCATATCCTCAAGACACACCACCAGTGCATTGACCGAGTGGTAGTGCTTGCGGTTACGGTAGGCCTGCTCCTGGGCCTGTGGTGGTACCAAAGCCACATGTGTCCCATCAATGGAGCCAATGACATGCGGCATCCTCCCCAGGGCATAGAAGTCACTCTTCACGTCAGTGAGTCGTTGCAGTCTAGGGAAATAGATGTACCGGTTCAGGTATAGCAACATTGCCTCCAAAACATCGCGGAGCACACGGCTCAACATGGTCTGTGACATCCCACCAGCAGTCGCCACAGTATGTTGGAAGGTACCAGTGGCAAAGAAGTGTAGGGCTGCCATCACCTTCACCTTGGGGGTCAGCGCTGTAGGATACGGCCGGCCAGGCTGCAAATGTGGGGCCAACTGCACTGCCAAATCCTCAATCAGCTGCCTGGTGAAGCGGTACCGTCGGATGCTGTCCCGTTCCACCATCGTTGCCAGGTCTGGTAATGGTCTATGGACAGCAGGAGCCCTGCAGTGCAGAGGAGAAGAAAGCAAGATTGTCAGTCACCCCACATATGCGGCATTGAACACACTCAATATCACATCATACATCATTATGAGGCACAACTACATGAAGTGTGCAGTTCCGTAAGGACATGTATGGTACATACATGGCCAACATCTGTCATCACGGTTCAACAAGTGGCATCAATAAGTCCCAGGTTGGCCCATTGGATATCATGAGGCTGTGTCACAGTTCCCATCTCTTGCTGCCATGTCACAATCACCCCCCACAGTAACATGTGAGGACAGATGTGCCCCAGGCATCACAGCTCAACGACAGGTACATTCCCAGGGACCCTGTACTGCCACATGGACACTGGCATTACATGGAGTATCAGGTATACACCACAGCAAAACAACCATGACCCCCACAGGTAGTGGTTCCACTTGCCTCTGCAGGACAGACATGGACGTCTGTGACACACACACGCACAACATCAAAGTCCATGCACACACAACGTGGATGTGAAGACTGTCTCCCATTGTGCACATGAAATCAGAGACATTGTAAACACTACATGCACACAGACTGTGGAGGACCATCACTATTGTGCCACTGGGACACCCTGGCTCAAACATACCGTCCCACATGGGACTCACGGGGTATGTGACATGACATACACATACACCACCGTGAAATGTGACCATGGCACATGCACAGATATGAACAGTTGCACATCACAGTGGTCATGTACACGTAACACCCAGGATCCTGTCCCCATGAACACGTGCACAGCCTGGGGGTGGCTGCCCCCAGGTGACACCCACAGGACAACATGTACACCAACATACACACAATAGGAAATGCAGCCTTACATGCCTTATGATACAGTTTGGACAGGCTGTGGTGTTGTAGGTGTGCCCCTCACTCCCTGGGAGCTATCTGTGGCTGGCATATGTTCATCTGAGACAGGCATGGTGACATATGCCAGTCACTTGTACAGGGATGCGTTGAACAGCAATGGACCGATCGGTGCACCCGGCCGGCCCATTGCATTCAATGTGTGCGGGTACGCGTTGTACCCCTGTACGCATTGTACCGCAATGGACCGATCGGTGCACCCGGCCGGCCCATTGCATTCAATGTGTGCGGGTACGCGTTGTACCCCTGTACGCGTTGTACCGCAATGGACCGATCGGTGCACCCGGCCGGCCCATTGCATTCAATGTGTGCGGGTACGCGTTGTACCCCTGTACGCGCTGTACCGCAATGGACCGATCGGTGCGCCCGGCCGGCCCATTGCATTCAATGTGTGCGGGTACGCGTTGTACCCCTGTACGCGTTGTACCGCAATGGACCGATCGGTGCGCCCGGCCGGCCCATTGCATTCAATGTGTGCGGGTACGCGTTGTACCCCTGTACGCGTTGTACCGCAATGGACCGATCGGTGCGCCCGGCCGGCCCATTGCATTCAATGTGTGCGAGTACGCGTTGTACCCCTGTACGCGTTGAGCCCGGCCGGCCCATTGCATTCAATGTGTGCGGGTACGCGTTGTACCCCTGTACGCGTTGAACAGCAATGGACCGATCGGTGCGCACGGCCGGCCCATTGCATTCAATGTGTGCGGGTACGCGTTGTACCCCTGTACGCGTTGTACCGCAATGGACCGATCGGTGCGCCCGGCCGGCCCATTGCATTCAATGTGTGCGGGTACACGTTGTACCCTGTACGCGTTGAACAGCAATGGACCGATCGGTGCACCCGGCCGGCCCATTGCATTCAATGTGTGCGGGTACGCGTTGTACCCCTGTACGCGTTGAACAACAATGGACCGATCGGTGCACCCGGCCGGCCCATTGCATTCAATGTGTGCGGGTACGCGTTGTACCCCTGTACGCATTGAACAGCAATGGACCGATCGGTGCGCACCCATTGTCAATGGCCTAGCCTGGCAACGGACGCGTTTTCGAAATTCGAACGAGTCGGTTGCTGGAAATTCAGTTGGTCACCCACAACAATGTTGTAAAATCATGTATGTCATGAAGTTGAAGATTTGAAGGATGCTGTGGGCGTGTATTGGTGCTGCTATTCCATGGATTGGCCAGATTCAGAAGATACAAACGACTTGGACCTATCACTTTGGACACATGGGACAGTATCTGCCTCTGCAGCACATATATATTGCTGGCTGTTCCCCTGAGAGCTCACTTGCCTGCACTACATGCTCCAGGACGACATCTGCCACTGCACTGCTGCTGTCTCTGCCCCCTCTGGACCCTGCAATGGCACGTACTGTGGAGAGAGCCCCAGCCTTCAGCCTTGAGGAGAACCAGGCCCTGCTGGACAGCCTACTTCCACAGTACAGCAAGCTGTATGGGACACCAGGGGAGCAGGTGAGTGTTCTGTGCACTGCCTTTCTGAATGTGCATTTTGTCTGACTAGCAAGGCTGAAAGTCTGCACGCCACTGGCTAGCAGGCTCACTGAGTAGTTGTCACCCCCCATAGTGTGTAGTGACATGCACTGGACAGGTATGGTGCAGTGACAGTGCATTTGAACAAGGTTTTACTTCCCATGCAATGATACCATGTAGTGACTTCTGGCAAACTGTCCATGGGCAGCGTTGCACTGCCTGTGTACATCATGTGCCCCTGTGATTGAGACATGTATATACAACTGTGTCATGCACGGATATGTTGCATGTGTAGTAATGGCCTTTTCACTTTGTCATCCTGACAGGTTAATGCCCATCGGAAGCAGGAGATCTGGAAGGACATCGTCCGGGCTGTCCGGTCCGTGGGGGTCTACAAGCGCCGGATCCGCAACTGCCAGAAGAGGTGGCAGGACCTTCGGGGCTGGACCCAGAGGATTGCATGGGTCCAGCTGAAGCTGTCTCCTCCTCGCAGGAGGGGTGGAACACAGACCCTGACCCCCCACATGCTCCAGATCCTGGCGGTGGTGTTTCCAGACCTGGATGGGCAGCTGAAGGCCAGACAGCAGCAAGGAGGGGGTGAGTCAAAGACTGCACTGTGAACTCTGTATTACATGCTATGTGCCCTCCTCTGGCCTGGTTAAACTGCCACAGTACAGCAGTCATGTTGTCCAGGAGCCATGTCCCTCTATTGTGCACTGCCCACTCCTCATCTGATACCCAGGTGTGGCCCTTACATTCAGGGAATTGTGTCACTTGGGACTGTGTCCTTGCAGTTTGCTTCACTCAAGGTGGGGGACAGCATCTGTTTCCCTAACTCTGTTGTGGGCATCATGGGTGGGTCCATTGTTCACACAACGCCTGTGTTCGGACATGTAATCTGCGTGTTGCTTTGATATGCGGTCCACTTGCTGAGCTGAGCCACCACATGTGCCTGGGGTATCTGGCACACACCCATGCAGCGGGTGGGAACAATGTTTGGGCCCCAGGAGTGTGCAGATTACGTGTGTCACACATACATAGCCAGCTATCCACTGTCCAGGGCTCATCCCTCATTCATGTGGGGCAGGACAGTCATGCCTACTCCAGCCCATCCAATACACCTGTACTCCCACTCCCGTGTATCAGCTGACACGTTGTGCGCAGTGATTTGACCCCTCAGGTGTCTGCCTCTGTGTCAGTGTGCTGTGGATTTGTTGCCAGGACTGCTGGGGTGTTTCTCGGTAGGGGCTCAGCATGCCACTGGAGATGTGACCATAGGAGACGATACTTGTGTGTCACATAGGTGTTTGATCAGCTGCCCGTGCAGACTGGGGTATGCGAATGTGAAGTTCAGGCAGCTGTTTCCCATTCACAGCAGATTGTGAGGGGCTCAGGTTCAGAGGGTAGTGTCACAGGTCTCCCAAATCTCCAATCGGTTTGACCTGGACAGATGAGGGTTAAGATGATGTGTTGTGTGGGGGATGTACATGTGCACTTGTGCAGCTCCAGGACTTGCATTCCCCATGACCTACTATTGTGACACAGTGCAGAGTGTTGTTGTCTGGCTGCCAAGTCATACATCACTGAGACAGTGATGTATGACTTAGCAGTCATGCCTCCGCCATGGCATGTGTCTACTTATTGGTGATCCTGCAGGGGAGTGACATGTGCTACATGCACACCATTGTGGCGATGGCTATCAGGACATGGGTGCATCATGGTGTCTGTCGCTGGTATGCATCACATGCATTTCCTATTTGACTCTGGGCATCCCTTTCATCCGGAAACCTGTACTGACTCAGTGGCAAGAGTTGTGATGTGTGCATGTCCACATGCTACACCGTGTCCTCTGCACTGTCCAACTACTGTGTAGGTGGTGCATGTGTCCACACTGGGGTGTTGCTATCCAACAGACACCAGACAGATGGGTGCAAGGCCATGTGGGATGTGAGTGCCATGGTTGGCATCAGACTGACAATTGGCTTCTCCTGTTCAGTTAGGGCACTTTTAGCAATGTTCAACTAATGATGCCAGGGCTTGCTCTGTAATGTGCTGTGCTCACAGTGGTGTGTGCGTTTGGTGCAGGTGACTGATGTCTGTCTGTTTCCCCATTGTTTGCAGATACATCCACGGCCACGGAAGGGGACAGCTCCATGGACCAGGAGGAGCCGGAGAGCCAGACTGGGTCAGCAGCCGAGGAGTGGTCGGAGGGACCCAGTGGCACGGAGGGCGAGGGGAGCCACACCGAGGAGTCCACAGCAGCATCCACCTCAGCTGAGGACCACAGCGGCTCGGAGGATGACTCCCTTATGGAGGCGGGTGTCAGCAGCCACCACACCCCAGCTAGTGTTGCTGTCCCCGCCACTACCAGCACCACCACCGCCCTCCCATCGGCTCCCATTCCCCAGGTCCTTGGAGGCTCCCATGTTCGGGAGCGTGTCTCCTTTGGGCCAGGCACCGCACCCCCTGCCCCTGTGTCCCCTGCTGCCCTGAGTGACGAGTCTGTGTACCTCCTTCGCCAGCTCCATGTAGGGCAGACAGCCATGCTGAGTGTCCTCCATGCGTACACCGCTCTGTTGACTCAGCTGGTGTCGTTCATGGAGGGCATCTCATCGGGCATGTCTGACCTACAGAGGGGCAATAGGTCCATGGACTCCTCCCTGACGGCAGCAGTGTCCCTCCTCAGACAGTCCCTCACCCCTCCTGCCTCTGCTCCATCCACACTCCCCAGCACCTTACCCGTCCCAAGCACACACACACCGGCACAGGCACACACCAGCACACACACGTCCAGCACACAGACACACACGCCACAAACAAAACGCACACGCACGCACAGGGGACTGAAACCAGACTCACAGGGGATGGGGCCCTGGAACACACACACGCATCCACGAGCACTGCGCAGTCCTCAGTTGCCTCTCCCTCCAAAGCACCCTCCCTTGCCTCCCTTGCCTCACCTGCAACCCCAAAGACCCAGCGGCTCTTCCTCAGTGACCTCGGCCTCTTCCCCTCTGATCCAGCTGATACAGCATTCAGGGGGAAGAGGAAGCCCACCCACACGGAGCAGAGTGCCCCTCGCCCCCGGACACCCTCCCCCAGGTGCAGACAGACTGAGGCCCCCACCCGCAAGTCCCCCCGGAGTCGTAAGAGCAAGACCCCGCCGCCGCCCTGCAGCTCAGGCACCAGGTCTCCTTCCTCCATCCCTCAGGCCCCCACTCCACAGGTGCCCCCACCACACCCTGCCCCAGGTTCCCCCACCCACAGATATACCATCCCCAAGAGGATCCGGCCTTCTCCCCCTGCCACTTGCTCTCCCGGCACCACACCCCCGCTGCGCTTGTCTGTGCCACTGATGTGGTGAGGGTGTCCTCCCCTCTGTCCAGCCCACCTTGCCTGTTCCCCATTCTCCTCCCCTGGTGGTAGGCACTGCAGTGGAGTCCACTACCACCCTGTCTGACTTGGGCACTGCAGTGGCAGACCTGTCCACTCCATCTGCAGGGTCCACTGCAGTCGTGCCGGCACCCACAACATCTGAGTCATGCCCCCCAGTTGTGCCGGCACACACCATGTCAGACACCTCCACTGCAGTTGTCAGTGGCTCTCCAGCACCCACCACCCCTTCCCTGCCTCCTCCTGGTGAGCCCTGATCCTGTCCCTGCGGTGCCTGGCCTGCCCCCCCAGTTGCCCCTCCTAGTGGATTGTCCCTGGTTTTGTGCAGTGCAGGCATGCGTAGGGTGACATCTGCCACTGTCACCCTGTTTGGCAATGGACTGGCCATTGGCCTTTGTGTTTTTTCTGGACTTTCACTTTTAAACACACATATGCTGAATAAAGCAACTTTCTGTTCTCTAGTGCTTATGCTTCTGATGTACATGTTGTTGATGATGCTAACCATGCCCTTGCTGCAGTGATGGTGATATTTGGTCTCATGATAATGAAGTGTTACTGTGCAGGAACACATGTGGCCCAGGGGAATGTGTCCTATCCTGTGGTGTATCCATGTCATCCATAGCAGCATCTGAGGGTGTCATGTGTTCAGTATTTGGCAATGGGATTTCCTACTTACATTAGCAATTTCACATCTGTGGCTTCCACCCCTGCACATCTGTTGTGCCTGCCATTGTTCAATTCGTCTACTTCCCTGACCGTGTGGCCATCTCCACTGGACATGCAGGTTTGGGCATCAATGTGGAAGGACTCATCTGTGTTGTCAGTGCAACATTGCTATACAAGTGTGTTGGACCTGTACTGATGATTTCGTTGGCACTTCCATGACCAGGCTGATGTGACAGGAGCCTTCATTTGGTGCTAATTGTTGATTGTGTGACCAAGTGCTCAGCTGACATGATGGGGCCCTACTGAGGCAACATATGGCACAGCTTTCCTCACACAGGAGTGGAGTCCCCTCATGGCAGTGTGTACTCCTGTGACATTGCCTGTGCCCAAGGTGTGTGTTGTATGAGCATGTCTGTGTTTTCACTTCTGTTTTGCTGTGCATGCTGTGATCCCTAGTGTTGTACCTGTTTGTGATGCTTGCTGAGTTGACCTATGTTCCCCCAAAGTCTTCTCCCTGGGTTCTCTGTGATGTGGGTGCATGGCACATTACTGGTCATCAGGGTGTCACCCATAGGTGTGTTTGCTGTCAGGGCTGAGTTTGTGTGCAGGCGCAGAGGGGTCACAGTCAGGTTTCCCCTTGGCACTTGTTGTTTGCACCTGTCATGTGATTTCCAGTTTGTGTTATCTTTCAGTGATTGTGACACGTTGTGTGTGTGACTGCTGGCACTCCTCAGGGTCCGGGCTGCAATGTTGGTTGTTGTCTATGTGTGTTCTTTGTGGGTGACCTTGGCTTCTTCATTGGTGTGTGACTGTGGCTGGGATCCCATTGGTTGGTGTGGTATTGCCGTCATGTCCATGTACAGCGTAGTGTGCAGTGTGTCAGACATTCAGGAGTCTTGTTGAGTGGCCATGTGTGATGTGTTTCTGCACCTTGGTTCCCACCCACCACCCTGGAATTGTCATGGGTGCATGTGCAATGTCACCAGTGCATGTGTGCTTCACTGCTGCACATTGTTGGAGGTCGAGGTGTGTGGTGTTGAGTGTGTGCAGATGAGAGTTGTTGCCCGGCTAGACCCCTGCCTCCATGTTGGCCTTGGCTTACTGGCCGTGCTGATTGATTTGTGCTTGTGTAGGTGTGATGGTAGTTTGTTGCTCAGGACACATGACTGTGGTTCACAGTGTGAACGACATTTAGCTTTGTCATCACAGTGGGATTGTAATGCAGCCCAGGGTCACCACATTGTGGGGGCCCTGGGGGTAGTGCTGTGGTGTGTCTGTGTCTTGCTGTGTCAGTTGCTGTTCCTACGTGCCTGTGTGACATGTGTGATTTGTGCTCCCTCTCATCTGACAATGCCTGATTGCCCACATAGGGGATTTGGATCCATGAGTTACCTTTGTGTGGCACTGTATGCACATCTGTATGATTGGTATTCAGGCCTCCTCATGTGTTGTGTGGTTGCCTGGGGACACTGGCACCCCCCTCACCTGTTGTGATTGATGTGCAGTGTGGGTCTGCCTGTTTGTGTTTGTGCATCTGCACCACTGCATTGGCATATCTTAGGTGTGCCATTGGCTGTATGTAGTTTGGTGGGTTTCCCCTGCTGTCCCTGGGACTCCTAGGTCATCAGTCAGCACAATGATCATGGTTTGTGTGTCCCATTGCTGCCATGGTATGGTATCTGTTCACCTCACATCTACAGTCTCCACAGGGTATCTGCATTTGTGTGCCCATTGGTGCAAATATGTGGGTCTGCATTCTGATGGTCACTTCTGTCATTGTGTCATTGATGAATGTTGACTGTGTCAGCCCCCATGGGTGTTGTTTGTCTGCACATGGCCAAAGGTATGTCTTATTTGCACTGCAGTATTTGCCTCCCCCAATCTATGTTGCAATGGGACACATGCACTACTTTGCCACTGATGTGTTTTATGTTCTGTGACCAGGAATCATCCATGCAGTTTGGCAGTTGCAGCTTTTTCTTTGTCAACACTTACATTTTGGTCACTGTGATGATGGGGGTTTGGACCCCATTGCCACAATGTTCAAAATGTGCTTCAGCTATGGACCCCACACTTACCTTTTGGTCACTGTGATGATGGGGGTTTGGACCCCATTGCCACAATGGTCATGGCCTGCTTGCATTGTGGGGGCCACACACATATATGTGTGGCACATGTGATAGGGGGTCACATTGTATGTTCAAAGTCATGTTCAGTGTTGTAGGCATTTGACACAGTCTACACACGCTTGTCATGGTGTTGGGGGGATGTCTTTTTCTTGCATTCCCTAGGTTGTGGTGTGCGGGTTGTGTCATGCATTGTCCATCCTATGAGTGGGGGTGGTGTTGGTGGTAGGCATCCAGCCCCCCATGGGTAGAGGTGTTAGTTGTGACAGGCATCCAGCCCCTCCTGGGTAAGGGTGGTAGTGGTGGTAGGCATCCAGCCCCCCTGGGTAGAGGTGGTAGTAGTGGTAGGCATCCAGCCCCCCCTGGGTAAGGGTGGTAGTAGTGGTAGGCATCCAGCCCCCCCTGGGTAAGGGTGGTAGTAGTGGTGGGCATCTGGCACCCCCATGGCTAAGAGTGGTAGTAGTGGTAGGCATCCAGCCCCCCCTGGGTAGAGGTGGTAGTAGTGGTAGGCATCCAGCCCCCCCTGGGTAAGGGTGGTAGTAGTGGTGGGCATCTTGCACCCCCATGGCTAAGGGTGGTAGTAGTGGTAGGCATCCAGCCCCCCTGGCTTAGGGTGGTAGTAGTGGTAGGCATCCAGCCCCCCTGGGTAAGGGTGGTAGTGGTGGTGGGCATCTGGCACCCCCTGGCTAAGGGTGGTAGTAGTGGTAGGCATCCAGCCCCCCTGGGTAAGGGTGGTAGTAGTGGTGGGCATCTTGCACCCCCATGGCTAAGGGTGGTAGTAGTGGTAGGCATCCAGCCCCCCCTGGGTAAGGGTGGTAGTAGTGGTGGGCATCTGGCACCCCCCTGGCTAAGGGTGGTAGTAGTGGTAGGCATCCAGCCCCCCCTGGGTAAGGGTGGTAGTTGTGGTAGGCATCCAGCCCCCCTGGGTAAGGGTGGTAGTAGTGGTGGGCATCTGGCACCCCCTGGCTAAGGGTGGTAGTAGTGGTAGGCATCCAGCCCCCTGGGTAAGGGTGGTAGTAGTGGTAGGCATCTGGCACCCCCTGGGTAAGGGTGGTAGTTGTGGTAGGCATCCAGCCCCCTGGGTAATGGTGGTAGTAGTGGTGGGCATCTGGCACCCCCTGGCTAAGGGTGGTAGTAGTGGTGGACATCCAGCCCCCTGGGTAAGGGTGGTAGTGGTGGTGGGCATCTGGCACCCCCATGGCTAAGGGTGGTAGTGGTGGTAGGCATCCAGCCCCCCTGGGTAAGGGTGGTAGTTGTGGTAGGCATCCAGCCCCCCTGGGTAAGGGTGGTAGTGGTGGTGGGCATCTGGCCCCCCCTGGCTAAGGGTGGTAGTAGTGGTAGGCATCCAGCCCCCCCTGGGTAAGGGTGGTAGTAGTGGTGGGCATCTGGCACCCCCATGGCTAAGGGTGGTAGTAGTGGTAGGCATCCAGCCCCCCTGGGTAAGGGTGGTAGTAGTGGTGGGCATCTGGCACCCCCATGGCTAAGGGTGGTAGTAGTGGTAGGCATCCAGCCCCCTGGCTTAGGGTGATAGTAGTGGTAGGCATCCAGCCCCCCTGGGTAAGGGTGGTAGTGGTGGTGGGCATCTGGCACCCCCATGGCTAAGGGTGGTAGTAGTGGTAGGCATCCAGCCCCCCTGGGTAAGGGTGGTAGTAGTGGTGGGCATCTTGCACCCCCATGGCTAAGGGTGGTAGTAGTGGTAGGCATCCAGCCCCCTGGGTAAGGGTGGTAGTAGTGGTGGGCATCTGGCACCCCCTGGCTAAGGGTGGTAGTAGTGGTAGGCATCCAGCCCCCCTGGGTAAGGGTGGTAGTTGTGGTAGGCATCCAGCCCCCTGGGTAAGGGTGGTAGTAGTGGTGGGCATCTGGCACCCCCTGGCTAAGGGTGGTAGTAGTGGTAGGCATCCAGCCCCCTGGGTAAGGGTGGTAGTAGTGGTAGGCATCTGGCACCCCCTGGGTAAGGGTGGTAGTTGTGGTAGGCATCCAGCCCCCTGGGTAATGGTGGTAGTAGTGGTGGGCATCTGGCACCCCCTGGCTAAGGGTGGTAGTAGTGGTAGGCATCCAGCCCCCCTGGGTAAGGGTGGTAGTAGTGGTAGGCATCTGGCACCCCCTGGCTAAGGGTGGTAGTAGTGGTGGACATCCAGCCCCCCTGGGTAAGGGTGGTAGTGGTGGTGGGCATCTGGCACCCCCATGGCTAAGGGTGGTAGTGGTGGTAGGCATCCAGCCCCCTGGGTAAGGGTGGTAGTTGTGGTAGGCATCCAGCCCCCCTGGGTAAGGGTGGTAGTGGTGGTGGGCATCTGGCACCCCCCTGGCTAAGGGTGGTAGTAGTGATAGGCATCCAGCCCCCCTGGGTAAGGGTGGTAGTGGTGGTGAGCATCTGGCACCCCCCTGGCTAAGGGTGGTAGTGGTGGTAGGCATCCAGCCCCCCTGGGTAAGGGTGGTAGTAGTGGTGGGCATCTGGCACCCCCATGGCTAAGGGTGGTAGTAGTGGTAGGCATCCAGCCCCCTGGCTTAGGGTGATAGTAGTGGTAGGCATCCAGCCCCCTGGGTAAGGGTGGTAGTGGTGGTGGGCATCTGGCACCCCCATGGCTAAGGGTGGTAGTAGTGGTAGGCATCCAGCCCCCCCTGGGTAAGGGTGGTAGTAGTGGTGGGCATCTGGTACCCCCATGGCTAAGGGTGGTAGTAGTGGTAGGCATCCAGCCCCCCTGGCTTAGGGTGATAGTAGTGGTAGGCATCCAGCCCCCCCTGGGTAAGGGTGGTAGTGGTGGTAGGCATCTGGCACCCCCATGGCTAAGGGTGGTAGTAGTGGTAGGCATCCAGCCCCCCCTGGGTAAGGGTGGTAGTAGTTGTGGGCATCTGGCACCCCCGTGGCTAAGGGTGGTAGTAGTGGTAGGCATCCAGCCCCCTGGCTTAGGGTGATAGTAGTGGTAGGCATCCAGCCCCCCTGGGTAAGGGTGGTAGTGGTGGTGGGCATCTGGCACCCCCATGGCTAAGAGTGGTAGTAGTGGTAGGCATCCAGCCCCCTGGGTAAGGGTGGTAGTAGTGGTGGGCATCTGGCACCCCCATGGCTAAGGGTGGTAGTAGTGGTTGGCATCCGGCCCCCCTGGGTAGGGGTGGTAGTGGTGGTGCGCATCCAGGCCCCTGTGTGCATATGTGGCATTGGTGATGGGCATCCCGCCCCTATGGTGCTGCTGTTGCTGGTGTAAGTAAATTCTGCATCCCTCTGTGTGTGTGTGATGTGTCGTGTACGTGTTGTATGTTTTTGTGGTTGGTGTCTGACTTACCTTCTGCGCCGTACGCGTCCGTGCCTGTTCCGGTAGTAAATGTAGAATATTGGTAGGATCGGGACGAAGGGATTCATGGTTGGTTCGTGTCGTTCGTCTTTCTCGTTGCTTCGCGTCGTCCTCGTCGCTGGCGTGTTCGCCTCGTAGCCGTGGATCGTGTTGTGGCGCGAATCGGAGCTTATGTGCGCCTCTCCCGGAAGCTTTGACGTGCCGGACGTAGCGACGGGTTCGGCGCGTACGGAAGCGCATCGTACTTGTTCGGCCGGACGGGGCTGCATTTTCCCTTCCGTGCGACTCGATTCTGCGTTTCCGGATTCGCCTCGGTCGGAGAACAGGACCTGGATTGGGTGAGTACGACTCGGCCGGATTCTGTGCTGTTGTGCGCATCGTACTTACTCGTTCAGTATGATGTACGGATCGGTCGGGAAACAGGCATTCGCATGGCTTTTTTCCCGACCGAATGGTATTGGGTGCGCCTCCGACCGAGATCGGAATCGGCCCCATAATGTTTGACCTAGAAAAATCTGCTGCATTTTCTAAAAATGAATATTTAGAGGGTTCATCAGACTATGAACAATATTGTTATAACCACTATGCTCATCATTATTTGCATAAATCTGCATATCCAAGAAATGTGTTTATGTTTAACCAATGGGAACATTGTCCTACACCACCTAAAGATAGTTCAAGAACATTTGCCAACAAGTTTCCATATTTTTCAGGTTACAATACATCTGATCCAGAAATGTTTTACTATAAAAATGTAAACAAGACAGGACTGAAAATTATGTTAACAAATACAAAACAGATTTATTCTGCATTATTTAATGCCCAACTGTCTAGACAGGGTTTCGACTTTTGGAAAGACACAATAGACACCAAAACAGTCTGGGGTACTAAAGATTGGCAAGTGCAGGGGATAGAAGCTTTATTTAGAGCCTGTATCATCCCTGAACAAATAATGTTTTTGAATGAAACCATCCAACAAACATCTTGTCTTGGATTAGCCAAGATCAAAGAGATGAACACACCTTCTATACCAACACCTGCAAGTGATAACGATACACAGGCAGTGGTGACAGTCGACAATATACTACAACTCAACAGATCTAATCCTGATTGGAAAAAATGGTTGATCTGGCCCACAGACACGAATAACTGTCAGGAAAGATTCCTGAATAAAACTCAGGGCTTTACTATTAATAGGCCAGACCCAAGATACATCCAAAGACAACATCCGGGGGTAGTAACAACATACAGTGTAGGAAAATTATGCCTCGATTGGCTGCATAAGTCTACACTACAGGATGTGAAACAACACTTAACCTTACTTAAAAGGACGCAGACCTTAGGGAATTCTTGCTTGGACCAAGAAAACCGCGTCAAAAACGTTTCATATATGCCGGCATTTATGCTGCCTATAATGAAGCATGGAAAGTATCACAGATGGAGGCTGCAGAACGAATACATGAACTTGATCGTATTAATTTAGAGAAAACACTCTCTGAGGTCGACAATGGGTTAACAACTTTGTCCTCCAGAATATATTCATTGGATGGCGTTGTATCCTCAGCTATCGACATACTAGAACAAGATTTGGCGATGTTACAGCAAGGCCAGTCTCAATTACGTTCTATTGTGTTATTAAGCTGGACACTGCAATCTTTGCGAGCGGGCTATATGCCTTGGCGTTTCATCAACACATCGGCTCTGTTTGCAGAATACAATCTAACTGATAAACAGATCGAACTGGCACAAAGAGGAGCAAAGTATACAGTGCTGAGCATTGAAAAACTGGAAAAGTTACCATTCACAGTGGCAGAAAAACCAGCTACAGAATGGCTTATTCATGGCAAAATAACATTACCTGTGAGTACTTTTCAGTTTCAGTATTGCCTCAGACAAATGCAAGCAGGCAAATATGAAATGTTGGGTAAGGAATACATTAAGACATCTTGGGATTTACCGTATACATATAGATGTTGGAGTGGGGATCGTGAAGTGTGTTTGAGCGGTACACACTGTAAACGTGCACTGAGCGGTTCACTTATATGTCAGGACATTTCTTTACACGAGGCTTGTAATGGTTCTGTGGCAAATTTGTCTTGACATCAGCAGGGTACACCAGCTGCTGTGATTAATCCAACGTTTGGACAACTTTCTAATGGGAGTTACCTCATGTTGAATGATCAGAGTTGCTGCGGCATGCTGCCAGGCATCCCATATCTAGTAACGGTCAACTCCAGGGTCACTTGCTGTATGCAAGTATTGTTTGCCCCAATAGACACAGTCAGGTAGTCGCCTCTATGGCCTTCGCTGAACGTCTCTTTTATAAGATTTGATACTTTAAGCAGAATGAAAGCCATGCTTTTACAGCAAACAGTGCCTTTGACCTCGGCCAAAGAAACCTATGATCTACAAGTAGCAAGGACTTCGGCTGAGATACAGACTTTAATACGTACAAACTGCCCTATACATTTCGTAGAAATTATAGGACGTATCTTCAATATGTCTGATACAACTGGAATTGTACATGTATTTAAGAGCATCTGCTCCGGTCTGTTAGCACCTTGCCAGGCAATACTCGGAATCATCCCGAACTTTGCACATTCGGTGTTTGGTGGCATACCATTAATTCTAGCACTTGTTGCCGGAATTCTATTTCTCTTCCTGCTATTGCGCTATGGCCAGCCTATTCGCAGACATCACTCCGAGCGAAATGGAGAAAGCTCTCCTTGAACGAAAGTGCCGTGAGCGAATAGTACAGTTTTTGGGCATGACTCGTCTACGGGACCTTAATACAACTTGGTTCCTGTCAATCAGACCAATCTGGCAAGATTGCATCTTACCTGTTCTACGATGCCTGCTATGCGGTGAAGAATGCGTGTTGGACACCTGTCTAACGTTTCCATCAGCTACGCCAACGGATGTCGATACTCTGCTGGTCCCGATAACGGCCCATGCTCTGTGTTGTCCCCAGAGGCTACCGATCCTGATGTCAGCATTCATTGAGATCTCACAGACGCTTTCGGCTGCTGCTGAGGTACGAGAAAGATCTACAGGCACACAGGTAACAACGGACGCGAACACTGCTGAGGCAACCTATGCTGGAAGCGATGCTTCTCATCTCTGTGCAATTAATCTACTACACGAGGTGTTCCAATTGACACCAACTACAGTGGATGATGTTTTGTCTATAGAAATAGATGATCTCATGTTTACACCAGACCCGTAAACTGACTCTGATTCAGCATACAGTGTTCCAGAGATGCAGTAACAATTTGGCCTTCATTTTCAAAACAACTTGGAACTCTACCAAAATTGAACTTTTTTCCCCATTTTTCGAACGAAAATGGCACTTCAATCTGCTTAAAGTAGAACTAGCCTTATAGTACAGACTTTGCGGTACTTCCACGGACACTTAGTCATCTTGTGTGTCTAAAACAGTTCATTAATTTTCATGGCATGAAATGACTTTGATTTTTGAACAACTTATCGATTATTTTCTGTCACATGTAAATATTACTGCTTCTTTCATTCCAATTGCATTTATTTTCGAACTGTATGCCTGAAATGAAAAGCATTTGCTTCAAATGTACAGTACCTTTTGCATTTTTACTATGTTTTTTAATGCTTTTAAAAATATTTTTAAATATGCGGTACTCCATTTTATGTTTAGCATTTTAAATGTTTAGCATTTTAGTATTATCGTACACACGAAAGTGGAGTGGGTGTTGTATTCCTCTTAGGGTGTCCATAAACGGGCTTTCCAGTATCATTTCCTTATATAGGCACAATTCGCCCTGCCCTTATATAGGCATAAAATCCCAGCCCTTATTTAGGCATTAAACCGTGCACTCCAAATACAGGCATGGTCTCTGAAATCCGTCCACCCTAACGTCACAACGAGTTCATGAAGAACAGACCCTTAGGCTGCGGGAGTTTCCCTAGTCCAGGACTATTGATTTCTTCAAGGACTCATATATTATGCATGAACCATTATTCCTTAGGGGTTCATTCATGATGTCTTTCGCTGTCCGACTCACGTCAATACTAACATTCTTAGGTACTCTCAGGTATAAATATACCTTCCCTAGCCCCTGTAAATCAGAGGAGACCTCAACTTCAGAGGAGCCCGTTTCCCGGCCTGACGCACTGAGAAGACGCTGTCATCCCTGCACGCAGAGAGTCCAGCTTCCAGTGATCTGACTTCCCTTGCGGGGTGTTGGAGTTCCAGTCTGGCAAAGAGATTCCTACCTCTCTCATTCTTCAGGTATGGAGCTGACTAGAACCTAGAGGGACTCTTGGCATACTAGGCATACTAGGCTTAACATACTCTTAGTATACCATAGTAAGGAATACTTCACCTACTTCCTACCTCTCCCTACACCTAGGTTAGGTTAGGTACATTGGGGTAGAACTAGATTAGAAACGCATCGTATGAGTACTCGCATTTTTAGTCTGTGTTATTTATGTAAAAGCATATGTACTAAACGATAATGCTCTCGCAGTATTATTTATTTCTACTGCTCACACTGTACATTATTTATCTTGCATACTGTCTTGTGATCGTAACAGCACATTTTACTTACACCAGAAACAAGACTGTTCAATAAATCTTTTATTGAAATGCCCGTCTATTTCTTTCTGTGTAACTTGGAGAAAACTAAGCATGCACGATTGAGCTGAGTGAAATAGTTATCTATTGTTTCCACGACTCTGGGACACGTTCTGATTCTAAAGGGAAACAAAGTGGTCATGTTTTGCGGCTGCCAGAATCTACTCCCTTCTTGATGTCAAGGAGTTTCTAGTGGCCTCTGAGCTAGCTGGCACAAGTAATTAAGTTTAATATACTCGATAGGGACATACTGACCTTAGTCCTATGTCAAACCTATAGGATATATTATTCCAATGCGCGGAGCCTATTAGGGAAATAGGAGCTACACTACAAGTAGGGAAAGTGTTGGATAGCGTAGGGGAATAATTTACTATTCCCACTCCAGCAAATGCAACAGTAGGGAAAGTGTTGAATAGCAGAGGGGAATCATTTACTATTCCCACTCCAGCAAGTGCAACAGTAGGGAAAGTGTTGGATAGCGGAAGGGAATAATTTACTATTCCCACTCCACGGTGTGTAACAGTAGGGAAAGTGTTGGATAGCGGAGGGGTTAAAATTACTATTCCCACTCCAGTAATTGCAACAGTAGGGAAAGTGTTGGATAGCGTGAGGGTAAAAATTACTATTCCCACTCCAGTGAGTGCACCAGTAGGGAAAGTGTTGGATAGCGTAGGGTAAAAATTACTATTCCCACTCCAGCAAATGCAACAGTAGGGAAAGTGTTGGATAGCGGGTGGGTAAAAATTACTATTCCCACTCCAGTGAATGCAACAGGAGGGAAAGTGTTGGTTAGCGGAGAGGTAAAAATTAATATTCCCACTCCAACGAGTGTAACAGTAGGGAAAGTGTTGGATAGCGGGTGGGTAAAAGTTACTATTCCCACTCCAGTGAGTGCAACAGTAGGGAAAGTGTTGGATAGCGGGGAGGTAAAAATGTATATTCCCACTCCAACGAGTGTAACAGTAGGGAAAGTGTTGGATAGCAGAGGGGTAAAAATTACTATTCCCACTCCAGTAATTGCAACAGTAGGGAAAGTGTTGGATAGCGGGTAGGTAAAAATTACTATTCCCACTCCAGTGAGTGCAACAGTAGGGAAAGTGTTGGATAGTGGGTGGGTAAAAATTACTATTCCCACTCCAGTAATTGCAACAGTAGGGAAAGTGTTGGATAGCGGGGGGGTAAAAATTACTATTCCAACTCCAGTGAGTGCAACAGTAGGGAAAGTATTGGATAGCGGGTGGGTATAAATTACAATTCCCACTCCAGCGAGTGCAACAGTAGGGAAAGTGTTGGATAGCGTAGGGGAATAATTTACTATTCCCACTCCAGTAAATGCAACAGTAGGGAAAGTGTTGGATAGCGGAGGGGAATAAGTTAGTATTCCCACTCCTGCAAAATAATGAACAATAATTAACAAATAATTAATTTGTCAAAAATAATTAACCTCCCACCATATTCCCCTATAAACGACACCACCAATATTATAAAATATTACACAATTAACAAAATTAATTAACAATTATTTAATTAATTAATAGCAATTAACAAGCAAATTAAAAACCATCAAAAATAAATTAGATCACACAATTAACACTATAAAATAACTTTAAATAAATATTCTATAAAAAAATAATAACAATTTTATTAAAATTAAATTACTTCCCAACCTACTCCCCTATCAACCCACACCCCGCTCCTAAAAAAATTAAACAATTAACATATTTACCAATTAATTATTAATAATTAATATCCAATTAATAACTAATCAATAAAAAAATTGTAACACAATTAACAATATAAAATATTAATTACATAAATATTAATTAATACAATTATTAAATAATTAAATTACTTTCCACCCTACTCCCCTATAAAACCAAAACCCGCTCCTAAACAAATTACACAATTAACATATTTACCAATTCATTATTAATTATTAATAACCAATTAAAAAATTAATTAATAACCAATTAATTAACACAATTAACAATATAAATTATTAAATACAGAAATATTAGTTAATAAAATCATTAATTAAGTAATTTCAATTAAATTACTTCCCACCCTATTCCCCTATAAACCCACAACCCGCTATGGTACTAAAACGCAATTTTTTTTTTTTTTTACTTTAATAAGTTCTAAAAAATTATTAATTAATACATTATAATTAAATTACTTCCCACCCTATTCCCCTATAAACCCACAACCCGCAACGGAACTAAAATACGCAAAAATTAATTCACATAAAATTAATTACTTTTAAAAAATTCAAACATATATTAGAAAAATATGCTATACTTTTAAGACATATACTAACATACAAAACACACACAAAAATTGATATTATAAACAACAATATTTTTACTTACGATATTACTAACTTCGATATTAAGTAAAACGATATTTCTTACCTGCATGTCGATATTCTTGTTGACGATATTCTTGCAGGTCGATATTCTGTCACATCGAAATTTAAACATCGATATTATGGCATATCGATATTTAAAACTCGATATTATGTCTGTATACCGGCATATACAGTATCTATTGTCTAAGTAGTATGGAAAAACTCTCCAAAATATTCAGCATTCTTTTCACTATTTACTATATTCATATTCTTTCTAATGGGAAGTTCAGATAAAACTAAATCTAAATTTGAATAGAAATTTTGTAGTTGGCCTTTTCATAGAACAAACTTGTTAGTACACTACATGAAATTCCATATGTTAAAGGAAGGTGGTGATAAGTCACCCCTTCTGACACAGAAGACGTAATTGCATGCACACATAACAATCTCTTGCGTCCATAGTGTTAACATATTCATACATCAGTTTAGTAAAAACATTAAACTAAAAATCATTAATAGAATTATCTTGATGTAAGTCATTCCCGGTTAATCTCTTAATGTTAATCTGTGGGTCCTCTTTAAGATTATTTCCCACATTCATCTTTGTATCCACTAAATCATTAGTAGTATTACTCTTAGTATGAAACATTAAATAAGGCACAACAACTATTAATATTAACCAGACAAACAATAATAGTAAAACACACATAAAGCAAGCATTAATACACTTACGCCTAGTTGATCCCTGATTCTGATTACCAGTCTACTGAATCCTAGCCATTTTCAAAAATCTATATTCAAAAACCTAAAACTAAAAAAAAAGTAAAAACTAAATTTTGGAAAAGTATGTGTATCCAAGCACTTTCAAGCCTCAGATCTCCTCAGGTCTCCTCAGAACTTCTCCAAACTTCTCCAAGACCTTAATCCAATCCCTCTCCTATTTATTTCCCCAAAGTCTTCAGCACAGTTCCATTCATTTATTCCAGTTTCTTCACTACAGTTTTCAATCTTCTGTGCTCCAATTTTTAACACAGTTCATTTAGGGTGGCTCATAGCAATTTCTGTGACTTGGCTCAATTTCTTCTCCAGACTTGTCTATTGGATCAACTGTTTCAGCAACCGAATATGTCCATTCAGGTGCTGTGTATTTCTTGTTCAGAACTCTTGCTCTTTTTGTTCTTCAAACTGTATCTTCTTCAGGATCACTTTGTTCAGATATTTCAATTATTGAATTTCGAACACTCTCATTCAAAGTATATTTCAGTCTTTTCACTCCTTTTGGCCGTGTATCTCCTTTTCTTTTGAATTTCTTCAAATGTTGATTCAAGACTTGTCTCAATATTTCTTTTAGTTTATTCCTTTTTCTCACTGTGTTGACATTGGCAGTCTCACGAGACAAAGTAGCTGGTGCCCACTTTACTCGATTCTCAGTCAGTTCATGTTCTTTTTGATCAATTTCTTTTCTCCTTTCTTGATCACCTTCAACTGATTCTTTACTTTCGAGTGGATTTGGGACTCTTTCAGTGTGATTAGCATGAATCCAGTTCGGCAAGCCACCACACTTTACTGCTGTCGTCGTCACCAGTATCACTTGATATGGCCTATGCCAACGAGGTTCCAAACACAACTTTCTCACATGCTTCTTGACAAGAACCCACTCTCCAGGGCTCAAGTCATGTGCCTGTTCTTGCTGTGTTGTGGTTGCGACTTCTCCTACCTGATGAAACACGGAACGCACCACATTTGCCAATCCTTTGCAATAATCGAGCACTAAATCATCTGTCATATTCATTAGTTGATTCGCTGGAAATATTAACTGTCTCATTGCTCTGCCCATGACAATTTCATTTGGTGACAATCCAGTTTTTCTATCACGAATACTTCTTAGACTCATTAGGACTAATGGCAATGCATCTGGCCATTGCAGTGTAGTGAGTCACACACTTTTGCAAGTCTTGACTTAATTGTGCCATTCTCGTGCTCAACCACACCGATGCTTCTGGTCGATAGGCACAGTGTAATTTTTGTTCAATTTGCAATGCTGCACAAATCCTTTGAATTATTTCATTATTAAAATGTGTCCCTTTATCAGATTCTAAAGAGACTGGAAATCCAAATCTTGGGATAATCTCTCTAAGAAGCAATTTTGCAACAGTTAGGCTATCATTGCTTCTTGTCGGGTAGGCCTCCACCCAACGAGAAAACAAACAGACAATCACCAGTACATATTTCAGTCCATTACATGGGGGTAGTTGTATGAAATCAGCCTGTAATCATGTAAAAGGACCAGCTGCTTTTCTAATTCATCCCAACTAACAACTGTCTTTCTCCCTGCATTTTGCTGCTGACAAGTGACACACCTCTGGCAAAGACTTTCTGCAATGACTCTAAATTTAGGGTTAAACCATGACTGTTTAAACAACCTAATCATAGCGTCTCTACCTATGTGTGTAGGACCATGATAAATCCTCGCCATCTGGGACAACAAACTATCTGGCATGATTGGTCTTCCATCAGTGTAAATCCATACTTCGTCTTCTTCCCTACGAGAACAACCAACCTTGATCCAATTTTCTTTTTATTCAACCCTTGCTTCTTCTTGTAACTGCCTATTTTTTTCCCAATTTTCAACAAATGAGAACATCAGATTGCACACTTTTTCATCAGATTCTGTATTTTTTATTGATTGAAATTGAATTTAGCGCACAATAACGCACAACTTCGTCAGCATACCTATTTCTGACTGTGATATAATCACTGCCAGAATTGTGTGCTGAACATTTCACAACCCCAATTTCTTTGGGCAATTGTAGTGCCAACAATAGGTCTCTTACATATTCTCCATTTCGGATTAGTGAGCCTGATGAGGTAAAAAAAACGTTGAGACCACAATTGTCCAAAATCATGGACCACCCCGAAACCATACTGACTATCAGTAAATATGGTTATTCTTAAGTTCTTTCCAAAGCAACATACCCTTGTATTGCCACTAATTCTGATACTTGTGCAGATTTTATTCCCTTCAAGCATGAAGCTTCAATGACATTAGCCACTGTACATACTGCATAGGAAGCTCGTAAGGTACCCATTTCATCACTCAAGCAAGATCCATCCACAAACATCACACAATCTGATTCAGGTAATGGAGTATCCTTCATATCAGGTCTTGGCTTTGTACACAACTCAGTCGCATCCAAACAATCATGATCTGCTTCATCCATCACCGCTTCACAATTCGGATTGGGCAACAAGGTAGCTGGATTCAAATTTGTGCATCTTGTCACAGTCACATTTTCAGCTCCCAATATCACTCGTTCATATTTTGTTAACCTACTACTTGTGAGATGCTGTGTTCGAGTTCGTGTCAACAAAATCTCACCAAAATGTGGCACATACACCCTCAATGGATGTCCCATCACAATCGCTTCACTCTGTACCAAACTCACACAAGTAGCAGCAACGGCTTTCAAACAACCCGGTAAAACTTCAGCTACGCAATCAAGTGTGGCAGGAAAATATGCCACAGGACGACGTGCTGTTCCATGCATTTGCATTAGAACTGAAAGTGCACATCCATCTCTTTCGCAACAGAACAATGCAAAGTCCTTGTTGAAATCTGGCATTCCCAATGCTGGTGCTCGACAAAGGCTGTTCAGCAACTCAATGAATACCTTCATACATTCCTCATTCAATTGAATCGGTTCTGACACATCTTTGTGAGTCAATCTTTGTAATGGCTTGGCTGTCAATGAGAACCCAGTGATCTACTGTCTACAGTATCCAACCATACACAGAAACATTCAAATCTCTTTCTGCGTCTTGGGTGGTTTCATTTGCAAAATCGCATTTATTCGATCCTGTGACACTTTCCTGACTCCTTTTTCAATTTTGTGCCCCAAATGCAGAAGTTCTTTCTGACAAAATTGCAATTTAGCTGGGTATGCCCAGACGTGGGTCCCGTGCTCACTACGCCACTGGAGTCAAGCTATCCTGGCTGATGAGGGCTGAAAGCCCGAAACCGGTCCTAGGATGCTTGATTCCGGTCCAGGGAAGACATGGCTTGGCAGTTCGGTCTGGACTGTTCCCATGAGGCACAGGGTCAAGACTGATTTGCATATGGCTATGTCTGAACTGGGGTGGCGTGGTGAAGCAAAATAACGATGGATTAAACCCAGATCTGTGACTGGGGGTGAATGTTTGCCAATGTGCAACATTCCGTCCATCATCTTGTGTGTTTTGCATTTTGCCCTAAGTGGGAAGGGTATGCCCAGACGTGGGTCCCGTGCTCACTACGCCACTGGAGTCAAGCTATCCTGGCTGATGAGGGCTGAAAGCCCGAAACCGGTCCTAGGATGCTTGATTCCGGTCCAGGGAAGACATGGCTTGGCAGTTCGGTCTGGACTGTTCCCATGAGGCACAGGGTCAAGACTGATTTGCATATGGCTATGTCTGAACTGGGGTGGCGTGGTGAAGCAAAATAACGATGGATTAAACCCAGATCTGTGACTGGGGGTGAATGTTGGCCAATGTGCAACATTCCGTCCATCATCTTGTGTGTTTTGCATTTCGCCCTAAGTGGGAAGGGTATGCCCAGACGTGGGTCCCGTGCTCACTACGCCACTGGAGTCAAGCTATCCTGGCTGATGAGGGCTGAAAGCCCGAAACCGGTCCTAGGATGCTTGATTCCGGTCCAGGGAAGACATGGCTTGGCAGTTCGGTTTGGACTGTTCCCATGAGGCACAGGGTCAAGACTGATTTGCATATGGTTATGTCTGAACTGGGGTGGCGTGGTGAAGCAAAATAATGATGGATTAAACCCAGATCTGTGACTGGGGGTGAATGTTTGCCAATGTGCAACATTCCGTCCATCATCTTGTGTGTTTTGCATTTCGCCCTAAGTGGGAAGGGTATGCCCATACGTGGGTCCCGTGCTCACTACGCCACTGGAGTCAAGCTATCCTGGCTGATGAGGGCTGAAAGCCCGAAACCGGTCCTAGGATGCTTGATTCCGGTCCAGGGAAGACATGGCTTGGCAGTTCGGTCTGGACTGTTCCCATGAGGCACAGGGTCAAGATTGATTTGCATATGGCAATGTCTGAACTGGGGTGGCGTGGTGAAGCAAAATAACGATGGATTAAACCCAGATCTGTGACTGGGGGTGAATGTTTGCCAATGTGCAACATTCCGTCCATCATCTTGTGTGTTTTGCATTTCGCCCTAAGTGGGAAGGGTATGCCCAGACGTGGGTCCCGTGCTCACTACGCCATTGGAGTCAAGCTATCCTGGCTGATGAGGGCTGAAAGCCCGAAACCAGTCCTAGGATGCTTGATTCCGGTCCAGGGAAGACATGGCTTGGCAGTTCGGTCTGGACTGTTCCCATGAGGCACAGGGTCAAGACTGATTTGCATATGGCTATGTCTGAACTGGGGTGGCGTGGTGAAGCAAAATAACGATGGATTTTTACCCAGATCTGTGACTGGGGGTGAATGTTTGCCAATGTGCAACATTCCATCCATCATCTTGTGTGTTTTGCATTTCGCCCTAAGTGGGAAGGGTATGCCCAGACGTGGGTCCCGTGCTCACTACGCCACTGGAGTCAAGCTATCCTGGCTGATGAGGGCTGAAAGCCCGAAACCGGTCCTAGGATGCTTGATTCCGGTCCAGGGAAGACATGGCTTGGCAGTTCGGTCTGGACTGTTCCCATGAGGCACAGGGTCAAGACTGATTTGCATATGGCTATGTCTGAACTGGGGTGGCGTGGTGAAGCAAAATAACGATGGATTAAACCCAGATCTGTGACTGGGGGTGAATGTTTGCCAATGTGCAACATTCCGTCCATCATCTTGTGTGTTTTGCATTTCGCCCTAAGTGGGAAGGGTATGCCCAGACATGGGTCCCGTGCTCACTACGCCACTGGAGTCAAGCTATCCTGGCTGATGAGGGCTGAAAGCCCGAAACCGGTCCTAGGATGCTTGATTCCGGTCCAGGGAAGACATGGCTTGGCAGTTCGGTCTGGACTGTTCCCATGAGGCACAGGGTCAAGACTGATTTGCATATGGCTATGTCTGAACTGGGGTGGCGTGGTGAAGCAAAATAACGATGGATTAAACCCAGATCTGTGACTGGGGGTGAATGTTTGCCAATGTGCAACATTCCGTCCATCATCTTGTGTGTTTTGCATTTCGCCCTAAGTGGGAAGGGTATGCCCAGACGTGGGTCCCGTGCTCACTACGCCACTGGAGTCAAGCTATCCTGGCTGATGAGGGCTGAAAGCCCGAAACCGGTCCTAGGATGCTTGATTCCGGTCCAGGGAAGACATGGCTTGGCAGTTCGGTCTGGACTGTTCCCATGAGGCACAGGGTCAAGACTGATTTGCATATGGCTATGTCTGAACTGGGGTGGCGTGGTGAAGCAAAATAACGATGGATTAAACCCAGATCTGTGACTGGGGGTGAATGTTTGCCAATGTGCAACATTCCGTCCATCATCTTGTGTGTTTTGCATTTCGCCCTAAGTGGGAAGGGTATGCCCAGACGTGGGTCCCGTGCTCACTACGCCACTGGAGTCAAGCTATCCTGGTTGATGAGGGCTGAAAGCCCGAAACCGGTCCTAGGATGCTTGATTCCGGTCCAGGGAAGACATGGCTTGGCAGTTCGGTCTGGACTGTTCCCATGAGGCACAGGGGCAAGACTGATTTGCATATGGCTATGTCTGAACTGGGGTGGCGTGGTGAAGCAAAATAACGATGGATTAAACCCAGATCTGTGACTGGGGTGAATGTTTGCCAATGTTCAACATTCCGTCCATCATCTTGTGTGTGTTGCATTTCGCCTAAGTGGGAAGGGTATGCCCAGACGTGGGTCCCGTGCTCACTACGCCACTGGAGTCAAGCTATCCTGGCTGATGAGGGCTGAAAGCCCGAAACCGGTACTAGGATGCTTGATTCCGGTCCAGGGAAGACATGGCTTGGCAGTTCGGTCTGGACTGTTCCCATGAGGCACAGGGTCAAGACTGATTTGCATGTGGCTATGTCTGAACTGGGGGTGGCGTGGTGAAGCAAAATAACGATGGATTAAACCCAGATCTGTGACTGGGGGTGAATGTTTGCCAATGTGCAACATTCCGTCCATCATCTTGTGTGTTTTGCATTTCGCCCTAAGTGGGAAGGGTATGCCCAGACGTGGGTCCCGTGCTCACTACGCCACTGGAGTCAAGCTATCCTGGCTGATGAGGGCTGAAAGCCCGAAACCGGTCCTAGGATGCTTGATTCCGGTCCAGGGAAGACATGGCTTGGCAGTTCGGTCTGGACTGTTCCCATGAGGCACAGGGTCAAGACTGATTTGCATATGGCTATGTCTGAACTGGGGTGGCGTGGTGAAGCAAAATAACGATGGATTAAACCCAGATCTGTGACTGGGGGTGAATGTTTGCCAATGTGCAACATTCCGTCCATCATCTTGTGTGTTTGACACTTTATGCCCGCCTACTGCCAAATGATTCAGTAGAGCAATAGTATCTGTCACACAAGCTTCTCTCGTCTTTGATGCAACAAGAAAATCATCGATATACTGCACCAAAACTGAGTCATTGGGCGTTACCAGTGACTCTAAGCACCTCTTCAAAATCTGATTGAAGATTGAGGGGCTCTCTGTATACCTTTGAGGAACTCGGCACCATGCCAAAACACGGTCTCCGAACCGGAACGCAAACAAATATTGACTATCCGGATGCAAAGGTATCAAGAAAAATGATTGACACAAATCAATCACTATGAACCACTCCGCCATGCATGGGATTTGAGAAAGAAGTACTGCTGGATTTGGCACTATTGGACAACAAGGTATCACTATTTGATTTATTTTTCTCAAATCCTGAACAATCCTATATTTTCCTCTTGGTTTCCTAATTCCCATTATAGGCGAATTACAAGGACTGCCTGATATTTCTTTTAAAATACCTTGTTCAATCATCATTTCAATAACAGGCGTTATGCCTGCAATTGTTTCAGGATTCTTTTTATAAGGTGGAGTTTTGGGAAATTTTACACCTTGTTTAATTGAAATTTGAATAGGATCGACTCCTTTCATTAATCCGATGTCTTTCCCTGAAAAATCCCACACATCAGTCAACACAGTGTCTCTCATTTCAACAGGCAAATCCTTTGCTGTAAAGGATACAAATCCTTCACCTCTGTCCCTTGCCTTGCCATCTTAAACACCACGTCTTCGTCCTTTGTATGAAATGCTATTCCATCTGGCATACAATAGATGGTGCAATTCACTTTGCACAACAAGTCTCTACCCAAAAGGTTAACTGGACTTGTGTCACACACCACAAAACGATGCAAATCTCAGAAATTTCCAATTTGTACCTTCATTGGTTTTGTCACTGGAGTTTTGATCAATTGATTTGAAACGCCTACAATGTGGATATTATCTCCCCAGAGGGGTAGGTTAGGAATTTCCACAGTTCTCACAGTGGAATAGGTAGCACCAGTGTCTACAAGGAATGTAAGCGCATTACCTTCTACTTCACCATCCACAAAAGGAACACACTGATCTACCTCTAGGGATGCTCCAAGCACTCACTCCTCCTCCTTCCTCAGGCACCGTTCTGGAGATGTATCTGAATCACTTCTTTGACACTGCAACCAATATTGTGAAGCCACTTGTACATTTGGATTTACTGATTCATCTGTGTGAAAACCCACATTCGCACTGTATCTCTGTATCTGACCACTCATATTCTGATTTGGCAGAGGAGCTTGAGGTATTTGTGAACCTTGTCCTCTCCCATCTGGTACTTGAGAACTCTGATTTTGCAACTGATTCGTATCATTAACATCTGTACCACCTATATTAGTCAATAGACTCCTACACTCACGTCTCCAATGTCCCAATTTACCGCAAGCATGACACAGAAATTTCTTCTTCAAATCCTCTTTGTTATTCCTACCTTTTCCACCACCTTTTGTAGTAGTAGTATTCTGAGCATCTTGAAAAATCTGATCCTTTCCCTGAAAACCTGTCTGAGGAAAATCCACAAATCCACCTTTCTGTGCCGCTTTTATCTGAGCCCACGTTAATTTCTCTTTCAACTGCTTGTCTCTTGTTTCAATGTCATCACTGCAATGCTATGAAGCAAAAGACACACAATTGATGGACGGAATGCTTTGCATAACGCAATATCTCATCAATCATCTTACTCTGCCAACATATTAAATGCTGTTGAATCATCATACTAATTACTGGTCTCAGACCAAACACAAACCTATATACAAAATGACCCATATCTTTGTCAGTGATATTCTCAATGCCACTATATTGTTTAAACACTTGAAGAAGCCTTTCATAATATGCTTGCACTGTTTCTTTTGTTTCTTGAGTAGTTCTATCTATTTTGACCCAATCTGTCTCTTTTGGGGAAATCTTCCCCTTCAGATAAGTAATGACCTGATTATATTTTTTCATCACTTCATCAGATGGTGCTCCAGTTTTTGCATCTCTTGGATATTTTTCTTTCGGCCAATCTACAGAAATTTTACACTCAACCCACAAATCAGCTGGAACTACAATATCAAACATACCATCTAAGTCTTTCCACAAGACCTTTGAAACTTTCACAAACCTCTCTACTTGTTTGTACCATTCCACTGGTTTTTATCTCAATCTGGGAAATTCATTTGTAAAAGACAATATATACTGTCTCGACCATGGGACATAAACATCCCCACCTTCTGGTACTTCTCTAAAGGGATATATCATTTCAGTTGCTTCTACATCTGTTTCTCTCACTGGAAACATTGATAAAGCCCCTGTATTCACAACAGTTTCTTCCTTCTTTTTAGCCCATCTGCCTTTCCAACGATCCAACTCACCCCATCGTCTCAATGTGATAGTTAACTCCTTGAAATCGCTTCCCTGAAGCATTCAAACTCTCCAGATCCTTGTCCCTGAAATCCAATCTGTATGTTTTTTGTAAAGCCTTCGACTTTTCTATATCCACACCATATGTCCGTGCAACTTCAGCAAACTCCTCATGAAGATTTCTCACTCTCATTGTAATATTCTTACCCAAGAATAACAAACTCTTCTTCCAGATACCTACTCAATCTCTCTGGACTAATTGTATCTATCAATTCCTCCAAATCCGCTTTTAATTTACCCACATCCATGTACTTATCAACTTTATTAGATGTCATTCCTCTAATCTACTCATCCAATTCCTCTGGTGAATGCCCTAATGACCCCCTGATATAGGTGTCACTCCCTTCGTATTCTGCAACAATCTCCTTGGATCAATTTGTACACCACATTTTGGAGTTTCCACTGACCTTTCGGAAATATCAATTAATGATTCTAATTCACTTGCACAATTACTAGTCCTGTCATTCGCTATGGGGATAAAAGTCTTATCTAGAACTGCAGGAACTGTTACAGCATGTACCTGTGAAACACTTTGTCCATCATTATATAATGGAACTATATGACCAATAGTCACGGGAACTGACAAGGCATCTGCATTCAAATTCAACTGATTAATTCTTTTGTTAAATCTCCTTTTGCCTTACTCACTGCACTTGTATTTTTCCCTTGAGGAACTTCCATCTGAATCAATGGAGCACTTGGTGTAGATCTTTCTTGTTCTTCCTGATACGACAGAGGTCTATTCAATAATAATTCATCCAGCAGCTCATCATCTACCTCATTTGGATCTGATTCTGACATATTCTTCTTCTTTTCTTTATACTTTCCTCCCTCATTATTCTCCACTAGTACAACTGGAAACATTCCTTCACCCATTGCCACTACATCTCTCCTCCATTTTTTTATCTGTGCATCCCATTTTGCCTCTGAGTATTTACTCACAGTATTTCTGTATCTATTCTCAGTCCTGTCTCTATCTCTTTTGTATTCCTCATTGTTAGAAATGGGGGTCTCTAGTTGGCAATGGTATACACCTTTGACCAAATAGGGACTCTTGCTTCTAGTCAGGGTAAGGGGGATACACTACTGGATAACCCCTGCTCACCCCCTTGGTAGCTTGGCACGAGCAGACAGGCTTATCTCAGAGGCAGTGTGTTAAGCATTTGTGAACACATACAGTAATACAGTGAAAACACTACAGATGGACACCACACAGGTTTATATAAAAATAAGTATTCTTTATATAGACTTAACACAAGTCCACAAACGACAAAAATCCACAATACTGTACTTAAAATAGACTTAAAGATGGTAGAAGTAACTTAGTTCAAGTTGATGATAAATGCGACACGTTTCTCACAAAAGTACCTTGGATGCGTAACGCAAAATTAACAAAGGGTCCGCAGGGAGGGCGATGCGGCGAGCAGGCACCTTGATGCGATGCAATGTGACGATCCGGTGCGATGCGATGAGAGTGCGCCCTTGATGCAACGACGTAAAGACGATGCATGCACGCCCGACGGCCGTGCGGCGAACGCTGTACTTTGGAGCCACAACAGGCCCTGCGACACGCTTCTCCGGTGATGCGACGGCAGGCAGCTGCGACGGCGACACACTTCTCCGGTGATGCGACGGCGACCCTTGCGGTGGCGACACGCTTCTCCAGGGATGCGACGGCAGGCAGCTGCGACGAAGACAAGCTTCTCCGGTGATGCAACAGCAGGCAGCTGCGACGAAGACACGCTTCTCTGGTGATGCGGCGGCGACATGCTTCTCCGGCGATGCGAAGGCAACAGCTGTGACAGGTACACGCTTCTTCTCGTTGAGTCGCACTTCCAGCTCCCAGCGACACGCAGGCTTCTGCAGGCAGAATTCCCAGCAAGGAAATTCAGAGGGGAGTTGGTGGTGAAGTCTTTTGTCCCTGAGACTTCAGCAGGAGGCAAGCACAAGTTCAAGCCCTTGGAGAAATATTCTGCAAGATGATGAAAGTTCTTTAAAGTTCCTTCTCCTTTCCTTGGCAATGAAGACCACTGCAGGCCAACCCAGCAAACAGCACACTGGCAGAGGGGCAGTCCAAACTCCTGCAGCTTCCTTGGTTCTTCTCCTTGGCAAAGGTTCGTCTTGTTGTTCCAGAAGTGATCTAAAGTTCTGGGGTCTGGGTCCCCCTTTTTATACCCATAAATCCTTTGTCTCTGAAGGCAGAGAGTGTCTGTACCTAGTCCAAACCAGTTCCGGGTGCATTCTGCCAGTGCCCAACTTCTTCCTTTGTCAGTGTGGGCCAGGGTCATCAGACACACCACAGGAGGTGGAGCCAGCATTGTGGAAGGCAGGCACAGCCCTATTCAGGCCCAGGTGCTACTCCTCCCACCACTCCTCATGCAGATTGGTCTATTCAGCCTAGTGCTGACTCACCCTGTCTCCTGGAGTCCCCCAGCCCCTGTCACTCACAAACCCAGACATACAATCCACAAGCTAGCAGAGGCAGGCTAGATGCTTAGGCAAGAAAATACCTACTTTCTAAAAGTGGTATTTTCAAACACAGAATGTTAAAACCAACTCCACTAAAAGATGTATTTTATCATTCTGAGTTCAGGCATACTAAATTCGTTTTTCTACCATGTTCCCTGGGTCAGTTAGGATTATAAGATGTTATAATCAAACTGCCCATTCTGGCCTATGGGGACAGGTAGCCTTGCAATAGTGAAAAACGAAATTGGCTGTAATTCACTATCAGGACATGCCACACACATCACGGCATGTCCTACCTTTTACATACAATGCACCCTGCCCTTGGGCCTACCTTAGGGGTGTCTGATATGTAGAAAAGGGAAGGTTTAGGTATTGGTAAGTGGGTGCACTTACCAAGTCGACATGTCAGTCCCAGACTTCACACAGGCTCTGCAATGGCAGGCCTAAGCTACACTTTACAAGCTGCTTCTGTGGGTGGCACAACCAGTGCTGCAAGTCCACCAGCAGCATTTGATTTACAGGCCCTGGGCACCCATGGTGCACTATACTAGGGTCTGACAAGTAAATCAAATAATTCAATCATGGAGTCACTAATCCATACATCAATTTACAATAGGGAGAGCATATGCACTTTAGCACTGATCAGCAGTGGTAAAGTGCCCAGAGTCATAAAACCAACAAAAACAGGTCAGAGAAAATACAGGAGGAAGGCAAAAAGTTCAGGGATGACCCTGCAAAAAGGGCCAAGTCCAACACTCATGTTCCCACTCTTCAAGTGCTTCATACTGCATAGGTCTAGGACGTGGTTTCAACTCATTCATCTGATATCTCAAATTCTCTAAAATCCTGGTACCATACTCTGGAAATGCTAAATTACCATCTCTATCTGTATACGTCATCCAATTTTCCAACCATGTACACGCATGGTAACTCCTTTCTAATGACATAAAAGAAGCAGGCATACCCTCAGGAGCTACAGGGGTTCCTTCTCTAATGGGTATAGGCTCATCCTTTCTAAACAAAGTTTTCAACAATTTTAATAACTTCATTTTGTCTTGATCGCCAAAACCCTATTAAAGAACTCCTTCCATACTTCTAGCAAATCTGATTCATTCACACTACCAATACCAGTGCTACTCACACCAACCAACCAATTGTAGCACAATACTCTTGTGACAATTCACACTACCCAGGCAATAGCAGCGCGACTATTGGTGACGATTCACACTAGCAGTGCAACTCTTTTTGATTTCAGTATAACTCCTGCGACTGACCCTCCCTTTACAAAATTATCGGCAACAATTTACAAAAACCTTTTAGACAAACAAGATTAGAACACATAGGACAATTCAGCTTGTCTGTTCCACTAAAAGAAAGATAGATACAAACACTCTAAGAATTCTTCCGCTACTAGTAAAATTTTGACCAGCGTGATTCTACTCTCAATCAAGTGAAAACTTTCAGGACTTCTCCAGATGCGCTTTTTAAGGGTACCCAAATAAATCTCTACTATACTAACTTCAAAGTTCCCTGTGCTTTACCGACAATACGACCATTCCTCAGCACTGCATCAACAGCAGACAACGCAATTCTACTTGGTGTATGCCACACTAACACACGCCCTTGGGCTTATCCTGGGATCGTAGGTCTACTTTGGACCTGCTAACTCAATTCCTTTAAGGTCAATCATTCTGACCACAACAAATAACAAAAAGTACGTAAATTATTAATAACAAATAATGATTTCCATCTTCATCATTTGCTAATGTAATCAATCTAAACTAACCATCCTCGCTCTGCTACCAAAACCTGATGCAGCGGAAACATGGGGTAAACATATTCACCACACGTAACCAGTTTAATAACCACCAGACTTTTCTCCTTACAAAACTTAAGTTTGGCCCATACCTATAACTGGTCCTCCGATGAACCTTTTGAGAGTTGACAGGGATTGACAAACGTTAAGACGGATAATACCCCCCTTATGAGGACCTACAACAAAGGGAAAAGTCTACAAACCAAACTATACATAACAATGTTTAAATCTCATTAATCATAATTGACAATGACAGACACAGTTTTTTCTATTCACTTAGCTTTATCTTATTCTTTGAAAGCATATGAAATGGTTAAACAAAGGTACAGCATCGAATCCTAGTTCATCACACAATAGAAACAAGGTAATTCACAATAACATCTCATTTAATGAGCAAAAGTGAGTGGATAGGAAGAGAGACAAAAGAATATTGCAACAAGATCAATGCAATGTTAGAGTATCATACAAACCCAAGGAAACTATAGCACAGCATGCTAATAGTCTGAAGAGCTAACCCTACAGCCAGAAGGGAAAGCTGGGGGAACCTCTCAATGGTATGAGGAGCAAAGTTAAAGAGCCAGGGGCAGACAGCAGCAGCCAAAGAGGAACTCAAGGGAAACAGCTCACACGAAGATGCTCCCCCTCACCATGCCTGTCTAGCATAACCTCACAGCATCACCTCTCCTCAGCAACAGATTCTAACACTAATAGTTATACCCTGAATGTTAAAGTCCATCCCTAATTTAGTAACAAAGTACAAGCAATTCACAATTTCTATTGGTTCAGGAGCATAGGGTGTTCAGTCACTCCACTTCCGTGGCTCTTTACTCTCAAAAGTTCTTTGTTTAGAGCCATGCGATCATCATCGTCCTTCAGCAGAGGAATAAACAATATTCTTCTTCTGAAGCCCACGTACATCCTTGTATTAATTGCAACATTTTACTAGAGCAGTTATCCACAAAACTAAACATTTCCTCGGAAAGTAGGAAGTTCCACTGATACTCCAAACACGTAGCCGTCGACAAGGGCAAAATACATTTTTCTGCAGCCTACGTTTAAAAAGCAAATAAACACTAACAGTGGTTTGAGGCCTGCTCTGTAAAGCATGCAGTTTTCTCAAGGAGAAATAAACAGACTCACTTATTTGTTCACAATAAAAGTTCCATTTCATTATTCATTTTGATTTTCTATTATTCAAATATAAGCGCAAACATTATCAACGATTATTGTATGTAATTAATATTGCTCATGTAGAACTCTTTTGTTAGCGCGTTTTCATTCATGTTGCTCATGAAAACTCAAACCCCTTAACATTATTTCTCTGCTGTCTTTCGTGCAGAAATCATTTGTGGCCTACAGGAACCAATTGTCATTTTCCTGCACATTTCCCGATTCTCTTTCCAAACACCCTTTGTTAATATTTTCTTTGTTAATTTCACAACTTTTGTTAATAATTTGCACACAGTAGGAGGTTTAATCCGAGCAGGTTTATTTTCAAAAATCCTGCTCCATCAACTCCATCTGGCAGCCCAGAACTAGGCCCCACCCCCTCATCTTCCATTAACACCAGAGACCTGGGCATCATCCTTGACATCAACCACAGCATGAGACATCAAATCAATGCCATCACGTCTGCCTGCTTTCACATACTTTGTGTGCTCAGAAAAATTACGAAATGCCTCTCATCTGACACCAGAAAGACCATCACCCTGGCCCTCATCACAAGCAGACTTGACTACTTCAATGCCCTCTACTATGGCATCTCCGCACACTTGCTGCAAACCATCCAAAACGCCTCTGCCAGGCTAGTCTCCAACCTTCCTTGCTGCACACACATCACCTCTGAAAACTACACTGGCTCCCCATTGAGTAACGCTGCCAGTTCAAGATGCTCACTCACCTCTACAAGGATCTTAACAACCAGGGTCCTATCTACCATAACCACTGTCTACACTTCCACCAACCAACCAGGAACCTCCACTCTGCATCACTCGCTCTTGCTCACCCCCCCATATCTATAGAAGCATGACAGGAGGTAGGGCCTTCTCTTACCTGGCAGCCAAATCCTGGAACGACCTCCCCCAGCAAATCAGGACAGCTGCGTCACTTATGGAGAAACTGAAAACCTGGCTTTTCAACTGATCCTACCTGCAGAACCCGCACATACTCAGAGCCTGGATACACTCTTGGGTGACATGTTACGCGCTCTACAAATCTACGTTACATTACATTACAACACCATTATTGTTTTTTTCTTGTCCAGGACTATTTTGATCTCACCATGTAGTTCCACTGTGACTTGACATCTTTCATTACATTGAGAGAATATTTTTATCCCTCACATGCTCTCTCTGCTCTTCCATCAATCGATAAAAGAAACATTATGCAAAGATTGACTCCCTATTATCTTTACATATTTCATAAGCAAGTCTATGTAGCTAAATGTGACCATGCTGAGCAATAACTGGCTCAATTTTGATCACTTTATATTTAGTATTATGTGATTTGAAAATTGCAGTTTAAAATATATTTTTCGCTCTAATACCTTTATGATCAAGTTTTTCTGATGAGCACTTTTACGTGCAGATTCTTTACCTGCCGAATAACACAGAGGTTAGACTGAATTCAGAAACTTCTAATAGAGCTTTCCTACGCTGGAAGGGTGTGCCGGCTGCATGTAGTCACTTGAACTATATTGTGCCCACCCTAGCTCCCTGACATCTGTTTAGTTTTTTCCACACCTTTCGATGCAAGTCTGTTGCTTTTCGCAGCCTGAGGTGATTCTTTGCTTGCCAAAAAGTTCTACTTATCAATATGTGTAGTTCTATTAGGATCTTGCAACCTATGCCTCACAATGAAGTCAATTAAGAAGAGGGAGGCCAAGCCCTTCATAGTCCAGGCCGAAGAAGATTGTCTTTGTGGCTGCTGATTGAGGGCTCTGTTTAGATCGAGGTCTGCTTTCCTCGACATCATCGAAGTCCTCCAAGGAGAAGAGGGAGATAGTGAGAAAAAGAAGCACTACAGATGTTCCAGGAGATTGTTGAGGTTAAGAGGTAAGTCCTCACTTTGATCTTCCCTTCTGGTTCCTTCCTCTCCAGAGCTAGAGCTGGTAGAAATGTACTCTTCACAGGAGGCCACACAAACACCAACAATGGCTCCAGAGCCACTTCTAACACCAGTGCTTTTGACATTACAGGCACCAGGCTACTGTCTGTTACCAGAGTCAGGAGTTGACCCAGCCCTGTTTCTCCATACTACGGAGATGTTCAGGTGGGCATTAGTCTCCTCTACAGTGCTTCCGGGTCCTCTTCGACCTTATGTGTCTTCTCCTGGAGTTTTGCCAGTGGGCTTTTGATAAACCCTCCATTGGAACAACTTATAGTGCCCTATGTTGTCTTTTTGATGCCAGGGCCTTTGTCAGTTCTTCTTTCCCTGACACCAATACTGGTGCTGACTCCTGCGTCACAGAGCCCCACCTCAGGCATATCTCAACCTCCTCCACCAATCCCTCATAAAGTTCCATTGGCCCCAATAAAAACTGTGCAGGCTCAGCATTGACTTGAGAAGGAAAAGTATAGAGAGGAGTGTACTGGTGCCTGCCAAAGATATAGGAACATCATGCAAGAGATATTTGGCACAGATTTGGATCCCTGCTAAGATTCTGGGGCACAACTTGATACAGAGAACAATGAGCCCTTTCAATCCCTCCAAACATGAAAGACAGCTGATCTGCTTGCCTTATGGAATGCAAGTAGGCTGGATACATCTCCTGATATAGACATGCATCCACTTTTGGGTCCTTCCCTCGGGAGTTAGCATCATTTCATGCAATGCTCAAAAAGCAGCAGAGGTACTTCAATTACTTTTCCCCATCTTCAGACTACTACTACGTCAGCAGAGTCTCTACTCCCAGTTAATGAGGCCATTCTAAAGTTCTTGAAGAAGACCTGGGTCAGTCAGCCGCACAGTAGCAAGGTGGTACAGGCCTGCACCAGGAGACTCAGCTTCCCTTTTGGTGCACCTTTCCCATGAGATTCTGGTGGCTCAGACTTCTTCTACCATTAAACTTATTCTTGGCTCCTTTCCCACCCATCCACCTGATACATAGCCTAGATAGTTAGAAGGAATGGGGAAGAAAGTATTTTCTAGTGGTTGTCTAGTGTTGCGCTCCCTCAATGCCGCATTTCCACCTGGACGCTATACACATGCCCTGTGGAACATGGTTTCAGTGGAGATACATAAGGCATCTGAATACTTCAAGACACCTTTAAAGAGGCAATATTTTCAGGAAGAGCCCAGAAATATAATCATAGTGGGTCTGGACACAGCAGATTCAGTGGCCATGCCCATGTCATGCCTAGTTTATTCTACATACTTTTTAAGGAGTGTCCTAACCATGCTTATAACATCCCATTTGAAGGCAAACATCTCTTTGGAGACAAGGGAGATGTGGTGTGGGAATGCTTTAAAGTGAGAAGGGTGATGGCCAGCTCCCTAGGACTTCAATTCCAAGTGTAGGATTTTTGTCTATTTTGTAAATACAAAAGAGGTTTCAGTCCTGGTAACCCCACCCCACCCAAACCATGCAACAACACCAAAACCAATTTGTGTTGTAGTGTAAGGGAAAAGGTAAAAGGGCAAAAGAAAAGGCTGCCAGGAACAGCTGTCCTTCTCCTCATCTCCAGCACCACCAGAAAAGTGGCTTTATCTTGCTCCTGAAGCAACCTATATGGCCGGAGGGCAGATGGTATCTCCTTTCACCAGGCCTGGGGGGCAACAATATCGGCAAAGGAGTACTTTAAATTGTAGGAAGAGAGTATGCCCTACGTTACTAGCAGTAACTCCCCCATTACCCAGCTGAAAGTCCTTTCAGTCAGAAGATCAGAGGACCATCTAGAGACACTGAAGCAGGAGGCGGCAGTCCTGGTATAGAAAGGAGTGATGGAGTTGGTGCCTGAACAGGAATTTGAGCAAGGTGCTATTCTCAGTACTTTCTGGTTCCCAAGAAGGACTGTAATCTTTTTCCGATCCTAGACCTCAGGATACTAAACCTTTATTTGCACAAGGAAATGTTTAAGATGCTGCCTCTGGCTCAGGTTGTTCTGGCCCTGAGAGCACAAGACTGGATGCTGTCCCTTGACTTGCAGGATGTGTATTTTCACATACCAATCCTACAGTCATACAGGAGGTACGTAGACTTTATTGTAGGGTTTGCAGATTACTGTTTGCATTCCTTCTGTCTAGGTTGACATTGTCACCACGAGCTTTCACAAAGGTGATGGCAGTGGTCGTGTCCCATCATAGGAGGTCGAGGATCTCGATATTCCCCTACTTTGTTGATTGGCTAATCAAAGTCAGTTCACCGTAGACGGTGCAACATCAACTGCAGGTAACAGTATCCCTACTGTGCAACTTAGGCTTTTCCATCAGAGTGCCCAAATCTCACCTAGAATCTTCTCAGCCCCTCCTTTCCATAGGGGCAGTAATTAAAACATCACTCTGAGTCTTCCCTCCTCCACAGAGGATTCAAAGCATTTGGGATATGTCCTCGTAGGCTGCTTCACCAAAGTCAATACAGTAGAGCCCAAAGGCTGCAATTAAAATAAACAGGCCATGGATGTCTTCTGAGGAGTAGTCAGACAACTTCAATGGAATACTAAGGTTGCAGGTCCATTGACCGAGGTCATCACCTTTGATTTTAATAAAGAGAGATGACCTAAGCCACTTTTCTGCTCCATCTAACATGGGTATTACTTAAAAGGGCAAGGGTAACTCCGAAGCTGGGAGTAAAGATGAACATTGGCATTGTGGAAGGTGTGGTGGTGCTGAAACACAATGAGGGAAAGGCGGGGAATCGCTGGGGGCAACATGAAGTAGGTATTCTGCCTTTTCCTTGCATCTTCTCTCCTGTTCAAGTAATCTGGTGGAGAAGGTTTTGGCAGTGGTTTACCAAACATAAAAGATGCTTGGCAGCTGCAAATATGGTCTGTTATTAAGGGCATTAATATAAAAGCATGCTAAACATGAAACATGTTTCCTTTGTAGTACATAGTTGCCGCTTGTTTTTTAATAACAGTGACTCTACAGGACATCAGATTTCCCAGTAGATTTGTGGCTGGGGCAGTACATGTCCACGGGTATGCACAGAAACAATAAAGCACTCCTTGCCATACTATTTGTGTGCCTCAAATGCATTGCATTTAACAGCACTGAATCTTCTCCTCTAAAGTCATTTATTGTACATTGAAGGCTAGCCATGTTTAAGTGCTACCGATATTAGCAGGTTACGGTCGTAGTGACCATGGATCTCATGTCATGAGTTGATTTGGTTCCATTTAGAGGGAATGTGACCTAACCTTTGGGCCTGCACCATTCCAACTGATGCAGAACCAAGGCAGATTTGGATATGACTAGTCCTTGACTGTTCTAGAACAATAAGAAAAACAGGCACTGGAATCAAATGCAACAGGTTGTAACTACCAGTGAATGAGATCAATTTTAACATTTGACCTATCACATTTTAATTTATTTCATGTCAATTGTGACACCTTCAGGGAGGGAGGGCTTTTTAGCTTACAGCTTGTTGCTTTCTGGATCTTTTAGTTTTGCTTTTTACATTGCAAGTATGGGTTCAAAAACCAAGCTTGCTAAGCTATAGGAATCCAGGACTTGCAGAAGGTATGGCACATAGCATTGGACCACTTGTTAGAGATGTACGGAAACTAAAGTCTTACAATCTGTCCTTTTGAAGTGTCCGTAGGTAGGGAGAGTAACCCAAGATTAAGCTGTTTTGTTAAGTGGGAAACATAGGGTTAAGAATTAATGTCTTCTGATTCAACAGTGGTGACCTACTGCACTACATTGACTCCCTGGTCTTGTCCCACACCACCATGATCAATACTATCGTGTTGGAAAATTTCAACACTTTTCCTATCTCAAGAGCTGTCTCGTTTATTAAATCAACTATAGGCTTTCTGTAAGAAATTGTGTTATAGGTTGAGCGTGGTGGTAACCCCACTCAGGCAACAACCATATTCCTTGTCAGGGTAAATCACAAAAGTCACAAAATTATCCTGTGCCTACTCCTCTGGTAGCTTGGCATAAAAGCAGTCAGGCCTAACTTTATGTATTTATTGAGCACCCAAACAGTAATAAAGTGAAAACACTGCAAAAATATTAACCCAGCTTAAAAACAGAGAGAACACTTTAACAAATGAAAGGACACCAAAATGAATCAAACAAATCAGAAGAACCAGGGTTATTAATTTTTTAAGTTTTTAATTAAATCTAGAGCCTAAAAGATCAAAGCAATAACCGTGTGAATCTGGTTGGTCATGACCGGGTCAAAGTCAAGCGTCAAGGCTGACCACAATGGGTGTGGGTCGGATAGAAACCAGTGGATTCGGTCCTGTCTCAGCTTACCTTGGGACCTAGAAAAATTTCAATCAAAAAAGTCTTGGAGAAGGTAGATTTCAGAGGGGTAAAGCTTCAGACTGTGTAGGAGGAGGAGTCAACAATGCCGAAGAGCAGCTGGATGAAGTCTCGGTGAACCTGACAATGATGACAGGAAAAGCTTGATTTTCAGGCCAAGGAGGTCATTGTGGTCAATGGGGAGCAAGTCGTCATCTAGCCCAGTGAAGATTTCTACCTTCGAACTTAAACAACTTTTTGTAAGTCAGATTTCTCCAGCGCGATGAAGCTGCAGGCTGTATCCTAAGAGGGCTCCACGAGGCCGGATACCATTGCCGAGAGGTCCCTCTGAAAGGGATTTGCTGTTGTGAAGATAAATGTAGCAGGATTTACTACAAAATCAGGTTAATAGTGATGCACCTAGGATGGGTTGGCTGGCAGGTAGGTCCCAGTCTTCTATCAGTTCTTCGGGTAGTTTTTGTTGAGAAATTTTCTAAAGTCCCTGATTTTAGGGTTAGGCAGAAGCATTACTACAAACACATCTTCCAAGAGTCTAGGACCTGGCAAACACCACTCTGGGGTTAGGATCCACTCCAGAAGATTACAGCAGCAGGGTTCAAAACCTTAGCAGCTTGTTAAGTACCTGTACCTCACACAGGAGCCCAGCCAACTCAGCCTTGGAGTCACTCTGGCAGTCCTGGTTTTAAGTAGCTGATACAATTCTCCTTCAAACCGCAAGGCAGTCCTTCAAGCAGCATGGCAGTCCTATGGAAGTCTTCCACAGGTCCAGGAGTGTTTTGAAGGGTTGTTCTGAGGGTCCAATATTTATACCCAGTGGCAGTCTTTGTATGTGGTGGCACACTCTGTCCTACCCCTCATCTGGATCTGGGAGGTTCTTCCCTTCCTTTGTCAAAGCTCCAAGATGTCTGGGGTGACAAAAGGTAGTATCAGGTTTCTTTGTATGTGCTGGAAGCAACCCCTTTGAAGTTAAAGTAGGGTGGGGCTCAGCTATACCCCAGCCCTCCTGGCAGAATGGCCCATCATGCCCACACCTAGTCCCATTTGTGTCACTGTCTAAGAAGGAATATACAAACCCTACAAGCAGGGTCGTTTACAGTCATGTGACTCAGGACCCTGGCAGAAGGCAAAAACAATTAGGATAAGAAAATGGCAACTTTCTAAATGTGACATTTTCAGAATTGTGACTTAAAATCCTATTGCGTTATAGGTTGTGCATTTACCATTAAAGATTATATTAAATCACTATTAATTTGAGTCTAAACATGACATGTCAATATGCTCCCGATTCAAAGTTGGCACTGAATAAAAGCCTTACAGCAGAGGGTTTTCACTACCAAGACATATAAAACTTAGACCCGCAGGTCTTATTTTTTAAATACCATTCACCCAGCCCTGTGGCCTTTTAGGGCCTACCTTAGGAGTGACTTATAAGCATATCAAAGGAAGGTTTAAGCCTGCCAAAACGTTTACTTTGCAAGATCAAAATTACAGTTTAAAACTGCACTGCAGGCTGCAAAGGCAGGCCTGAGACATGTTTTAAAGTGCTACTTTAGTGGGGGCACAATGAGTGCTGCAGGCCTGCTAGTAGCATATAATTGATAGGCTGCGGGTACATTTAGTACCATATACTAGGGACTTACGAGTAAATTAAATGTGCCAATTAGGTGTAGGCCAATATTATCATGTTTTGGGGAGAGAGCACAAGCACTTTATTGGTTGTTAGTAGTGGTAAAGTGCAAAAAGTTCTAGAACTAATAAAAGCGAATTCACAAAAACGAAGGGGTGAAGGCGAAATGTTCAGGGTGACCCTACTGAAAGGGCTAGGTCCCACACTTTCTAATAGAGAAAAACAATGTGTTGTATGCTATTACCCGATGTGTTTCAAAAAGAGATGTTTTAGCAATTGTTCTTGGAAGAAGAACATTTGAATAATGGTTTAAGTAAAGGAGCACTGTGAACAGGGGAGCACTAGAGGATGCTAACAAAGATCGCCTCAATGTAGACAGGCTACCATCTGGTACTGGATTGTAAAGAACAGAACGTCTAGGAGCGAAGAGATCCTGTGGAGGCGGTTTTTGCATCTGGGCGGCCCCAGGAGCGTGCAAAACATACTGGAGGAGGAGAGCAGGCTGCGGCCTAATCAGCAATGCATGTGCCTTAGTTAGAGAGTGACGTGAATATGGCGGCATGGACGCTGCCCGCAACAGAGCTTGGGGCGCATCGAGTGAGTCAGCTGCGATAGCCAGAGAATATGAAACTCCCATAGAGAGAGGGACTAACACCTGTAGTGTCCTGTGGCTGCACGGGCATGCAGAGATTGCCAGAGTGACCTGTGCTAGGGGAAGTAGCGTGGGATCGGAGGCTGACTATATGGGTTCTGGACTTAGCGCCATTGGGACAAATTACTGCAACCGGAGTTTGGAGCTGCTAAATGTCACTGTGCAGCAAGAACTAGGCCCTGAGAGTCCCTTTCAACATACAGGCAGTGTGGCTGATGTGATCGCCGCTGGTAGTTTGTGAGACTGAGGTGGGCCCACAGAGTAGGTAACACTTGGATGCATACAAGCCTACTTAAGTTAAGTGAAATGCTGCTGATTGCTGCGTGGGGCCTTCCACTCTACCTGAGAATGAATCCATTGATTGATGAGTCTGAGACATGAGTTCACTGGTGCTGAGCCCTAGCATCTGCCAGATTCTTCTTACATTGATTGCTGCACCACAGCAGGGAGGATATTCATCCCATATCCCCTCTAACACCAAAAATGGAGAAACCCAAAGGCAAACATCGCAAACTAACAAAATTTGGATATGGCCCAAAAGGTGACAAGATCACAGGACTGTGAGAATGACCAAGTCAGCTCGCTTTGGGCAACAGAGGATGTTGTCTTGGAGGCAAATCTGGTTGTTTGGTCCTTCCTACTGGACATGAAAGGTAGCTTGGTAACAATTTACGCAAAAACAGACTTGCTCACGTGCCACCTTGAATACATGAAGGAGAGCCTTGATAATCAGCACACCAGCCTAGATATGGTGGAGCTCTGAATCTCTAACATTGAAGATGACTCTGTGGTACAGGGGAAGATAAAGATGGAAGTGCAGGTGGAACTGGGGAAAATCAAACCCAAGAATGAAGATTTAGAGGCTTGCTCCTGGAGAAGCAATGTACACGCTCTGAGATAACCTGACTGTACCAACATGCTAAGTGTTGAGGTCTATATGGAAAAAATGTTGATCAGCATCTTTGGGTGTAAACATCGCTCAGCCAGATTTGTGACTGAAAGGACACATCACATGCTGGTGCCTAGGGTGGCCTCCGGTGCTGCAGCTTGACCTGTGATCATAATGCTGTTCAATTGTGAAGATAGAGACACTATCTTCACGATAGCTGTGAAAAAGAGATCACTAATTGGCAAATGAAGGCCTTTAATATTCATGCTCCCCCACAGACTAAAACCTCCCGCCTAAGGCAACATGAAGCGTCTAAATGGTTCACTAAGGAACTGAAAATCCAAAAACTTCATGTTCGCCAAGCTGAACGGAAATGGCGCAAATCGTATCTAGTGGAGGATAAAATGAAATATACCTCAAAATTGCATGTGTATAAAAATGTCATATTGGAGGCTAAGAGAACCTTCTTCACGAATAAGGTACTCAATTCGGATAACAGCTCCAAAGAAATCTTTAAGTTCGTGAAAGAGCTATCAAATCCCAGCCACGTGACTCTGTCTGTCACGGCTACCCAGGATCTCTGTAATGATTTGAATTCTTTTTTCATTGAAAAAATCAGGAAAATTCTACATTCCATTGATTCCAACAATCCTAGCACAGAAGCCAGCCTGGCCCATTTAAACTCTTTTTCTCTTAACACTTTTCCTAAGTTGGACAGGAAACTTTTTTTAGTTCTTGTTACGAAGATTAAATCGGGCTCCCCCAAGGAGGACTGCCCTATTAATATATTAAAGGCAATTTATCAGGCTATCCCCGATACTATTCTGGAGTTTCTTAATCTTTCCCTGTCTCATGGCACTGTACCGTTAGTTTTTAAGGAAGCAGTGGTCATCCCGATACAAAAAAAGCAGGGTATGGATCCCAAAAAGTTAGAGAACTATAGGCCGATATCGTTACTTCCATTTCCTGCTAAATTGCTGGAGGCTCATGTAGCTACTTGTCTTAGCTCTTTTTTAGAAGCGACCATGTTTTTGGATGCCCATCAGGCGGGCTTTCGCCCCGGGCATTCCACTGAATCTGTGATTCTATCCGTCATGGATGATCTCAAAAGACATGTGGACATTGATTGTACTCAGGCCCTGGTCCTCCTCGACCTATCTGCGGCATTTGACACCGTGAATCACAAAATTCTGTCGAATCGTATAGCCGCAGCAGGTCTCGGGGGACCAGCCTTGGATTGGTTTAGGTCCTTTTTAGAGGACCGCAAACAATCTGTGTGGCTCTCCCCTTTTAAATCTAACACGGTAGAAATTAGTTGTGGTGTCCCACAGGGCTCCTCTCTTTCACCTATCCTTTTTAAAATATATATACGGCCTTTGAGCTCCAGCCTTCGGCAGATGGGGGTAAAGATCTTTAATTATGCTGATGACATGCAGCTAATCTTCTCCCTGGAGAACTCAGATGAATCCAAAGACTTTGTCAAGAATTCCATGTTGTATGTAAAAAACTGGATGGATAATAACCAATTAAAATTAAACTCTGACAAGACTGAGATAATCATACCCTCAACAAACTCATCTACTGGACACCCTCTCATTGGCCTTCGGAGCTAGGTGCGATCCCACTCCCTAAACCAGTGATAAAGAGTCTGGGATTTCACATTGATTTAGGTCTCTCCATGAGTGCCCAGATTGGGTCCGTTACTTCTTCCTGCTTTGCCCAACTCCGCAAGTTGCGCAAGATTAGACGCTTTTTCAGCAAAGAGGCCTGCACTCAAATTGTGATTGCACTCATCTTATCTAAAATTGATTATGGTAATGCGCTCTATCTTGACCTTCCGCAAAAGCAGAAACATCGTCTACAGATGATTCAAAATCAAGCAGCTAGAATCATCTATCTCCAGGATAGACGATGTCATATTAGCCCACTGTTAAAAGATCTCCACTGGCTTCCAGTGGAACAGAGAGCTATGTTTAAAACTGGCTGCATTCTCTTTAAAGCTATTCAGGGAACTGGGCCTAATTTCATCTCTTCGCGAATCAGTAAATACTCACCCCTGCGTACTTTGAGATCAATGCATTTGAATCTTCTGGTGGTTCCCAGATTCAAACGCATCGGTGGGACTCGGTTCTCCTTTTTGGGTCTGCGGCTCTGGAACTCATTACCCATTTCACTGAGGCTTGAGGTAGATTACATGCTGTTCAGGAAACAGCTCAAAACATGGCAGTTTACCTTGGCTTATAACTAGATGCTCCCTTGCCTGTAACGTCTCTGCTCAGACCTTCAGTGCCAAGAAACCTGCTGGTGTACGTGCGCTCTTTTACAAATACCCAAGTAACATAACATAACATAACTATTTTTCACTTGATGAAAGAAAAGGGGGATATTTTTTAAGAGGGCTCCACCTTTTCTTTTTTTCCTGACTTTACTCAACCAGTACATGGCATAGGAAGTTTAACTCCTCCAAAAGAATCCTGCATGGCCTGGGCATTTCATATGCCACGCTCTAGCCTGCTAGATAGAGGTTAATGCATAAAGGCAAATCACAGGAGTTTGTGTTACTAGAAAAGCTGTTAAATAAAAGTCACCCTTTGCCCTGACAATAAATGGGTGAGCCTGACTGATACTACCAAATGAGGTTCCGCCTCTGTGCCAGATTCATATTATGATGGCAGTTATCCTGTACATTTGCTTAATACCCTTACTGCTGAATACTTCCTGCTGCTGGTGTCCCCAAATCTAACTTATACACTTTGTCTGCACTGTGGGGTAGAAGACCGACACTATATAGCTAGATCTTCCCTGTGGCCCTTGTTGCTGGTTGTTATACAATGTTCGTACTAACTGCACATTTCTTGTTCCTTGAATTCTCAGATGCTTGGACTGTTTAAGCATTGTCCCTCTAGCCTCTCCTGATTGGAAGGTAATGGTTGACTCTGTCTCAAAGACATTATTTTTCTGAGCTTATACTTATGTGTTTCAGACTAGGGAACTCCACTCCAAAGGGAGTATTCCTTGAGATGTTGAGACTCGATCTGGGAGTGTGTTAGTGGAAGGGGTTTTACAGGAGATTTGAATGAGAAAGGCCACACCTTGGGCATCAACTACACCATACATACAGATATTTGCAATATGCCAGAATATATCTGGGATGGGAATGAACTACCATACCATATGGGTTTGCTGAAAAACAGAGTTCATACCATTACTTCTCAACATTTTACTCCTACTCTAAAGATATTGCAGTTCTAGTTAGACAAGGAGTACAATTTAAATACAGAGAGACTGTGTTGGATGGTCAGGGTAATTTTCTATTGGTGCATGGGATGTTGAGTGCAAAGCACGTCACCTTCATAAATGTATATGGCCCAAACTGAGATGACCCTGACTTTTTTCTAATATGGCTGGGGCCACAAAAGCAGAATCCAATCTACGGGGAAACATCCTTTACCACGCAGTCTTAACAATGGCCTGCGTTTACAGCTAAGTCACTATCCAGAATGCAACATTACCACGTGTTACTTTAACCCACAAGTTGTTACAACGACTTGCTGTGGGGGGCGTTGTTGGAATAGTGTTGGATTTTTAAGTCCAACACCTTCCCTACTGTTGCTAGACTGGAGTTGGAATAGTAATGTATACTATTCCAAAGTCCAGCACTCCCTAAAGCAAATCGTTGTTACTACTTGTGTGGTAAAGTAACGAGTGGTAATGTCGCAGTCGGGGAAGTGACATTGTTTTAAAGGCTTGTGGGGTTCTATCATAAAACCCAATCCACATACTATAATATGAGGTGGAGATTTCAACACCACCCTCTGGGTTGAACTGGACAGCATGGGCCCTTGAACAAGCAGACATGCATTAAATGAGGTCATGGACTGATTTAGCTTACTGGACTATATTGCACAACTGACCCGACAGCCACAGACCATTTATTTCACTCAGTGGTACATGGGACCAACTCCTAGATTGATTACTGGCTGGGGTCCAGAGTTGTGATTTTTTGGACTGACTCAATTATCATCACACTACTAAAGCCCAGTAAACCACCATATAGATGTGACTCTTACCGCCCGTTTTTACTTGTCAATCTCAATGACAAAATCTAAAATCATAGCAAAAAGACTACTGCCACTATTACCTGGCCTAGTCTACCTGGACCATTCCCGACTCATTCGCAGCCGGTCTACAGCGGATAATCTCTTTGCCCTTACTAACCAATTCAATCTGGCATATGAGCCGGTGGCTGCTTTTCTAGAGGCCGCTAAATCTTTTGGCTAAAGAATGGCCATGACTGCTATCAGTTATCAAAAGAAGGGCATGGGAAAAGCACTGTTGCAATGAATCACTTGTGCCAATTTCCTCCACATGTCCTGGACCTGTCCTCCGATATATTCCTTTTGCCAGCAAATCATTTGTAAACTGCAGCAGATCACTGCTACATTGCTGGAGATTATTCCACTAGGGGCCCTGCTGGGGTATGTAAAAGAATTTCCCAAACCCTGCAGGAATCTTCTTACTATTGTGTTACAACAGACCCAGATTTACAAAGCCCTCATGCAATGCAGCTTATCAGCCAAATTTGCTGTGCAGCATTGCGTGAGAGTGAGAGAGAAGGAGAGGGCCATATATATAGATGGTACTCTCCTCCTGTCTCCCAAACGCTGGCACAGCATTATGCTGCTGAGTGCCATGCATACACCTTTGCGCCATAATGCAAATGTTTCTCAGTGAGTCTAGCATATCTTTTGTTCTGGCAGAGTGCCCTTGAAGTACAAAATACTATGCTTAGACTGACTTTACTACTTTTCCTAATTTTGATGTGTGCTGTACAGTGCAGCACACATGAAAAGTCAGAAAAGAAAGGAGAAATTAAAGCTTTTCTCAGTTTACCGTCTAATTTCAATAGGAATTAATTTTTGGCACAAAACTCTGTCTCATATTATTAGTAGATAGGGTTTTGAGTCAAAAACCATGCATGGGAGCATGTGAATGCCCATTTACCACCCATGGAACGCCCCTTGACGCAGTGTACTGTGCTGTACCTACTGTTCCCAGATCTAAGTCATGATCGAATTGCTGTGATATATCATGTTTAATCCTCAAGTAAATTCAAATTCTATTGTATACATGTAAAAGGTTAGATGCTAAATAAAAATGATGGACAGAAAGATGCACTCCATTCAGTTTGATATGCAATTCATTTCAAAGAAATAGTTGTATATGTGTGCTGCCTTGGTGTGTTTGTTGTCTGGATGAGCACAAGTAATCATCGAAGATTGCTGGCAGCACTCTTGCTAGTCAGTCCCAAGGCGCGCATCTTCAAATAGGCCCATGTGCTCTATCAAATTGTTAATGAATGAATTGGCTTAAAACATAAGTTATTTTTCTTAATGTCAAATTTAGTACTTAGAACATATCCGCATGAGACTGTGTAAAGGTATCTAACATTTTTTTTTTATTGCTTTAACAAGCATATTCTGCAAAATGTCAATTCACTTCAATAAAATCCAGTGTCTTAAATGACCCAATGCATTTCGGGTAACCAAAACCCTTCATCAGGGGTTACTAAACAATAGGGAGTCTATTAATGCAGAGCTGTGGGGTCCAGTGCACCATACCGCTTGTGCCAATGCACATGGTTGTGAGATTGCATTCAAGAATATCAGTGACCATGCTAGTGTCATGTAGTCAAGCTTTCCATGTACAAATACTTCTATGTATCACATTGTGCTGGAATCCTCGTATATATGTGAAGACAATACAACAGAATTAACACCAAAGTGCAATAATTTTGACCTTGGTGTGCAAGAAATGCAAATCCAAAAGAATCAAAAACATCATAGCAAACATCTAAGCAAGCTTCATGCAAAATATTTATCAGATCTGTCAACAACAATATCATTTTGGGAATACCATTTCCCATCCCAAGAAAAGCTTTACTATTCCGCTTAGACATTCGGCAGTTTGCAATACAAAAAATGTTGTTTACAGTATAAAGTGTCCGTGCAGCATCTTATGTTAGAAAAACAGAAAGAAAAATCAAAACTAGAATCATGGAACACAAAAGCAACATCAGGAACCAAAACAACAATTCTATTACAGGACCGGAGGCTTCTGATTATGCTTCTCTTTCTTTTATTTGCTACTCACAGCAGCCAATGAAAAACGTTTTGTATGCAAATAAAACTATATTTCCCATGATGCACAGCTATACATCACATCCTGTATGACCCTATAAGAGCCACCATATCCTGTTGCTGAGCCTCTTTCTTTGCTGCTCACGCAGGAGTTAAGTGCACATCTCTATGCAAATTGTATTTTTGCTTTACTGTTCTGATTGTACAAGCACGCCCTTGCATTATTGTTAATAGTTATATTGAATGTTGCAATCGCCTTGCTTGGAGAGTCATGGCGACGCGACTCGCGTCTACCTGAGGGCCCGTTCGGGCATGTGCGAAGGTTCCCCGCTGGGGACAGGAGTACCACATCGCTTACGGCGGTGTCCGCTGTTAATTGTGAGCGCTTAGCGCTTCTCCGTTTGGCCCCCCTTGTCCGCCTTGATACGGATTTTGAGCCTTTTCACCGTACGACGTGCATAGCCCAATTGGGCTACATTTGGGCTCCTTTTGGGCTACGCACGTCGGCCGAGGTCCGGAGAGCATTTCTCCAGCTCCGATCTGCAGGAAAGGACCTGCATTGTGGCGCCTGACCGGATGTGAGAACAGTCGGGCCCCAGAGCGAGCACACGCTCTTCATACCTGGTATTTAGTGGCTCTTACGCCCCCTGGGCTGGAATAATTGTTGATCACAGCATTGCTGAGGAGCTAGGTACTCTGAACAGTTCTGTGTGCATGTGGGTTAGCTCCCCCCTTACTCCTCCACTTTACTCCTCCTTGCTTTAACTTACTGGCTATATTAATAAGTGAATATATATCATAATGGAGGACTGGGTCAGATATGAGGAGGATGATGCTCTTTATCAAGAGAAAGTACAGGAAACTTCATTGGAGGACAATATTGTTGACGCTCTGGACGCCTCGGTCCAAGAGTCAGTCAACCGGGCCATTGAGAAAGCAGTCCCTGGTACTGTGCAGCAGGCATTGGCGGCTGTGTTAAAACCAATTACTAAGCAACTGGAGAAATTTGCTAAGCGTCATTGCTTCACTGCACCTACCGACCCTAAAACGGATGACGCTACGGGTGACCCGAAATTTAAGTCCTGGCCTCACGCTAGTACATTGGCAACACTACCTAAGGCTTCTACTCCACCTACCAAGGGCGGTAAGGCTAAGCGCCAAAAGCGCATTGATACTGGTATTGGACACTTACACCACAGGGACTGACACCCCGATGAAAAGTCCCCCCCCCCCAAGAAAAAGTCGCGGAAGACGAAGAATGTGGAGCATGACCTCTCTCAGGGTTTAAACACCCCATTCACTTTCAATCCCGCCGACATTGTACACCCTAGGTCGTCGGATTGGGCACCTGCTCCAGAGGTTGCTGCCTACTTACACGACAACCTGCGCAAAAGTTTCGATAAAGAGGTGCGCAACAGGTTGCGTTCGGAGTGCCCTAGGCCCGATATCCCGGATAAGGTCGCGGAAACCCCAGACATCGACGCAAGCTTCCTTACCTTCTTGAAAAAGTTTGCTAAGGACCCAAAGAAGGGAATTGATCGCGCTTGGCGAGGCTGCCAGGACAAACTCCTGGACGTGGCGGGGCCATTAGCCAAGATTCTGGAAATGGCCTTGGAGGCGAAGGAGTCGGGCGCTCCCGTGGATCCCGACATACTGGCAGGGTGGACCCAAAGGGCCATTTGTTTGTTGGGGAATGCTAACTGTGCTATCTCCACGGAGAGATGCAAATCCCTCCTTATGAGAATGGACTCTAACCTCACCAAGCTGGCCCCGGCGGAACCTGGCCCTCTAGCAGAGGGGAGCGTTTCGTGAAAGACGTCTCCAAGTATGTGGGCACATTCACGTCCCTAGACAAGGCCCAAACTGGCATCAAACGTGTCTTTCAAGCTGGCCTTTTTAACCGGGCCGGGCGAGGCCGAGGATGCTCGCCAGGCCGCCAGTTCTATCAAGGTCCTCAACGAGGAGATTACGGCCGTGGCCGCGGAGAGTGGGACTCCACTCATGGTGGAACATTCTACCCCACCAGACAGCGTTTCAACAGGAGACATTTCAACAGAGGCGGACACCGTGGAGGCTTCCAAGCTCCAGAGTCTGCAGGTAAGTGCTCTCGACAAATTTCTGTTACCCTTGGGGGGTCACACTCAATAATTTTTCACTCACAATTGGGCTTTGATCTCACAGGATGCATGGATTTTGCAGACAATTCAGTTTTCAACTAGACTTTTACCAGACTCCATTCCAAGTTACTCACCCCAGACAGCTCTCTTTTTCCCAACTAGAGTGCGATTTTATAGATGCAGAACTTGAAGAATTGCTGCAAAAACACGCGATTGCCTATTGCGACAATGGTCATTGCGGTTTCTGCAGCAATATATTCTTAGTGCAGAAGAAAGGAGGAGGTCACAGGTTAGTATTGAATTTCAAGGAGTTCAACCAGTTCATGACCTACAAACATTTCAAGATGGAAGGTATCCATCTTTTGGCGGATTTACTGAAGAAAGGAGACTGGATGGTCAGGTTGGATCTCAAAGATGCCTACCTGTCAATCCTTAGTTTTCCTCCACACCGCCGGTTTCTGCAGTTTCAATGGGGGAACCGTTGGTTGGAATACTTGGTCCTTCCTTTCGGGCTTTCCTTGGCGCCGTGGTGCTTCACCAAGGTGATGAGAACCGGTGATAGCTCATTTACTAGAGCAGGGAGTCCGCATGATAGTGTATCTGGACGATATACTTATCATGGCTCAGACTCCAGCTCTAGCTGCGCAGCACTTGCACATGACCATGTCTATGCTTCAAAATTTGGGATTTGTGATCAACGAACCCAAATCGGCCCTGTGCCCCTCTCAGTCTGTAGATTTTCTCAGGTTTGTCATAAATTCACAGACGGCCCAACTGAGCCTTCCTCGGTCAAAGTTAAGGGACATCAAGAAGGAACTCACCACTCTGTTGTCCAAGCAGACAGTCTCCCTGCGGACGATTGCCAGGATTGTGGGTCTTCTTGCATCCTCCATTCAGGCGATATTCCTGGGCCCTCTTCATTATCGAGCCCTTCAGAGGTTAAAGATTCAACACCTTCGAAAAGGCTTATCCTACACGGACCTATTTCCCCTTTCCCAAGAAGTGCGAGAAGAGATTCAGTGGTGGCTGGCCCACGTGGAAGCGGGGAACGGCAGAGCCATCTTCGGCTCTCAACCAGAGGTGGTTATAGAGTCCGACGCCAGCCGTTGGGGCTGGGGGCGCGCTGCGGAGATATCTCCACAGGGGGCGGTGGTCCCTGCACGAGCTCGAGCTTCATATCAACTATCTGGAATTATTAGCGGGGTCGTTTGCGATCTGGGCTCTGGCCCCCAAACGACTTTCTTGTTGCATCCTTCTTCGGATGAACAATATCTCAGCAGTGAGGTATATCAACAAGTTGGGAGGCACGAGGTCGTCGCTGCTTGTGGAGATAGCGAAAGACTTCTGGCATTACTGCTTGAGTCGTCAGATTTCGATCATTGCCGAATACATTCCGGGGCAGTTAAACATAATAGCGGACTGGAACTCCCTGTATCTCAAAGACTACAGCAATTGGCAGCTCCAGCCCCAGAAATTCAGTTGGTTACAAGCGATATGGGGCAGCTGCGAGATAGACCTCTTTGCGTCCAGGCTGAATCGACAACTGCAGAAGTTCTTCAGCTGGAGGCCCGATCCGTTAGCGATGGCAACGGATGCCTTTTCTAAGGACTGGTCCAGGGGCCTGAATTACGCCTTTCCCCCCTTCATCTTGATTCCCAGGGTGACATCACAAATGTTTCTCAGTGAGTCTAGCATATCTTTTGTTCTGGCAGAGTGCCCTTGAAGTACAAAATACTATGCTTAGACTGACTTTACTACTTTTCCTAATTTTGATGTGTGCTGTACAGTGGAGCACACATGAAAAGTCAGAAAAGAAAGGAGAAATTAAAGCTTTTCTCAGTTTACCGTCTAATTTCAATAGGAATTAATTTTTGGCACAAAACTCTGTCTCATATTATTAGTAGATAGGGTTTTGAGTCAAAAACCATGCATGGGAGCATGTGAATGCCCATTTACCACCCATGGAACGCCCCTTGATGCAGTGTACTGTGCTGTACCTACTGTTTCCAGATCTAAGTCATGATCGAATTGCTGTGATATATCATGTTTAATCCTCAAGTAAATTCAAATTCTATTGTATACATGTAAAAGGTTAGATGCTAAATAAAAATGATGGACAGAAAGATGCACTCCATTCAGTTTGATATGCAATTCACTTCAAAGAAATAGTTGTATATGTGTGCTGCCTTGGTGTGTTCGTTGTCTGGATGAGCACAAGTAATCATCGAAGATTGCTGGCAGCACTCTTGCTAGTCAGTCCCAAGGCGCGCATCTTCAAATAGGCCCATGTGCTCTATCAAATTGTTAATGAATGAATTGGCTTAAAACATAAGTTATTTTTCTTAATGTCAAATTTAGTACTTAGAACATATCCGCATGAGACTGTGTAAAGGTATCTAACATTTTTTTTATTGCTTTAACAAGCATATTCTGCAAAATGTCAATTCACTTCAATAAAATCCAGTGTCTTAAATGACCCAATGCATTTCGGGTAACCAAAACCCTTCATCAGGGGTTACTAAACAATAGGGAGTCTATTAATGCAGAGCTGTGGGGTCCAGTGCACCATACCGCTTGTGCCAATGCACATGGTTGTGAGATTGCATTCAAGAATATCAGTGACCATGCTAGTGTCATGTAGTCAAGCTTTCCATGTACAAATACTTCTATGTATCACATTGTGCTGGAATCCTCGTATATATGTGAAGACAATACAACAGAATTAACACCAAAGTGCAATAATTTTGACCTTGGTGTGCAGAAATGCAAATCCAAAAGAATCAAAAACATCATAGCAAACATCTAAGCAAGCTTCATGCAAAATATTTATCAGATCTGTCAACAACAATATCATTTTGGGAATACCATTTCCCATCCCAAGAAAAGCTTTACTATTCCGCTTAGACATTCGGCAGTTTGCAATACAAAAAATGTTGTTTACAGTATAAAGTGTCCGTGCAGCATCTTATGTTAGAAAAACAGAAAGAAAAATCAAAACTAGAATCATGGAACACAAAAGCAACATCAGGAACCAAAACAACAATTCTATTACAGGACCGGAGGCTTCTGATTATGCTTCTCTTTCTTTTATTTGCTACTCACAGCAGCCAATGAAAAACGTTTTGTATGCAAATAAAACTATATTTCCCATGATGCACAGCTATACATCACATCCTGTATGACCCTATAAGAGCCACCATATCCTGTTGCTGAGCCTCTTTCTTTGCTGCTCACGCAGGAGTTAAGTGCACATCTCTATGCAAATTGTATTTTTTGCTTTACTGTTCTGATTGTACAAGCACGCCCTTGCATTATTGTTAATAGTTATATTGAATGTTGCAATCGCCTTGCTTGGAGAGTCATGACGACGCGACTCGCGTCTACCTGAGGGGCCCGTTCGGGCATGTGCGAAGGTTCCCCGCTGGGGACAGGAGTACCACATCGCTTCCGGCGGTGTCCGCTGTTAATTGTGAGCGCTTAGCGCTTCTCCGTTTGGCCCCCCTTGTCCGCCTTGATACGGATTTTGAGCCTTTTCACCGTACGACGTGCATAGCCCAATTGGGCTACATTTGGGCTCCTTTTGGGCTACGCACGTCGGCCGAGGTCCGGAGAGCATTTCTCCAGCTCCGATCTGCAGGAAAGGACCTGCATTGTGACGCCTGACCGGATGTGAGAACAGTCGGGCCCCAGAGCGAGCACACGCTCTTCATACCTGGTATTTAGTGGCTCTTACGCCCCCTGGGCTGGAATAATTGTTGATCACAGCATTGCTGAGGAGCTAGGTACTCTGAACAGTTCTGTGTGCATGTGGGTTAGCTCCCCCCTTACTCCTCCACTTTACTCCTCCTTGCTTTAACTTACTGGCTATATTAATAAGTGAATATATATCATTATGGAGGACTGGGTCAGATATGAGGAGGATGATGCTCTTTATCAAGAGGAAGTACAGGAAACTTCATTGGAGGACAATATTGTTGACGCTCTGGACGCCTCGGTCCAAGAGTCAGTCAACCGGGCCATTGAGAAAGCAGTCCCTGGTACTGTGCAGCAGGCATTGGCGGCTGTGTTAAAACCAATTACTAAGCAACTGGAGAAATTTGCTAAGCGTCATTGCTTCACTGCACCTACCGACCCTAAAACGGATGACGCTACAGGTGACCCGAAATTTAAGTCCTGGCCTCACGCTAGTACATTGGCAACACTACCTAAGGCTTCTACTCCACCTACCAAGGGCGGTAAGGCTAAGCGCCAAGAGCGCATTGATACTGGTACGGACACTTACACCACAGGGACTGACACCCCGATGAAAAGTCCCCCCCCCCAAGAAAAAGTCGCGGAAGACGAAGAATGTGAGCATGACCTCTCTCAGGGTTTAAACACCCCATTCACTTTCAATCCCGCCGACATTGTACACCCTAGGTCGTCGGATTGGGCACCTGCTCCAGAGGTTGCTGCCTACTTACACGACAACCTGCGCAAAAGTTTCGATAAAGAGGTGCGCAACAGGTTGCGTTCGGAGTGCCCTAGGCCCGATATCCCGGATAAGGTCGTGGAAACCCCAGACATCGACGCAAGCTTCCTTACCTTCTTGAAAAAGTTTGCTAAGGACCCTAAGAAGGGAATTGATCGCGCTTGGCGAGGCTGCCAGGACAAACTCCTGGACGTGGCGGGGCCATTAGCCAAGATTCTGGAAATGGCCTTGGAGGCGAAGGAGTCGGGCGCTCCCGTGGATCCCGACATACTGGCAGGGTGGACCCAAAGGGCCATTTGTTTGTTGGGGAATGCTAACTGTGCTATCTCCACGGAGAGATGCAAATCACTCCTTATGAGAATGGACTCTAACCTCACCAAGCTGGCCCCGGCGGAACCTGGCCCTCTAGCAGAGGGGAGCGTTTCGTGAAAGACGTCTCCAAGTATGTGGGCACATTCACATCCCTAGACAAGGCCCAAACTGGCATCAAACGTGTCTTTCAAACTGGCTTTTTTAACCGGGCCGGGCGAGGCCGAGGATGCTCGCCAGGCCGCCAGTTCTATCAAGGTCCTCAACGAGGAGATTACGGCCGTGGCCGCGGAGAGTGGGACTCCACTCGTGGTGGAACATTCTACCCCACCAGACAGCGTTTCAACAGGAGACATTTCAACAGAGGCGGACACCGTGGAGGCTTCCAAGCTCCAGAGTCTGCAGGTAAGTGCTCTCGACAAATTTCTGTTACCCTTGGGGGTCACACTCAATTATTTTTCACTCACAATTGGGCTCTGATCTCACAGGATGCATGGATTTTGCAGACAATTCAGTTTTCAACTAGACTTTTACCAGACTCCATTCCAAGTTACTCACCCCAGACAGCTCTCTTTTTCCCAACTAGAGTGCGATTTTATAGATGCAGAACTTGAAGAATTGCTGCAAAAACACGCGATTGCCTATTGCGACGATGGTCCTTGCGGTTTCTGCAGCAATATATTCTTAGTGCAGAAGAAAGGAGGAGGTCACAGGTTAGTATTGAATTTCAAGGAGTTCAACCAGTTCATGACCTACAAACATTTCAAGATGGAAGGTATCCATCTTTTGGCGGATTTACTGAAGAAAGGAGACTGGATGGTCAGGTTGGATCTCAAAGATGCCTACCTGTCAATCCTTAGTTTTCCTCCACACCGCCGGTTTCTGCAGTTTCAATGGGGGAACCGTTGGTTGGAATACTTGGTCCTTCCTTTCGGGCTTTCCTTGGCGCCGTGGTGCTTCACCAAGGTGATGAAACCGGTGATAGCTCATTTACTAGAGCAGGGAGTCCGCATGATAGTGTATCTGGACGATATACTTATCATGGCTCAGACTCCAGCTCTAGCTGCGCAGCACTTGCACATGACCATGTCTATGCTTCAAAATTTGGGATTTGGGATCAACGAACCCAAATCGGCCCTGTGCCCCTCTCAGTCTGTAGATTTTCTCAGGTTTGTCATAAATTCACAGACGGCCCAACTGAGCCTTCCTCGGTCAAAGTTAAGGGACATCAAGAAGGAACTCACCACTCTGTTGTCCAAGCAGACAGTCTCCCTGCGGACGATTGCCAGGATTGTGGGTCTTCTTGCATCCTCCATTCAGGCGATATTCCTGGGCCCTCTTCATTATCGAGCCCTTCAGAGGTTAAAGATTCAACACCTTCGAAAAGGCTTATCCTACACGGACCTATTTCCCCTTTCCCAAGAAGTGCGAGAAGAGATTCAGTGGTGGCTGGCCCACGTGGAAGCGGGGAACGGCAGAGCCATCTTCGGCTCTCAACCAGAGGTGGTTATAGAGTCTGACGCCAGCCGTTGGGGCTGGGGGGCGCGCTGCGGAGATATCTCCACAGGGGGGCGGTGGTCCCTGCACGAGCTCGAGCTTCATATCAACTATCTGGAATTATTAGCGGGGTCGTTTGCGATCTGGGCTCTGGCCCCCAAACGACTTTCTTGTTGCATCCTTCTTTGGATGAACAATATCTCAGCAGTGAGGTATATCAACAAGTTGGGAGGCACGAGGTCGTCGCTGCTTGCGGAGATAGCGAAAGACTTCTGGCATTACTGCTTGAGTCGTCAGATTTCGATCATTGCCGAATACATTCCGGGGCAGTCAAACATAATAGCGGACTGGAACTCCCTGTATCTCAAAGACTACAGCGATTGGCAGCTCCAGCCCCAGAAATTCAGTTGGTTACAAGCGATATGGGGCAGCTGCGAGATAGACCTCTTTGCGTCCAGGCTGAATCGACAACTGCAGAAGTTCTTCAGCTGGAGGCCCGATCCGTTAGCGATGGCAACGGATGCCTTTTCTAAGGACTGGTCCAGGGGCCTGAATTACGCCTTTCCCCCCTTCATCTTGATTCCCAGGGTGACATCACAAATGTTTCTCAGTGAGTCTAGCATATCTTTTGTTCTGGCAGAGTGCCCTTGAAGTACAAAATACTATGCTTAGACTGACTTTACTACTTTTCCTAATTTTGATGTGTGCTGTACAGTGCAGCACACATGAAAAGTCAGAAAAGAAAGGAGAAATTAAAGCTTTTCTCAGTTTACCGTCTAATTTCAATAGGAATTAGTTTTTGGCACAAAACTCTGTCTCATATTATTAGTAGATAGGGTTTTGAGTCAAAAACCATGCATGGGAGCATGTGAATGCCCATTTACCACCCATGGAACGCCCCTTGACGCAGTGTACTGTGCTGTACCTACTGTTTCCAGATCTAAGTCATGATCGAATTGCTGTGATATATCATGTTTAATCCTCAAGTAAATTCAAATTCTATTGTATACATGTAAAAGGTTAGATGCTAAATAAAAATGATGGACAGAAAGATGCACTCCATTCAGTTTGATATGCAATTCATTTCAAAGAAATAGTTGTATATGTGTGCTGCCTTGGTGTGTTCGTTGTCTGGATGAGCACAAGTAATCATCGAAGATTGCTGGCAGCACTCTTGCTAGTCAGTCCCAAGGCGCGCATCTTCAAATAGGCCCATGTGCTCTATCAAATTGTTAATGAATGAATTGGCTTAAAACATAAGTTATTTTTTCTTAATGTCAAATTTAGTACTTAGAACATATCCGCATGAGACTGTGTAAAGGTATCTAACATTTTTTTTTTATTGCTTTAACAAGCATATTCTGCAAAATGTCAATTCACTTCAATAAAATCCAGTGTCTTAAATGACCCAATGCATTTCGGGTAACCAAAACCCTTCATCAGGGGTTACTAAACAATAGGGAGTCTATTAATGCAGAGCTGTGGGGTCCAGTGCACCATACCGCTTGTGCCAATGCACATGGTTGTGAGATTGCATTCAAGAATATCAGTGACCATGCTAGTGTCATGTAGTCAAGCTTTCCATGTACAAATACTTCTATGTATCACATTGTGCTGGAATCCTCGTATATATGTGAAGACAATACAACAGAATTAACACCAAAGTGCAATAATTTTGACCTTGGTGTGCAAGAAATGCAAATCCAAAAGAATCAAAAACATCATAGCAAACATCTAAGCAAGCTTCATGCAAAATATTTATCAGATCTGTCAACAACAATATCATTTTGGGAATACCATTTCCCATCCCAAGAAAAGCTTTACTATTCCGCTTAGACATTCGGCAGTTTGCAATACAAAAAATGTTGTTTACAGTATAAAGTGTCCGTGCAGCATCTTATGTTAGAAAAACAGAAAGAAAAATCAAAACTAGAATCATGGAACACAAAAGCAACATCAGGAACCAAAACAACAATTCTATTACAGGACCGGAGGCTTCTGATTATGCTTCTCTTTCTTTTATTTGCTACTCACAGCAGCCAATGAAAAACGTTTTGTATGCAAATAAAACTATATTTCCCATGATGCACAGCTATACATCACATCCTGTATGACCCTATAAGAGCCACCATATCCTGTTGCTGAGCCTCTTTCTTTGCTGCTCACGCAGGAGTTAAGTGCACATCTCTATGCAAATTGTATTTTTTGCTTTACTGTTCTGATTGTACAAGCACGCGCTTGCATTATTGTTAATAGTTATATTGAATGTTGCAATCGCCTTGCTTGGAGAGTCATGACGACGCGACTCGCGTCTACCTGAGGGGCACGTTCGGGCATGTGCGAAGGTTCCGCGCTGGGGACAGGAGTACCACATCGCTTACGGCGGTGTCCGCTGTTAATTGTGAGCGCTTAGCGCTTCTCCGTTTGGCCCCCCTTGTCCGCCTTGATACGGATTTTGAGCCTTTTCACCGTACGACGTGCATAGCCCAATTGGGCTACATTTGGGCTCCTTTTGGGCTACGCACGTCGGCCGAGGTCCGGAGAGCATTTCTCCAGCTCTGATCTGCAGGAAAGGACCTGCATTGTGACGCCTGACCGGATGTGAGAACAGTCGGGCCCCAGAGCGAGCACACGCTCTTCATACCTGGTATTTAGTGGCTCTTACGCCCCTGGGCTGGAATAATTGTTGATCACAGCATTGCTGAGGAGCTAGGTACTCTGAACAGTTCTGTGTGCATGTGGGTTAGCTCCCCCTTACTCCTCCACTTTACTCCTCCTTGCTTTAACTTACTGGCTATATTAATAAGTGAATATATATCATAATGGAGGACTGGGTCAGATATGAGGAGGATGATGCTCTTTATCAAGAGGAAGTACAGGAAACTTCATTGGAGGACAATATTGTTGACGCTCTGGACGCCTCGGTCCAAGAGTCAGTCAACCGGGCCATTGAGAAAGCAGTCCCTGGTACTGTGCAGCAGGCATTGGCGGCTGTGTTAAAACCAATTACTAAGCAACTGGAGAAATTTGCTAAGCGTCATTGCTTCACTGCACCTACCGACCCTAAAACGGATGACGCTACGGGTGACCCGAAATTTAAGTCCTGGCCTCACGCTAGTACATTGGCAACACTACCTAAGGATTCTACTCCACCTACCAAGGGCGGTAAGGCTAAGCGCCAAGAGCGCATTGATACTGGTACGGACACTTACACCACAGGGACTGACACCCCGATGAAAAGTCCCCCCCCCCAAGAAATAGTCACGGAAGACGAAGAATGTGGAGCATGACCTTTCTCAGGGTTTAAACACCCCATTCACTTTCAATCCCGCCGACATTGTACACCCTAGGTCGTCGGATTGGGCACCTGCTCCAGAGGTTGCTGCCTATTTACACGACAACCTGCGCAAAAGTTTCGATAAAGAGGTGCGCAACAGGTTGCGTTCGGAGTGCCCTAGGCCCGATATCCCGGATAAGGTCGCGGAAACCCCAGACATCGACGCAAGCTTCCTTACCTTCTTGAAAAAGTTTGCTAAGGACCCTAAGAAGGGAATTGATCGCGCTTGGCGAGGCTGCCAGGACAAACTCCTGGACGTGGCGGGGCCATTAGCCAAGATTCTGGAAATGGCCTTGGAGGCGAAGGAGTCGGGCGCTCCCGTGGATCCCGACATACTGGCAGGGTGGACCCAAAGGGCCATTTGTTTGTTGGGGAATGCTAACTGTGCTATCTCCACGGAGAGATGCAAATCCCTCCTTATGAGAATGGACTCTAACCTCACCAAGCTGGCCCCGGCGGAACCTGGCCCTCTAGCAGAGGGGAGCGTTTCGTGAAAAACGTCTCCAAGTATGTGGGCACATTCACGTCCCTAGACAAGGCCCAAACTGGCATCAAACGTGTCTTTCAAGCTGGCCTTTTTAACCGGGCCGGGCGAGGCCGAGGACGCTCGCCAGGCCGCCAGTTCTATCAAGGTCCTCAGCGAGGAGATTACGGCCGTGGCCGCGGAGAGTGGGACTCCACTCGTGGTGGAACATTCTACCCCACCAGACAGCGTTTCAACAGGAGACATTTCAACAGAGGCAGACACCGTGGAGGCTTCCAAGCTCCAGAGTCTGCAGGTAAGTGCTCTCGACAAATTTCTGTTACCCTTGGGGGGTCACACTCAATTATTTTTCACTCACAATTGGGCTCTGATCTCACAGGATGCATGGATTTTGCAGACAATTCAGTTTTCAACTAGACTTTTACCAGACTCCATTCCAAGTTACTCACCCCAGACAGCTCTCTTTTTCCCAACTAGAGTGCGATTTTATAGATGCAGAACTTGAAGAATTGCTGCAAAACACGCGATTGCCTATTGCGACGATGGTCCTTGCGGTTTCTGCAGCAATATATTCTTAGTGCAGAAGAAAGGAGGAGGTCACAGGTTAGTATTGAATTTCAAGGAGTTCAACCGGTTCATGACCTACAAACATTTCAAGATGGAAGGTATCCATCTTTTGGCGGATTTACTGAAGAAAGGAGACTGGATGGTCAGGTTGGATCTCAAAGATGCCTACCTGTCAATCCTTAGTTTTCCTCCACACCGCCGGTTTCTGCAGTTTCAATGGGGGAACCGTTGGTTGGAATACTTGGTCCTTCCTTTCGGGCTTTCCTTGGCGCCGTGGTGCTTCACCAAGGTGATGAAACCGGTGATAGCTCATTTACTAGAGCAGGGAGTCCGCATGATAGTGTATCTGGACGATATACTTATCATGGCTCAGACTCCAGCTCTAGCTGCGCAGCACTTGCACATAATGTCTATGCTTCAAAATTTGGGATTTGTGATCAACGAACCCAAATCGGCCCTGTGCCCCTCTCAGTCTGTAGATTTTCTCAGGTTTGTCATAAATTCACAGACGGCCCAACTGAGCCTTCCTCGGTCAAAGTTAAGGGACATCAAGAAGGAACTCACCACTCTGTTGTCCAAGCAGACAGTCTCCCTGCGGACGATTGCCAGGATTGTGGGTCTTCTTGCATCCTCCATTCAGGCGATATTCCTGGGCCCTCTTCATTATCGAGCCCTTCAGAGGTTAAAGATTCAACACCTTCGAAAAGGCTTATCCTACACGGACCTATTTCCCCTTTCCCAAGAAGTGCGAGAAGAGATTCAGTGGTGGCTGGCCCACGTGGAAGCGGGGAACGGCAGAGCCATCTTCGGCTCTCAACCAGAGGTGGTTATAGAGTCCGACGCCAGCCGTTGGGGCTGGGGGACGCGCTGCGGAAATATCTCCACAGGGGGGTGGTGGTCCCTGCACGAGCTCGAGCTTCATATCAACTATCTGGAATTATTAGCGGGGTCGTTTGCGATCTGGGCTCTGGCCCCCAAACGACTTTCTTGTTGCATCCTTCTTCGGATGAACAATATCTCAGCAGTGAGGTATATCAACAAGTTGGGAGGCACGAGATCGTCGCTGCTTGCGGAGATAGCGAAAGACTTCTGGCATTACTGCTTGAGTCGTCAGATTTCGATCATTGCCGAATACATTCCGGGGCAGTCAAACATAATAGCGGACTGGAACTCCCTGTATCTCAAAGACTACAGCGATTGGCAGCTCCAGCCCCAGAAATTCAGTTGGTTACAAGCGATATGGGGCAGCTGCGAGATAGACCTCTTTGCGTCCAGGCTGAATCGACAACTGCAGAAGTTCTTCAGCTGGAGGCCCGATCCGTTAGCGATGGCAACGGATGCCTTTTCTAAGGACTGGTCCAGGGGCCTGAATTACGCCTTTCCCCCCTTCATCTTGATTCCCAGGGTGACATCACAGGTAACCCATCAGCTGGCGGAGGTGATTCTAATAACCCCCCTCTGGAAGTCGCAGCCCTGGTTCCCAATATTATTGGAGATGAGCTGCGACTCCCCCAGGATGGTCCCGTGGTCCTCAACGATGCTCCAGGGCCCTCATAGAGAAATGCACCCGACGGTGTTATCGGGGCAGTTGTCCCTGATGGCCTGGAGGCTTTCAGGCAAAGATGGGAGATGCCGGGATTTTCAGACAAAGCTGCAGCTTTCATCAACCAAGCCTGGGCTCCCTCCACCAGGAAGCGATACTCTTCAGCCTGGAAGGGCTGGGTTCGTTGGTGCGTGGAACGGCACGTGGATCCCGTGGGGGCTGACCTACCCCATGTTGTGAATTTCTTATAAGAAAAAGCGTCCGAAGGCTTAGCGTACCGTTCGGTTAACAATTTCCGTTCAGCCATTTATGCGGGCCACTCCCAGATAGATGGCAAACCTGTGGGAATGCACCCGGTACTCTGTAAGTTATTGAAGGGCATTAGGGTAGCGAATCCTCCCAAACCTAAATACTCCTCTCTCTGGATTGTTTCTCTAGTTCTTTCCTTATTTGATAAATGGCCCACTAATAGTTTGTTAACAAGGAAACAACTATCGTGCAAGTTAGCCATGTTGCTATGGCTCTCTGCCTGTCGACGTTCCTCCCACGTGAAAGCTCTGGATCTTACAGGTAGAGTATTTACTCCGGAGGGAGTTTAATTTAACATTACTGCCAGGACTAAAACATTGTCCAGAAGTGTTGAATATCATGCCTTTCCTGGTAATGCAAAATTATGTGTGGTTCAGTGCCTCAAGGCCTATGAGGAATGTACTCGGCCTTTCCGACCTGATGGTTCGGCACAGTTACTTATTGCGTTGCAAAAGTCCTATAAACCTGTGTCGGCGGCTACTATAGCTAGATGGTTAAAATCAGTTATGCAAGAGGCTGGTATTGATACTCAACTGTTTGGTGCACATTCTGTTCGTGGTGCCATGGCATCAAAAACCTTTATGTTGGGCTCTACCATTCAAGATATTATGAGATCTGCTGATTGGTCTTCTGAGTCTACATTTAAACAATTTTATTATAAACCAGTGGGTGATATAGCCTCAGTTGTGTTTGATAAGCGTTAAACTAGCATAATCAGAAGCCTCCGGTCCTGTAATAGAATAAAAATTAGCTAGCAGTCGCGCCAAGAATTTTCAATTCTATTGAGGACACGGAGGCGAGGATTATCCCACCCGGTTATATTACAATGTTGTAATGTTTGCCCACCCGTATGTACTTTATATTCTGTTTAAGCAGAAGTTACGGGTTTTTCCTGTCTTTCATTCCTTTCAGGTTCTGAAAAGAAGATGGAATAGAAGTACTTCTGGTTAAGAAGACGTTTACTTTCCAGTTGGTTCTGGTTCTTCCACGTTGGAGGATGGTTGTTTGGACTTGAGTTAATGTTATTGGACTAAAATGTTCGAGCAAAGAAAGAGGCTCAGCAACAGGATATGGTGGCTCTTATACGGTCATACAGGATGTGATGTATAGCTGTGCATCATGGGAAATGTAGTTTTATTTGCATACAAAACGTTTTTCATTGGCTGCTGTGAGTAGCAAATAAAAGAAAGAGAAGCATAATCCTCGCATCCGTGTCCTTAATAGAATTGAAAATTCTTGGCGCGAATGCTAGCTAATTTTTTATTCCAGCAGAGCTGCACATTGAATTGAATTGGGTCACAACAATTCTTAGGTGTGGTTTCAAATTCTAGAAGTGCATCTATATAGACGACTTTGCTCTTATTACTCGATTTGTTAATTCATGCATGCAACCTATGTTATTTTGTTCATATGCATAACAAATATTTTTTCAAATATCAAATGATAATACATTGCTATGTGTGTTAGCTGTACTGCTTTTACTAATTTTTTTACTACTTTACTGAATAAACTTTTTTCAAACTTCTCCTAAATGCGCCTGCGTTCTCAACTAACTTTATTGACAATTCTATTAAGGACACGGAAGCGAAGATTATGCTTTCTCTTTCTTTACTGCAAATAAACAGCAGCCAATAAGAAAATTTTTAACATATTGAAAAAAGTACATTCCCAGAATGCTTAGCGTAACCACATCAACAACCATAGAGACTAGCCCTATAAATGACTCTCCACACCGGAACATTTCCTCTTTCTTTGCCCAACGAGCAGAGTCCAAATTAAACAGATTATAGTCCAAACAACATCAGGAAACGTATCCAGATCACTTCAGACCGATGACAAAACAGGAACTGTAGAACTTGAATATGAAGGCCGAAGACCACTCCTTCCCAGGAAACCACCACGATGGTTCATTCGCCTTTCTGATCTGTGCCTGAAACAAAAAAATTGTACTCGTAATAACTGACATAAACCTGTTGTCCAGGGAGGGTAAACATGACAATTATGAATCATAATATGCACTTTGGGCGGGATAATCTTCGCCTCTGTGTCCTTAATAGAATTGAAAATTCTTGGCGCGAATGCTAGCACATTTTTTATTCTATTACAGGACCGGAGGCTTCAGATTATGCTAGTTTAACGCTTATCCAAAACAACAGAAGCAACATCGCCCACAGGTTTATAATAAAACTTCTTGAAAGTAGAACTGGAAGACCAATCAGCAGCTTTCATGATATCATGTATACTGGTACCCAACATAAATGATTTTGAAGCCATAGCGCCTCTGACTGAGTGCGCTCCAAATAAGTCAGTGTCAATACATGCCTCTGACATTACATATCTAAGCCACCTGGCAATCGTAGCAGAGGTAACGGGTTTGAAAGGTTTCTGCAAAGCAATTAGTAACCTTGAACAACCGGCCAGCCTAAGAGACCGTGTACAATCTTCATACACCTTGAGACATTTTACCACACAAAGTTTATCATTCAATGGAAAAGCATTGTAATCAATAGATTTGGAAAACGTTTTAGTGCGAGCTGTAATCACAAACAACACACCCTCAGGTGAAAATATTCTACCCTCCAAATCTAACACTCTAACATCAGAAACCCTGCGACATGCAGATAAACACAGCAACATGGCCACCTTAGCAGACAGTTGTTTTCTGGATAGTGAGTCATTATTAGGCCAGTTCTCAAACAAGTTTAGCACTTTAGAAACATCCCATAAAAAGGTATACTTAGCCTTAGGAGGATTCGCTATACGTATCCCTTTTAGAAGTTTACACACTACCGGATGCATACCAACCGGTCTGCCATCCAGGTGTGCATGGCCCGCGGAGATGGCTCATCGGAAATTGTTCACTGATCTATAGGATAAACCATCTGCGGCTTTCTGGGAGAGGAAATTCACAATTTGAGAGATATCTATCTGCTTCCATGGGATCCAGGTGTTTCTCCAGGCACCAACCCAACCAAGTCTTCCATGCGGAGCCATATCGCTTCCTGGTCGAAGGGGCCCAGGCTTATTGGATAAACCTGGAAGCCTGCTCCGAAACTCCTGGCAACGACCATAGTTGCCGGAAAGCCTCCAGGCCATCAGGGATAGCTGCCCTGCGAGGACGAGCGGGTGGAACTCTCCCTGAGGGCCCTGGAGCATCAATGGAAAACACGGGAGACGAACTGGAAAGTCGCACGCCATCTCCAGCAGCACTGGAAACCATGGTTGAGACAATTGGGGTGACCAACACGATCTCCGCTTCCTGCCGAGCCACTTGATTCGCTACTCTGGGTATCAAGACAAACGGAGGAAATGCATGCTGGAGGTTCTGTGACCAATCCTGAGTGAATGCGTCTGTCGCTCTCGTCAGGGGATCTGGTCTCCAGCTGAAGAAGGACTCCAGCTGGTGATTCAGTCTGGGGGCAAAGAGATCTATGTGGAACGGACCCCACAGCGACTGAAGCTGACGAAACAGGGGCGGATGAAGCTTCCAGTCGCTGTAATCCTTCAGATGGCGGGACTGCCAGTCCGCTACTGCATTGTCTCGACCCAGAAGGTATTCCACAAGCACTGTGATTTGATGTGCTAGGCAATAATGCCAGAAGTCTTTGGCGATCTCCGCCAACATCGGGGATCTGGTTCCCCCCAACTTGTTTATATACCTCACAGCGGAAATATTGTCCATCCTTAATAGAATGCAACACGATACCTTCCTGGGAGAGAGTGTGCGAATCGCAAATGACCCCGCCAGGACTTCGAGACAATTGATATGCAACTCCAACTCCTGAAGAGACCATCTACCCCCCGTGGTAACCTCCCCGCAGCGGGCTCCCCAACCCGACCTGCTGGCATCGCACTCTATGATCAGCTCCGGGCGAGATCCGAAGATTACTCGACCATTCCATGCATCTACGTGGGTTAACCACCATTGAATCTCTGCCCGGACTTCGTCTGTAAGTGGGACTTGATCCGAATAAGAGAGGCCCTTCTGGAGGTGTCTGATCTTGAGACATTGAAGGGCTCGATAATGCAACGGTCCCAGAAATATCGCTTGTATGGAAGAGGCTAACAGGCCTACCAAACGCGCGATCGCCCGTAAGGACATCAACTGTGAGTCTAAAGTCTTCCTCAATTCCTTCTTCAAATCCCTCAGCTTCTGTTTGGGAAACTGGAGCTGGGCTGTCTGGGAGTCGATCACAAACCCCAAGAACTCCAACGACTGTGTTGGAACCAGGATCGACTTCGCTTTGTTTATGACAAACCCCAAACTTTCTAACAATGCCATCGTTATCTGCAGATGAAGAGCCGCTAGGAGAGCAGAAGGAGCCATGATCAGAATGTCGTCGAGGTAAGCTATTAAGCGTATACCCTGCTCTCGGAGGTGTGCGATCACCGGCTTCAATAACTTGGTGAAACACCAAGGAGCCGAGGAAAGACCGAAAGGCAGGACCAAATATTCAAGGGGCCTGCCGCGCCATTGGAACTGTAGGAACCTGCGATGAGGAGGGAAAATGGGAACCGTCAGATATGCGTCTTTGAGATCGAGATGGACCAACCAATCCGCTTGTCTCATGATGTCTGCTAGAAGATGGATCCCTTCCATCTTGAAGTGACGGTAGAGTACAAAGTAATTGAAGTCTTTCAGGTTTAACACTAGCCTGTAACCGCCGCCCCTCTTTTGGACCAGAAAGACGTTGCTGCAGAAACCTGCAGGCCCCTCCTCGCAATAGGCAACCGAGTGCTTCTCCAGCAAGTCTTCTATTTCGTGATCTATAAAAAACTCGTCTTGTTGGGAAAAATACAGAGGGGGCATGAGACCTCTTGCCGGGGAGTTTGAAAGAAATCTATTTGAAAACACTGCACTGTCTGGAAGACCCAGGCATCCTGAGTAATGGTGTGCCAATTGTGAAGGAAATGGCGAATCCGACCTCCCAGAGGACATAGAGACAGAGACAGTGGGCTTACCTGCTGTAATTTGAGACTGGGAGTTCCCCCTCTGACCTCCTCGATGGTAGCAGCGACGGCTAAAGCGCCTTGTGGGGTAAAACGTGCCGCCTCTGGTGGGATCCTGGTAGTCTCCTCGACCTCGGCCGTAACCCCCTCTGGGAGGGCCTTGTTGGTATTGGCGGCCTGGCGAGCGGCCCCTGCCTCGCCCGGCCTGTCCAAAAAGGCCCGCATGGAACACCCTCTTGATGTTTGCTTGGGCCTTATCTAACGAGGTGAAAGTTCCCACATATTTGGAGACGTCGTTGACAAATCGCTCTCTGAATAATAAACCGTCCGCCAAGGGACCTGGTTCCGCCGACGCCAGTTCGGTTAAATTAGTATCCATGCGCATCAGGAGGGATTTTCAGCGCTCGGATGAAATGGCGCAATTTGCGTTACCCAAGAAGCAGATGGCACGCTGCGTCCACCCAGCGAGAATATCCGGATCAATGGAATCTCCAGTCTCCTTGGCTACTAGAGCCAATTCCAGGATCTTTGACAAGGGGACGATGGTGTCTAGTAATTTATCCTGGCACCCGCGCCAGGCCCGATCGATGCCCTTCTTGGGGTCCTTCTGAAATGTGTTCAGGAAAGCCAACATATTAGGATCTATGTCGGGCGTCTCCGTGACTTTATCAGGCACATCTGGACAAGGGCATTCCGACCGCAGCCGGTTCCTGACCTCCCTGTCAAAACTGCGCCTCAAATTCTGGTGGATGTAGTCGGCCACCTCCGGAGGAGGGGCCCAATCAGATGACCTCGGGTGCACTATGTCCTGTGGGTTGAAGTCGAATGGAGTGGCTGGCTGGTAAACGGTAGGGGATTGGGGACGGATTGAGGCCCTCTTAGCCTTCTTTTTCTTTGGAGACGCGGTGTGTCCAGTGGAGTCAGTGTCCGTACCAGTATCGGTGTCAGTAACCACCTTGGATGACGAGGGAAGCGGAGTCGAAGACTCTGAGTACGGATGATCCCGGGTAGAAGGGGGCGGCAACTTAGTAAGGGCCTGCGCATGCGGCCAACTGGACGCCTTAGTGGGAGCCGTTCTCCCCCCTGCAGAAGACGTGGAAGGGTTTGCAGCGTCCTGCTGAAGCATTCCATGGCGTTTCGCGAAGTTTTCTAATTGCGCCGTAGTAGGTTTCAATGCGGCCGCTAGCACCTTATTAACAGTTTTAGGAACCGCTACCTCCACCGCCTTGTTGACGGAATCTTGTACCGATGCGTCAAGGGCATCCACGAGGTTGTCTTCCAGGAGGGGCCCATGCTCCTCCTCATAGTACCCATATTCATCCTCCTCGAAGTAGGCCCAGTCTTCCATCGCCAGACGTACTGCAGGAGACACTTGTGTTAAATAATCAAGATCCCAATGGAATCGGTCAAGGGGGAGCAGCCCTGGTGCAATATCACAGTTAACATAAACGCTCCTCAGCAAAGCTGTAGTCCAAGTATATCAGCCCAAAGGGCGTCAAGAGCCAATCTTTAATACAGAAAAGCCTGCACACGGCTTGGGGCCTGCCTTGTTATCCAGCCCAGGAGAGGCGTCAGCGAGGGGCACAGAAGAACAACCTCCGCTCAGATCCACGTTAGAAAATACGCACGGAGCGAGGAGGAAATGATATTGGGCGTCGCGTAGCCCAAAAATAGCCCAAAAGAAGCCCAATCGGGCTACGCGAAGCGAGGCTCAACCACAATGCAGGCCCGTACGAGGGAAGGCGCCGCAGACCGCTATGCAGAGATGCTGTAAGTTTTGAAGAAGGGCAAAGGCAGTCTGATGGTGAGGAATGTGTCAGGGATAACCGCCACCCACCGAGCGCCCCCTACGAGCAGCAGCGCGACGCGCTGTAAATGTGTAAATTGCGCAAAGCGCGAATCAAAGCAACACAAAGCCAGACTATACTAGTATATAATCTCATACACATGAAATATAAACAGTAAAAGAGCAATAATAAGCATGAGTTATGGCAAGAGATAATGTCGAGCACTTAACTCTAGGCGAGCAGCAAAGAAAGAGGAAGTGTTCCGGTGTGGAGAGTCATTTATAGGGCTAGTCTCTATGGTTGTTGATGTGGTTACGCTAAGCATTCTGGGAATGTACTTTTTTAAATATGTTAAAAATATTCTTATTGGCTGCTGTTTATTTGCAGTAAAGTCAGAGAAAGCATAATCTGAAGCCTCAGGTCCTGTAATAGAATATCTGCCCTTCCTCTGAGCTTTTGAATCTCTAGGCTGCTCTGGTCCTTTAACCTCATCACACTCCCGTCCACATCCTACGTACACGTCGTACGCCATGTCGTCACTCCGGCAGACGAATGGTTATTTCCTGAATGCTCTTACACCTACGACTTTACCGACACAGACTCATGCTGAATACGGTTCCCAGCCCCAAGAGGATCCCGCCGGGACCTCGAAGACTGATAATTGACCCTTTCCTACCCAATTTCCAGGTGAGTGCCAGACCCAATTCCCCCTCTCTCCCGACTCACTCCCTACCCCGTATTACTAGCTCTCACTCGTGGTTATTATTTTTTTACCCAGCTCCCGGACGCATTCCATTTGACGCAGGTTGTTGACTTCCATACCTTCACACACCGGATGTCCATGTGCTGGCACCGGTCCTTTTCCAGGTGAGTTCCATACCCGATTCCACCATTATTCTCCCCACTCATGCCCTACCATTTGTGATTATCTTTTACTCTAGATTAATATGTTTTTTTATCCAGCCCCCGGACGTAGTCCAATTAACGCTGGTTGCTTCCATATCCTCACATTCCGGATGTCTGTTTGCAGACACCGGTCTTATCCCACTTTGCCGGACCGCAATTACTCATTTACCACATCCCTGCAGTTCCCTGGTGAGTTTCCAATATTACCACCTGGATTTTTCTCTACACCTTGGTCCGGTCCAAACCTGGCTTCCCATTGGTGTACCATCACCCTGGCGCTGTGTCTACCTCCTCTACACCCTTGTTTGGACCCCAGGCCTTTTCACCCTTTCCCACAGAAATTAACCTTGGTACACCCCGACGGGCTGTGCATCCTGACCTCTGGGTACCCTACCCTTTGTGATTCCTTGATCCCCGCCAACACCCATATCAGGTACCTATAATAATTATCCCGGCTGCCTCTTCCTTTAAGCACTTCTTGCCTGACCCCTATCTTATTCTTTTCTCTTTACTTCTTTTATTGTACAGCGCGAACAAATCTGTAACCTGGTCCTGAAGATGACCTTAACTTACTACGGGTTGAAACGCCGTTGCCCTCTCAGTGCAACTCTTTGGCACGATTCTCTGGTTCACAAAATGTCAATACTCTGTAATTCATTTATGTAAATAACTCCTCGTGAACCTAAAGTACCTTGTAAGTATCGTCACTATTGTTCACTCTGCGCCGCTCCTCGCTGTGTCACTTGTCACTTTCGCCGTCCACTTTGTGTTTCATAGGCACTTATGTGCACATGTTTTTATGGTTACACCCGCATTCAGTGTAAACAGTGCTGATACTGTTGTCTTTCTATGCATGTTCTGAATATAGAGTGCTCCTCACACATCTCTTAAACCCTTGAGTCTCCCTGCTCTTCCTTTTTGCAACTATATGTGCATGCTTTATATAACAGCCTGTCAAATATTACCTGTTGAGACATTGTTTTTGTTACATATATTCATCACCCAGGTCTCAACTGGGTTTACAGGTGTACTCCTGTTGTTTGATCCCTACACTACAATTCACAGCATGCATCTAGTGATGCATATAAAAACTCGTTATGCGGAAAGACAGTTGATCATTGAAGAAAATGCCATCACAGGAATCACTAAATGTGCACTGAATGAAAACCCGGTGTTAAGTTGCAATGCTGAAGGTGTAAGTGCCCAAAGTGTGTGGATAGTCAAACATGATATGTCATGAAAAGAGATACAATCGAAATCCAAACCTCAAGAATGAACTGGCAGGACAAGCCCATCTAAGCAACAATATTTCAATGGACCTCAAGAATGTGACTGCAAAAAAAACCATGCAAATAGTGATAATCTGCTCTGCATTAAGAGTTGCTAATGATCCCAGTGCGATGTGGGTAAAGACTACCTGAAACGTTGGGTCGGAAACCGACCAAGCGAGTCAAACTTCTGCAGGGATAACAGTGCTTATGAAGGACTTGGTTCTGACAATAAAGCAACAAAAAGAATTAGGGGTTATGAATATGTAACCCGGATTCACCAGAAATGAAAGGATCCCGAAACAAGACACGAGTGAACGGTTCATGGCAAGTGAGAAAAGGAACCGCAGATGATGTTTATCAAGGATGCAAGGTCACATGCATTGTTTGGAATGACTAAAACTGAAAACAGACTCCCTGTGCTGGATAAGCAGTGCTCTGGAAAGCCGAAAATGAATGAAGTGCAACCAATCACCATATTATGTGGGGGTTAAATAAAAGTGTGGTGTGATATGAACAGCTTCATAGATTACTCATCAGCAAGACCAACAGTTGCTCTATAATTCACATGTGCATGTCACCCTCCTGCTGATAGCTCTCAAAGTAAAACAGTCTAATGTCGGCATGTATCCCCCACCACATCTTTAATTGGCGCATTTATATGGTCCTATAAACAAATTTCCCAAGTCACTGAAATCAAAGGCGTAGTCCACCGACATTAGACATCTGGTGTGAGCACATATCAAAGTTGAATATTTAAACAAAAATGCATTTCACCGAAGGTGACAAGACACAATATGTGCTACATCCATGAGAACAATGAGAATGTAGTATGTACAAAAAGTACAAGCATACATATACATTGTCATTGTATGATTTGTCGATACAATTGTCAAGATACTATAACAGTGTCTGTCTAAACAATCAATGAAACCACATGTTTGCAATACATTAATAACTATCATGGGGGTTACTGAGCACGAAGTGTATGTGAACCAAACGTATAGGCTCTATGTAAGTGAATAAATGCATTTCAGCAAAATAACACAAGTGAAGGCATCTACGATATGTGTTGGATTTAACACGGCACTCTTATTGAGGTACATGCAGAGGTTTTATAAAAACATCAATGATAGTAGTTGTGATAGCACTCTGTAGGGATTTACACAATGGTTTTCTAAAAACGTAAACGATAGTAATTGTGATGGCAATAATGTCTAAAAAACAAGCGATAGTAGTTGTGATAGCGGTAATGTCAGGGAAACATTTAAATGTGATGTTATGCTCAACTTCAACAATCAAGTGCAGTGTCTTGTTGTAAGAATAAATGAGACACAGAGTCATCAAGGAAGATGTGTGTCATTGAACAGAGTGTATTTGAGGAAACATGCTAATTCCAGCTTATCATTGAGTCCCCTCGGAATTAAAGTATTCAAATACTTGATCCAATGTATCTCACACTGAGATAGAAGTTTCTTGGTATTAATTTCCAGATTCTCTGGTACAATTTCCAATACAAAAAAATCTATGTTGTGCGATACTATGATTGTTATCCAACCAATGAACCGCAAGAGATGAATTTCTATTCTTGAGTCTGATCATGCTTTTGTGCTCAGTAATGCACACTTTTGCTCTTCTCTCAGTTTTGCTCACATAAAGTAGTCCTCATGGGCACTTGATAGTATACACAACCATGAGGGAATAGCCATCTGCTGTATGTCTTAAACAAGAAACTAACGCGGGTGCTGGGCCAGGTGCTGAGGCCAGGACTCCAGGCCTCAGAAGCCCTGTGAGGAGGGAAGACTGCCTGCTGCTGAGGTGCAACGAGCCTCTTCAATTACCACCTGAAGCTACCCCTTATGTGTTGATCTTAAAAGATGCTCCCCCACTGATGCCAGGGACCCAAGAAAATCATGGGCAGCTGTTGAACCAGGTGGTGCATTATTTGAACACCAAGGTGGTCGGGCTGGATGAACTACACAATACTATTAACCATGCACAAAGGGTGCCCTGGGTCGCAGAAACCTGATTGTAACAACCGTATTGTTGTAAATTTCAGGAGCAGGGCAACCGTCAAGCATATCTTGGGCAGACCTAACTATAGGACACATAAATACCCAACCATTAAAATTCTTCCTCTGGGATATTTCTACAGACCTACTGACATTTTTAGACCTTTGCGCCACATTGCCGTCAACCCTGTGACAACTCAGAGCAGATCTGCCCCAGTGTCAGGGCTTGATCAACTGGACTGACAGGAGGATGAATTAGCTGTTTCAAAGCCCTACGAGGGCCAGGGAACTGATGGGCAAACGTTTGCCTGTCAAATTGGATTACCTGACTCACCTCCAACATCGGAAGGGACCCTTGTAACTCAGCAAATCAGTCCCGATACTACTTTGGGAGTTGGCTTTGCTTCCTGGAATGTTGCAGGATTGAGTGCAAAACTGCAGAATGGATCAACTTTATTAAACCTTATGCAGTCTTGTGAGTACAAGAAACTTGGTTGGTGAAAGATGCTCACATTGATGGGTTTGTGACCTGTTCTACCTCTGCTATTCCAGGAGCCATGGGCAGGGTCAGAGGAGGACTAGCAACACTGGTGGCTCTCACTTTTCCCAGCCGTGTTATCTTGACTAATTTGGCCTCGCCCCATTACCAGCTCATCTTCCTGAAATGTGGCATTGAACATATATTATTAAAGAACTTTTACAATAATGTCTTCGATACCAGTAAATCCGTTATTGTGAAACTTTTGCAAGATGACATGGAGCTATGCTTGAGCAATTTGGAGGGTAGCTATGCAATTGTCTGGATGGGAGATTTCAACATTAAAGTCTGCATAGCTCCCCTTAGGTCCTGCAACCTTCTGGCCATTGACAGAGAGCCTGCTACACATTTCTGTCATAGTCATCTGGGGGATGCACTTAATATGCTTTTAATGAAGCATAATTTGATATTTGCTCTTGACATCTCCAATACTGGCCCAGTTGGGATACCTACATTTGTGGGGCAAGGTCGTTTTAGCCTTATTGATTTTATCTTGCTCTCATATAATCTAAGAACATGGTTGGGGAGCTATGAGGTTGTGGACTCCCCCTTGAGTGACCTTAGGCTGATTTCAGTCACGTGGTGTTGCATATGGGAAAAGTCAGGAGTTAGGCTACCCTTCTACTTTACCATTATCCTTTACTCAAGGGGGTGATCGTGAGCTAGGGCAAAGTGGACAAGGACCTTTTTCTTTCAAACTTGATTGGTGTCTCTTACAGCGATTTCATGATATGCCTGGAGGAAAGTGAGGGCAAAGAGACCGAAAAAATAATAAATAATTTTGACAAAATTTGTGGGGCAGCATGAGAAATGCTAACTGTCACCTTGAAGTCCAGCTGTAACAAGAGGACTAAGTGGTTTGATACCACCTGCACTGAGGCCCATAACATCCTATTGAAGTCTCTCAATGAGGCACCAAGAGGTCTGGAAAGGGTTCGTTCCTGTGGAAGGGACTATAAGGCTGCACTACTGGCCAGGAAAGGGTAACAGAAGGAGGAAGCCTACCATGACGTGGTTAAGGCTAGTGAGTTAAAGGACAGTAGGCTGTTCTGGAAAATAGTGAAACTATCCAGATAAATATCATGGAAGTGGTGTGGACACAGTAATCCCCACAGAGATATGGGTCAGGCATTTTTCATAACTATAGCAGGAATCTACCATACTGGAATGGCAGGTGTTGATAATCCCCCACACAATGACACTGCCAACTCCACTGATTCTTGCCCAACCCCTCTGCAATTTAGATATAAGGGTCCTAGATCTAATAGAGGGCATTAAGAGGTGCTCCGCACTTAAGGCACCAGGCCCAGATGGGATTCCAGCTGGTCTCTTTGGGGGCAATATATCTCTGTGGGCTCTACCCTTTACTAATGTCCTTAAGGCTGCACTCCATTTGGGCCCCCCAAAGGCATGGTCAGATGCAACAATAGTACCAATCTTCAAAAAAGGAGCTAAGGATGACCCAAAGTGTTACTGGCCGATTTCGTTAATAAACACGACAGCCAAGGTAATGGGCAGGGTCCTACTGGACCATCTGCAAACTTGGGTGAATGACAACAACGTCCTGTCTGATCTCCAGTTTGGGTTTTGTGCTGGTCAGTGGACTGTAGAGCAATGCCTCAACCTCTACATGCTAATAAATAAGTACTCGCTGGCCAAGGGGGGGGCAAACTCTACGTGGCCTACATGGACTTGAGTTTGGCCTTTGACTCGGTCAACAGGTCGAAGCTCTGGGCAATAATTGCCAAGACAGGGGTTGAGCCCAACATTATAGAATTTCTGAGAGAATTTTATGCGGAATTTTATGCGGAAGTTACTGCAAGCGTGAGATATGGCCCAGCAGGGTAAATTACAGAAAGCTTTAGACTAGAACGTGCTGTGCCCCGAGGTTGTGTGTTGGCCCCATTTCTCTTCTCTTTATACATCAATGATTTAGAGAAGTAATTGTTGAATACTAACACTGACTGCTCAATGGTAAGCAGACAAAGTATACTTGCCTTGGCCTATGCCGATAATACCGCCCTGATGGCAAGAACAGTAAACGGACTGCAGAAACTAATAGACCTATTTGTTATTTTTATGTCTAGCTTAGATTTATTAGTTAATCAGTCCAAAACTCATGTTATGGTTTTTGGCCATCGTGCAAGCGCTTGCAGTTCTTTCTTTGTCAAGAGTGCCAAGATTAGTAAAGTTCCACCGTATCCCTATCTGGGCGTACTGTTCGATGACAGACTGAGCTGCCATACGTTGAAAGAAGCAAAAAGAACAATTGATGGACAAAATGTAGAACATTGTCATACATTCACCCCATTACAGAGATCTGGGCCTAAATCCATCGTTTTTTTGCTCCCCATGCCTTTCCAGTTTGAACCTAGCCATATGCAAATCAGTCTTGACCCTGTGCCCAATGGGAACAGTCCATCCCGAACTGCCAAGCCAGGTCCTCCCTGTACTGGAAATAGGCATCCTAGGACTGGTTTTGTGGTTTCACCCCTCATTAGGCAGGATAGCTTGACTCCAGTGGCATGGGGAGCACGGGACCCACATCTCCTTGTGTTTGCTTTGTTCACCCTAAGTTGGCAGGGTATGCCCAGACGTGGGTCCCTTGCTCACTTTGCCACTGGATTCAAGCTAGCCTGGCTGATGAGGGGTGTTACCCCGAAACCGGTCCCATGATGCTTGTTTCCGGTTCTGGGAAGACCTGGCTTGGCAGTTTGGGTTGGACTGTTCCCATGAGGCACAGGGTCAAGACTGATTTGCATGTAGCTGGGTCTGAACTGAGGTGGCAAAGTGAGCTAAAGAACGATGATGGATTCAAATGAGATCTGTGAAAGGGGCGAGTGTCTGAAAAGTTTCAGCGCTCCGTCCATCATCTCCTTGTGTTTGCTTTCTTCGCCCTAAGCTGGCAGGGTATGCCCAGACGTGGGTCCCTTGCTCACTTTGCCACTGGATTCAAGCTAGCCTGGCTGATGAGGGGTGTTACCCCGAAACCGATCCCAGGATGCTTGCTTCCGATTCAGGGAAGACCTGGCTTAGCAGTTCAGGCTGGACTGTTCCCATGAGGCACAGGGTCAAGACTGATTTGCATATAGCTGGGTCTGAAATGAGGTGGCAAAGTGAGCTAAAGAACGATGATTGATTCAACCCAGAACTGTAACTGGGGGTGAGTGTCTGAAATGTTTCAGAGCTCCGTCCATCATCTCCTTGGGTTTGCTTTGTTTTTCTCTAAGTGGGCAGGCTATGACCAGATGTGGGTCCCTTGCTCACTTTGCTACCGGATTCAAGCTAGCCTGGCTGATGAGTGGTGTTACCCCAAAACCAGTCCCAGGATGCTTCTTTCCGGTACAGGGAAGACCTGGCTTGGCAGTTCGGGCTGGACTGTTCCCATGAGGCACAGGGTCAAGACTGATTTGCATATAGCTGGGTCTGAACAGAGGTGGCAAAGTGAGCTAAAGAACTATGATGGGTTCAACCCAGATCTGTGACTGGGGGTGAGTGTCTGAAAAGTTTCAGCGCTCCGTCCATCATCTCCTTGTGTATACTTTGAAAGAAGGCAGGGCAGGTGCCTTAGCCAGGACTACAGAAGCAGTTTTAGGTTTACAACTAGACTGAGTAGCAAACCCATTAAAGAGTTGCTGGAAATATATAATGCTCAATGCCGCTCCGGTGCAATTTATGGCGCCGGTGTTTAGGGCATCTCTGATCAGCCGGGGTTGGAGAAAGTGGAAAATGGCCTCATAAAAAGATTTCTTGCTGTACCCAAATCCACTAGCAATTATATAGGTCATCTGAAAATTGGGCTTGGGCATATAAGTGATTTTGAGAGACTGCAGCCCCTTCTTTTATGGTTAAGGAGTTGGACGAAGGAGGAAACCATACTAAATCGTGCAGTCCTGACTGATTGCCAGGCTCTGGAAAAGAGCTCTAAAATACCTTGGCTATCATATATATCTAAGACCTGTAGCTGGCTGACCCAAGAAGAGCTGTTCCTGAATACTACCACCTTCAGGCCCAGCTTCCAGAAACATCTGGTAAAAACCCTCCTAGATAAATGTGCAGAGCAAAGGATGGCAAAAAACTCTGGCCTATCCACGGGTGTATCTCATGTCCAAGTCAGAACCCATCTTGGCATTGAATCATATCTTTTATGAGTGAAAAAAACACTGCACAGGTACCTCTTGGTCAGATTACGCGTTAACACTGCCTATTTCTTGGTGGCATACCCGATACATGCCATCTTCTCTGCCACCCTTCCAGCCTGTCCCTGTGATGGATTGTCTGTACAGAGCACATGCACTTTATCCTTTTTGCAAATACTATTACGCATTTAGGTCCGTATATATCTTACCACTCTTGAAGCAGGCCAAGATAAGGCAGTGAAGGGCTGCCTTGGAGTTCCTCCAAAGGCTATCCACAGTAAAGCTATGCTATTCCTTTGCAATTTATATGCAGTGGGCTATACGCCTGCGCTCTTAGTCATGTTCAGCATAAAATTGGCCTCTATGTTAATGGCCTTGTTGTTAGGTTTGAAAATCCCATTCCTGCTATGCACTGGTATCATGCTACATTAGGTTAGCAGTGTGTGGCTAAATAGGTGCCATTTGTATTCACGTTATGCAACCCACTGAGTTATCCCTGCAACGTGCAAGCTTTAGTTAGCAAGTGTGACCCATTTTGTATTTCGTAATCCCTATTAGGCTGTGTCTGAACTAGGCCTCATTATTCGTATTGCCTGCCTCAGCAGAACACTGTATTTAGTTATTATTTTTCTTTCCTGTTCAAGGCTGCTACCCGACTTTACTAATGAATAGGCCATTCTGCCCTTGCATGCCTATCCGAGTGTGTAGTTCTGCTACCACGTTAGGAGACGCTGAGACTCAGCGCAGTAACCTTGAGTTGCCGATAGCATGTACCCATCTGGCAGGTGGAAGCCCATCCTCTGTGCCTTCTTTGTTCATGTTCGGCCCAGGCCAGTAACTTTCCACTGTGGGCGTGGTTGGGGGGTTCTTGGAGGAATGATCATGCATCGCAGGCCGTTGGGGAGCCAGTCCCTTGGCAGACATCTTAGGGTGCAGGTCAGATTAGACTCCTCTGCAGAGTATTGCTAATAAATGCTTGTTTGTATTCTCTACTGTCTGACCGACTCTTCATTACTTGGGAAGGCATAGCAGGTGGAGTGGCCCCTAAGGGCCACTTCCTTCAGTTGGCGCTTGAACAGGGACCCCGCAAGGTGATCCAGCTCGCCCGTAATCGGGTTGCAGGGTCGGGGTTGTGTCTGGTCGGGCGGGAGGATCGGGGTACCCAACATGATCGAGCTTAGTTCTCGCAGCTGCCCCACCCGTCTGATTGGGCGACTCCTCGTCTAGCGGTCACCGGCTGGGATCCTGAGAAGGCGAAACCTTGGAGTTGACCGTTTGGTCCGAAGAGTTGGCAGTGGAGAATAACTTGACTTGACCTGTGTGCACCAGGTGAGTGATTTGATTCTTGAAAAAATGGCACCATTCTTGAACGGCACGAGCTTGCGGGCTGTGTCCTGGTACGGTCTCTGGACTATCTTGCTTGAATGACATTAGCCGACGGGCTGTGTCCTGGTACGGTCTCCGGACTGTCTTGCTTGAACGACATTAGCCGACGGGCTGTGTCCTGGTACAGTCTCCAGACTGTCTTGCTTGAACGACACTAGCCGACGGGCTGTGTCTTGGTACAGTCTCTGGACTGTCTTGGTGCAGTTTTCGGACTGCCTTGCTTGAACGGCACGAGCCTACGGGCTGTGTCTTGGTACGGTCTTCTGGCTGTCTTGGTTTGAACTTGGTGGGTTTCCTGACCCTTTAAAAGACACAGAGTGTTTGTGAACAGTCTGCCAGGCCAACTGGAAATTTGGCCTATTCTCGAAAAGGCCTGGGACTGTTTGCGAACAATCTGCCAGGCCAACTGGAAATTTGGTCTACCCTTGAAAAGGTCTGGGGCTAGAGCCTGTCTTCTTGAACTTGGTACAGTCTCCGGACTGTAGGGAGCGGTCCTCGGACCGTTTTGATTTGGTTTTTGAACAATATTTGTATTCTTTATTTTTTTTCCTTTTATTATTTTGTTTGTTGGTATTATATTTGTCCGTTGGGGACAGCGCATGTGTCTTATATTAAGATGCCTTGTCTAAGTAAACTGGGGTGTTTTGGATGTCAGTGTTGTCCTACGGAGGCTCGATTGGAAGAGAGCCAACCTGCGCCTCCGGAGGGTACCCCAAATTTTGATGTATACGTCAAGCACGGTATTGGCCCTATTATGTTTAGCACATTGTGGAATAAATATACGAGGGACAATGCTGAGTTACAATGTCCACTTACTGGCTCGTTTGATCAGCAAAAATTGAATTTCTTGCAGGATAAATTGTTCGCCAAGAAGAGCAGGCAGTCGATGTTTGATTCTCTAAGAGTATGGCAGAAGGAAGCAAAGCAGCGGCGTATGAGAGCAGAGAAAGAGGCCCGGAAGAGACAGACGCAAACTATAACGCAGAAAGCAGTGGCCTATGAAAGGGAAAAGATGGAGAAAGGCATAGAATGTGCAGATAGAAAGTTTCGATTGTAGACAGATAAATGCTATGTTACTAGAGAGGAGGGTGATGTTTTCGTTGAAGAACTATTGGATTCTCGCCCTCCTCCACCTTATGTTCCTGAGCCGATATACCCAAGGTTTCCCATATCTCAGTCCCCAGCCTCACGTGTCGCTCTTCCTAGTATTTCTGCCTCTAGTCAAACTGCTTCGGCCCCAGCCCCGCCTTCTTCCTCTCTGCTCACTCCATTAATAGGGGCGGGAGCCGTTAGCTCTCCTGTTCCGTCTACTGACTCTGTATCTACTGCTACACCCACTTTCACTCCTACAACACTGTCTCCTTTCATGATACCTGTCTCCTCATCTGCTCTTTCTCCCTCAAGCATGACACCCCAAGCACTGCTGAATGGCGAGACCCCTGTACGTAGGATACATGAAGGGAATTGGGCGGCAGCACGAGACCGTATGGACAAAGTGTTGATGCGTTCTGCTGTGGGTGATGAGGAGAAGCAAATGGTGGCAAATCAAACGGCTCAGTGGGCTCGGAGCCCGATCTATAGTGTGGAAGATGTGTGGAGTGTGATGAAGGATTATGAGCCCTTCATACAGCAGCATGCCCTTAAGCACATGTCGGCCACGCTAATAGGACTGTGGGAGCAATGCTTTCAGGGTGTTGCACTGCAGATCATCTATGACGTACGGGACAGGGTATATGCTGCAGATATGGCTCCTAATGAGGTTTTTAGCAATGTAACGACATTGGTGGGTTATCGGGGCAGATTGCTCCAAAAGGTTCCGACAATGGTGACCCAGTGCCCCATGAGAGAGATCCATCCCATTTATCATCCTGAAATACCAGAACTGCTCGACTCCACGAATACTGTAATTAGACCACGAGTCGATGCTCGGTTCCAGGAACAGTGGATCTATACTCCTTGGAAGAGGAGTGAGGTAATATCCCTTAAAAGTCAGTTGCCAGACCCTCGGAAAAACCCGGCTGCGTATTACAAAGAGTTGACAGAGGCGGCCTCCTCCACGGTGATGATGTTAGCAGATATTGAGTTGTTCTTTGGCTTGTTGGTACCAGTGGATATATGGAGGCAAGTGCATACACAGGATCATGTGGTGGAATTGGGAGGAACATGGGATCAGATCAGGGCGTGGGATAAGGACCGCAAGCCGGGTGACAAGCCGAAGGCGGAGATATTGGCTTTACCGGGTCGCATTATCACCTATATGCATTCCCTTATCCCGCTGAGACGGGTGGATTGGGACAAGTTGACTGCATGTCGTCAGAAGAAGGATGAGAGTGTGTCTGATTTCTTTACTAGGTTTGAAGGGGTGTTTCTCGACTTTAGTGGCCAGGATCTGTCGTTGGAAGGTGGTGTCCTGTTGTTTGTCAGCAGGTGCGTTAACAATTTGTTTCCTGAGATTGCGACTAGGTTGCAGGCTTCAGAAAGCACCTGGAGCACCTCTTCCCTGTCGGTAATATTGAGTATGGCACAGTACTACGAGCATAGAGAGAATGAAGAGAAGGAGAAAGTGGAGAAAAAGTCGAAAGACTTGAAGACGAGGGTGTTGATGCAGCAAGTTGCGAGGGGTAACGGAAGAGGAAGAGGTTCGGGTCCGGCCCAGGGGCTACCCCGGTCTAATAGGGGCGGTACCTCGAGTGCACCCATTGGGCTCAACCAATGTGCATATTGCAAGCAGGAGGGACATTGGCAGAATGAGTGTCCGGAGTTAGTCCAGAAAGACGAGGCCGCAAGAGGTCGGGTTTTAGAGGACATGGAAGAGGAGGAGGAGGCTGGGGGGAGATGCGATCAGAGGATACATCGTCTAATAGACAGAGCGGGAACTATTTTGATGACCCCCGAGGGAGGTAGTACTATATGATGACTATGACATGGACGAAGTGACGGGGATGTCTCACAGCTAGGATAGCCAGGGACAGGGCAAGGGACCAGTTCCGGTGCCTGTAGATCAGCGCGGACCCTATGTCACTGCAGATTTACACGGTACGACCGAGAAATTCTTAGTTGATACAGGGGCTATGAATAGCTCTGTTTCCCTTTCACTGGTCCCGGGGGTGGCTCTGTCTGGCCAAAACAACGTTTTGGTGGGTTTCTCAGGCATGCCGGATGTCAGTCCCATTTCCAAACCTCTTGCTTTGACTATTGGCCCCCTCACTGTTGATTCACCATTTCTATTAACTTCAAATTGTGGGGAGAATTTGTTAGGGTTGGATTTGTTAAAAAGGTTGCATGCGACAATATTTTGTTCTCCAGACGGTGTTTACATGACTATTGGACCACAGGTGGCCCGTGCCACACAATGTCTTGCAAAGAATGCCCCCTCCCCGCTGAGGTTAAAGATGTGCCACGCACACTGTGGGCTACAGGAGACACAGATGTGGGGTTACTCCAGATCCCACCGGTCTCTATACAGATTAAAGACAACGCTGTGTGGCCACGTATTCCCCAGTACAAGATATCCCAGGCAGGAGAAAAGGCCTTTTTGCAAATAATACAGGATTTGATTAAGTCTGGTGTGGTTGAGAAGACAGCGGCGAATGTGTGTAACAGCCCTATTCTTCCTATTCTTAAAAAGGCACGCTTGAATTCTTCTGATGCTCACCCTGACGTTTACCGCTTCGTAATTGACCTTAGAGAGGTGAACAAAATAGTGGTTCCCCAGTATCCTGTAGTCCCAGACATTACCACAATCTTGACATTGATTCCCCCGTCTGCAAGATTTTTCTCTGTGATAGATTTAAAGAATGCTTTCTTCAGCATTCCAATCCATACAGATAGCAGATATCTGTTTGGATTTGCAATAGCCGGAAGGAGCTTTAGGTTCTGTCGTGCTCCACAAGGCTATACGGAGAGTCCTAGTATCTATAGCCAAGCTTTGAAAGCTCAATTGAATTCCTTGGAACTTCCCCCTGGTAATGTGCTGTTAAAAGTACGTTGACGACCTCCTTGTGGCTTCAGACACTGAAGGTGGTTGTAAAGAGGCCACAGTTATATTGTTATAAATCTTTTTATTCAATCATAAAACATAAATCATACAAATCAAACAAATCAATACATTACTATATTCTCACAGTACAGAGCCTCAAGACACAGCGAATATATACATTTAGGCGTTGGGAAATATTACAAAAAGAGTATACTTTGTCGTTCCACATTTAAGCACTTAATTATCCTCATCGTCTACCACTAGGGAGGGAGGGAGGACAACAGGGGCGCAGAGCATACCCCTACTTTTGTTCCATGGATCCCATATTCTGGACCATTTTTGTGGGCAACCCCTACTTTCATAAACCACCCTCTCAGCCTGCATGCACCAATCCATGTCTAACTCCCAATCTTTGTAACATAGCTGAACTTCACCCCTCCATGTTCTCGCAATGTTACGCTTTGCCACCATACACCCCAGCGTAACCCACAACTGTTCGGTCCGTGACAAGTCCGTGGCGTCCCAAATATTAAGGAGACACATCCGGGGGGAGTCGTCTATTTTAGACTTACACACGCGAGTCATACCACCAATGACTTTTTCCCAATACTCTCGTAGGACAGGGCAGTACCACCATTGATGCATATAAGTACCGTCTAGGCCACAACCCCGCGGGCAAGCGGGGGTTCCCAGCACCCCCATCTTAACCAATACAGAGCTGGTGTAGTATGTTCGATGCAACAATTTAAGTTGTATGAGTCTGAATCGCGATCGGATCGCTACCTCGCGAGGAGATGCCAACGCCTCTCTCAGTCGTCATCATCCAGATCACCGACATCATCAGCCCACTTAGCCCGCAATTTATCCTGAGCGTCTGGAGTATTATTGAGGATTTTCCGGTAGGTCAGAGAGATAGCCTTCTCCGGGAGATAGTCATCCAACAACCTGTCCTCCAGAGGCGAGGAGACCGGTACCTCCGAGTTCTTAGGAATGGCTTTATACAATGCATTTCTGACCTGCAAATAACGGAAAGTTTCTCGATCGTGCAGTTGATAGTCTCTCTGCAGATCGGTAAAAGGGATCACTTTACCACTCGCCCACAAATCTCCGACCGTGGCAAGACCTATCAAATCCCATTTATCGAATCCTGGCTGCTGGGAGAGCATACCCAAGCGGCCGGATTCCAGCAAGGGGGTAACTTGCGTTATTCTGTCTCTCCACCCCAAAGCCTGCGTTGCTTTATTCCATATATCCACCGTAGATGACGTGGGAGTAAACCTGGGTCTATAACGAGTACCTCCATAAAGTGCTCTGAGATAGGAGCCAGGTAGCATATTATGTCGGTCCATTCTATAAGCGGGGTCCGAAACAGGTCGATGAACCCATTGATTTAGAACAACTAATTGGGAAGCCCAGTAATAAGACCTGATGTCAGGCAGGGCAATACCACCATCGTACCAGCTCTTTGTCAATTTAATACGAGCGATACGGGGGGCACCCCGATCCCAGAGCAGGGCCCTAACTTCGGAGTCGATTAATTGGAAATACCGCGGAGGAATCGAGTAGGGCGTGTTCTGCAAAGCATACAAAAACCGGGGGAGGGCCATCATTTTGTACAGGGCCGCTCTACCTAGCAATGTAAGGGGCAATGTTTTCCAGTGACGGATATCAGTTTTGAGACGAAGCAGGGGGGCAACAAGTTACGTTCGTAAAAGACAGAGGAGTCTGGCGTAACGTAGATTCCTAAATATTGAAAACCGTCCGTCACTATGTTGGCCTCACAACCCATCGGTAAAAGCGGGGGACCCCACTCAACACATACACCACGGACTTGTCCCAGTTGATTGTATACCCGGAATATTTTTGAAATAAAGTGAAGATATGGAGGACATGTCGCAGTGAGAAAGAAGGTCTGGCCAGGTACAACAAAATGTCGTCGGCGTAAAGGGAAATGCTATCGGACCAATCAGGCGCCCAGTTCAGTCCCCTAATACGCGGGTCTCCCCTTATCCAAATCGCCAGGGGCTCCAGGGCCAGGGCAAAGAGCAGGGGTGACAGCGGGCAACCCTGTCTCGTACCTCTCCCCAGGGCAAAGGATACGGAGCGGGCACCATTAACAGAAATCCGTGCCAAGGGGTCAGTGTAAAGAAGACGCACCCAAGACCGGAATCGGCCCCCGAAACCATACCACTCAAGTGCGGCGAAAAGAAACGTCCACTCCATCATATCAAAGGCCATTTTGGCGTCAAGGGACATAATAATGGTATCTTCTTGGATAGTAGCGGCCCTACCCAACACTCCATACAACCTTCGGAGATTCAATGCTGTATTTCTTGTGGGCATAAAGCCCGATTGGTCGGGGTGTATTAGTTTGAGAAGGCATGGAGAGAGGCGCCGTGCCAAGAGCTTGGCGAGGATCTTGACTTCCGGGTCCAATAAAGAAATGGGGCGATAGGAGCTACATTTCTCCGGGGGTTTACCCTTTTTATGGATCACTGCTATAGAGGCTAATCGTTGCGTAGCAGGCAGAACACCGTGAACTCGGCTCTCTTCAAACATTTTTATTAAGAAGGGGGCAATAGTAGTAGCATTGGATTTATATAATTCTATTGGAAGACCACTCGGGCCCATAGCTTTACCCGACTGTAGAGAGCCAATGGCCTTTGTAACCTCTTCAACTGTAAAATCAGCCTCCAGGTTCTCCACATCTTGAGCGTCCAAAGTAGGTAGCAGCAGGGTGGCCAGTAACTCTGCTGAGTCAGCCTGGGTGGATGACTGCCTGGATGTGTATACCTGCTCAAAGTATCTGGCAAAGGCCTCGGCTAGTTCAGTCCTGTCACTTATTACCTCTCCCTCCTGTCCCACTATCTGGGCCACCCATCTGTTCGCCAACTCCCTTTTATCCAGCCACGCCAACAATTTACTGGCTTTATCCCCCACATCATAAATACGATGCTGGGTCGCTCGATACTGAATCTTAGCAGCCTCTTCAGCAACATCCCTGTATTCTTTTTGCTTAATGGATAATTTATGTGCCGTCTCTGGGGTATGGGAGGCCACCAATTCGGCTTCAAGCGCGGATACCCCTGCTTCTAATTCCTCCAACTGTTTGCGCCTCTCCTTCCTGTGTCCAGCAACTGCCGCCACCCCCTCCCCCCGGACAACTACTTTATAAGCCTCCCAGAGTGTGACGTCTGACGCCACTGACCCATCATTTTCGGTAAAGTAATTCCGAGTAGTTTTAATCAATTGTTCTCTGATGGTTGGTATCCTGAGGTACCATGGATTAAGTACCATTTCATGCCTTGTAGGGGGGACGCTGCCATAATATGTCACTATCGGGGAGTGATCAGAGATACCTCTAGGGAGGAAAGATATACCCTCAAACATAGGAATCTGGGGGCTCCACAGAAGATGTAGTCGATACGGGACAGGCTCCCATGTACCCCAGAGTGAAAGGTGTACTGCGAAGAGGTGGGGTTACAGGTTCTCCATACATCTATGATGCCCAGTGCCTCTAGAAAGTCTCCCAATAACTTCCCAGCCGACTCTCCCACCCTGGGCGGCAGACGATCCACCTCCCCATTGAGTGCAGCATTACAATCGCCTCCCACCAAAACAGCACCGTCTGGCAAACTTAATAAATGTGGCCCTAGATCGGCCAGTGTAGTGGAATGTAGCCGGGGCGGCACATAAAGAGAAGTTACGTTAAGGGGTCTCCCCTCCCACTGCCCAGAAACCGTCACAAATCTGCCCAAAGAGTCACGGGATACCGATTGTATTTGAAAGGGGAGTGACTTTCGCATCAAGATACCAACTCCCCTGGACCCCTTAGTAAACCCAGCATGTGCAACCAATTTATATCCCCACCTATTAAGGGCACAGTAGGAGGCACCATGGATGTGCGTTTCCTGCAACAAAACCAGATCAGGGGCCTGTCGTTTCAAATATTGCAATACAATCCCCCGTTTAATTCGGTCACCCAATCCATTAACATTCCAAGACAGTAATTTAAGGCGCTCCATTCGCGGGCCAGAACCCTTAACCTTACTCATTTAACCTGCAATAAAGGACACGTATACACATTAGATCCCAAAAGACATACTGTCCAATCTGTACCCCCTCCCCCCCAGCAGCAGAACAAAGGAATGAATACAACAGAAGTGCAATATAGAAATCAATGGGAAAAATATCCCTAAGCGCCAAGAAAGAAGTCTTGTGTAAACTTGTACTGAGCGACGATGCGAAAACTATAAAAACTCCCAATAACAAACCCTGGATCCCCCCCCCCACCCTGCCTCCCTGCAACGTGGACCTCGAACTGCCCACCCCCCAATTTTGCAGAGCGCCTGTAAACCCCAAACAACTATACTATGGAGGGAGCGTCACTCAACCAAACAACCCCAGTAATGACCTGTTAGCCCCCTTTAAAGCCATTGGAGAAGTCCCTGAAAGACAATGTTGTCGGAGCTTGGCACTTTAACCATACAAACAAAATACACATATCCCGACCCCTGGCCCATCATGAATCCACCGTACGACTTAGGACGTCAACATCAGTCCCAACTGCCTCCAATCCCATGGGGCCATATAAAAACAAATGGAGCAGCACCCCCCCCACCCAGAACTCACACAAACTGGACCGTCACCCCAAAAAAGATGGTCAATACTCATCATAGCCGGTCTGCCCCAACATAGTTCCTGTGATCACTCACTCCCACTTCGTTCAGTTCGTTCTAGTTGATTGTCCTGCCCCTGCTCATGATTCGGAGATAATCGCTGGCGAGCCTTGGAGCCACGCCAACCTCCCAAGCCTCATCAGGGGTCAGAAAAAACAACGCTTTTCCCTCAGCGAGGATCCTCAATTTAGCCGGGAAAAGCATGGCGTACTTGAGGCCGTGATCTCGGAGAGCTCTTTTAACTTCAAGGAAGGATCTGCGCCTCTGCTGCACTTTATAGGTAAAATCCGGAAAGAAGGTGATAGTGGCATTCTCATACTTGAGCGGCGGAGCCGTCCTAGCTGTCTGGAGGATAGTGTCCCTATCGCGAAAATTAAATATCCTCGCCAGCAGGGGTCGTGGAGGAGCGCCAGGCTTCGGGGAGCCCCCTGGCACACGATGTGCCCGCTCCACAGAGAAGTACTTTGAGAGAGACCGGGGTTTTAGATGTTTCAATACTAATTCCTCCACAAACAAATCTGCAGCCTGCCCTTCCGATTTTTCTGGAACCCCCAAAATGCGCACGTTGTTCCTTCTCGCGCGCCCTTCATAATCTTCCAGCCTCGTCTCAAAGTCCGATGCCTGAGCCTGCAGACGTTTGACTGTAATTTCAAGGGACTTAGTGGAAGTCTGGAGGGTTTTCACCGAGTCCTCTGTGTCTTTGACCCTGTCCCCCATTTTGCGCAGGTCAGCACGGATGAGAGTGATCTCTGTCATGGCAGTGTCAATCTTCTGTTCCAACGCCGTGCGAACTCCCTGGATGGCTTCCATTACATCGACAAGGGACGGGCCCTCAGCTGACGCCGGCTGTTTCACCTCCATCTCAGATGATTTGTCGTCCGGTGCGTCAGTCTTGGAGTGGGCGAATTTTGACAATTTAAGCACACTGCATTGTCTGGAACCCTTATTAGTGGCCAGAGGCCCAGTTGTCCATATTAATTCGGTGCAATGGTTGGGAAATTCAGACACCGGGGGGGGGAAAGGGAATTCACACCCACCGCAATTCGAACCCAGACAGCACCACTGCAAACACCCAGCACACAATGGGCCCGGTCGTGGAATCTGTGGTGGAGAAATGCAGCTAATGAATAAATCCGGGCCTACACCATGCCTGCGCGCTTTGGGTGTAAAGAGGGATCAGGCCAGCCACATCCCATTACACCAAACACCACCGGCAATCAAGGGCTGGATCTTCAGATAGTCATTAGTCCCAGTAAATCTCCTTTGCGGCAGGAAAGAACCAAAAGTCAAATGGCTCCACACTCTGCAACAATGGTGGGGGAGGGGCACCTTTCCGCTCCGTGATGGCAGTCCCACTGGGGGGGAAGCGGTCAAATCAATTCAACTCTCCATGCGATGCACAGGAAAGGGCCAGCAGTCAAATGCCCCCACACTCTGCAGCCATGATGGGGGGAGGGGCACCGCACAGCTCCGCGATAGCAAGCACACCGGGGGGATGTGGTCCGAGTCAGTTGATTTCCCCACACACAGTGCAGGCACGTATGTCTGATGGAGGGGGGGGAAGAGCCCCCACGTCTCCTCCAGCCCCGGGGATTCAAGTGTTGGCCTGGGTAATGGCGTCTTCCCCAGCAGCCTACACGCTCACACCGGAGCCCACCCGGCGCCGCGTCACGCCCAGCAATCAGCTGTCACCAAACCGCGTCAGGGACACCGCTCACGTCGCGGCGATTCCCCCGGCGCAAAGAACAGCTTCACCGAAGGCCGAACGCCGCTCCGCACCCAAGGCCCGGCCGCGACCTCCGCATCAGTCAGCTCCGGGCTTCTTCACGGCCAGATCGTCCTCACGGCCGCGGTCCGGAGCTGCAGCAGTGTATCTTCGGTCCGGGAGCACCGATTTGTGGCAGCAAAAGACCGGGGGACTCCGCAGATCCTCAGCTACACAGTGCCGGTATGTAAACGGGTCGTACGGATGAGTGTACGGATTATATGGGGTAATTAGAGCTCAGAGACCCGGAGCTTCAGCACATTGCGGCCATTTTGGGTGCTGGCTAGCCACGCCCGACACAGTTATATTGTTGTTACATTTGGCACGCCATGGCCACAAGATGTCACTTTCGAAATTTCAATATTGTCGACAGGAGGGCACCTATTTAGGTCACCTACTGTCGAAGGAGGGTCGTAGACTAACACCTGAACGCATAGCTGCTATTACTAATATGCCTGTTCCTAAGACCCAACGCTAGGTACGCGCTTTCATTGGTATAACTTCGTATTGTCGTCACTGGATCCCTAACTATTCCTTACTAACGAAACCCCTCCTTTACCTGACTACCAAAGAAGTGCATGAACCCCAGCCTTGGACATCTGCATGCCAGCAAGCTTTTGAGCAATTAAAGGTTGCGCTTTGCTCTGCTCCTGTGCTTGGTACTCCTGATTACCAGAGGCCTTTTGTGCTCTATGTACATGAGGCGGACGGTTGCGCACTTTCTGTTCTAACACAGGGTTTCGGTGGTAAGCAGAGACCCTGCGCGTATTTCTCTGCTATTCTTGATAACGTCACCAGAGCTCTCCCGAGCTGCCTGAGGGCTGCCGCGGCGGTGGCAGTTTCTATCAGACAATCGGCAGGGCTCGTCCTTGATACGGATCTCACAGTCATGCTACCTCATGCTGTGGACACACTGTTGAATAAGACAAAGACACAGCACCTTACTAGTGCGCGTCTGACTGGATATGAATTAACTTTGTTTGCTCCCCACATTACCATCAAACGATGTGCTACTCTGAACCCAGCCACGTTACTATCCCTCCCTTCGCAAGAAAAGGACAATGATGTCCATGATTGTTTATTTCGGACTGAGAAAGAAACGAAGGGACGGGTAGACCTGACTGATGTTCCTTTATCTGACCCCCAAGGGGAATTATATGTTGATGGCTCTTGTTTCAAACTACCAGATGGCACTACCACTGCAGCTTATGCAATCACAATGTTAAACACTGTAGTTGAGACATCCCGTATCCCATACCAATCGGCTCAGGCTGCAGAGTTGGTTGCCCTCCTTAGGGCTTGCGAGTTGAGTGAGGGACTGACTGTCAATGTCTACACCAACAGCCAGTAATCCTTTGGGGTGGCCCATAATTTCGGGCGCTTCTGGGCGGAGAGAGGGCTCTTGACCTCGCATGGGTTGCGAATACAGCATGGTCCATTGATACATAGACTGTTGTCAGCACTGACACTTCCGGATAAGTTGGCAATAATAAAATGTAGCGCTCACAAAGCAGTAACAGACGATGTTGGAAGGGGAAATGCTTTTGCAGATCAGACAGCTAAGGAGACAGCTAAGGAGACAGCTAGATCGAAGATGAAAAAGATGTTCGTGGCAGACCCCGCTAGGTGGGTTCCAGATAATGGAATGTTCAAGGACACATTAGAAAATGTCAGGGAAATACAGAGCGAGGTGACACTAGATGAACTGGCAGTATGGGAGGAGAGGACAGGGCGTTTGGATGAGGATGGGTGTTGGACTGACTTGTCTGGGAAACAGAGATGGTTGCTGCCTAACCCCTATGTGCTCCCTGTTGTTACTATGGCCCACCGCCCAGCACACATTAGTGCCAAAGGAATATGTAAGATACTGGACCCAGTATGGCGAAACAATAATATCCCTAAGGTAGCCACACATCTAGTGAAAAACACTGCATCATTTGCTTGAAACATAATCCTGGGAAAGGTACTCCTACACCCGCAGGTAATTTTGCACCGCCTTCCTTCCCCTTCGAGGTTCTCCAGATGGATTTCATCGAAATGGAATGAGTTAACAATCTGAAGTACGTGCTGGTAGTGATTTGCGCATTCAGTAAATGGATTGAGGCTTACCCCACTAAGGAGAATACGGCTATGGCAACGACAAAAGCTCTCTTAAAAGAGTTCTTCCCGCGCTATGGATTACCACGTGTGATCTGGAGTGACAATGGAAGTCACTTCAATCCAATGGTCATTGAATTGGTGTGTAAAGGCTTGCATATTAGACAGAAGTTTCATGCAGCGAACCACCCCCAGTCAGCAGGCTTGGTTGAGAAGTACAATGGTACTCTCAAATTGAAGTTAGCGAAGATTCAAGAAAGCACAGGATTGCGATGGTCCGATGCTCTACCTTTGGCTTTATCTACCAGAGCGACAGTGCATTCTAGAACAGGGTTGTCCCCGTACGAGGTGGTCTTTGGGCGCCCGCCAACGTCTGGGGCGTCCCAAGACCCAAGCGCTTTTCCGAGATAGAGTACCCCCTACTTGTGAACTAAAGATCTTCGTTCTGTCCACCAACAGATTTACGCCACGCTGCAACCAGTACCAGAGGGGCCCGGGCAACAGCTACAGCCCGGGGATTTCGTGTTTGTGAAGAATTTTCAACGAAAGAACTGCCTGGAGCCTCGGTGGAAGGGGCCACTCTTGGTCCTGCTCGCCACCCGCACCGCAGTAAAGCTTGAAGGCCGGAAGCACTGGGTACATGGATAGCACGTCAAGAGGATCCCTCTCCCACTTCCGTATGACCAGTGGGTCCTCAACGGCATTGCTGACCAGGAAGGGGACAGAGTGCCCCGTTTCGTTCCCTTCTCTGACGCCCGACTGAGGTGGGTGCAGACAGACGAAGAAAGCGACGAGGCCTTACTTGAAGCGGTCCCCCCCAGAGATAAGGGCCGCCCCGGATGCTCCCGCTTCTGGTGCACAGACACCTAAGTCTCAATGCCCTGCTGAGCCTGAATTTCTTCCTCTTTTTGTTGATGAAGAAGTGCCTGGAGTTGCTGGGTACAACCTGCGGCCCCGACGGAAGGACAGTGCACCAGTAGGGCAGTCCAAGAGTTAGGGAAGGACTCGAGCTTAGGGCGTAGGTGCTATGCCTAAGGTGCCTGCTTGAATGCTTAAAGTGCTCCTGGCAATTTTATTTTATGCTTTTTATGATGTATTAGTCAATCCAGATAGATTTAAATAGGGCTTAATTGTATTTTGCAACAGAATTGCTTTGCAAATGGCCATGTTTTGCAATTAGTATACAATGTTGTTTTACAATTTAAAATTGATGTAATTTTATATATCAAGCCACTTAAGGTCTTTTTTATAATTTTAATATATTTATGATGTATCTGCTTTTTACGTGTACTTTTATGATTTTAATCAAAATCGAATAAAGGACTGACTGACTATCCTCACACTTAGGGCAAACTTTAGCATTGCAATATAACACCGGATTTTCATTTGGTGCACACATAGTGATTCATGTGGTGGCATTTTTGTCAATGATCTAATGCCTTTCCCCATAACAAGTTTTTCTATGCCTCACTAGATGCATGATGGGAATTGTAGTGCACCACGGGTTCTCTTTGTGAACCTATGTTTCATTTTGGGTTTTCACTTGGCGCACAGTACACAGACTGTATGTGATTCACAGCATGTCGTCAGTATTTTGGAAAGCTATGTATGAGGTAGAGATGCCAGAATTCACTTCTGTATCTTGTCAGGAGCTACAACTTTTCATCTTTTCACATGGATGCCTTTTTACGATTAAACCCATGATGTGACTTTATATGCGTATTCGTATTTGTAATTAGTGATTCTCCCTAATTTATAGTTACCCCTGACGAAGGGTGATCCCCACTCAAAATGCATTGGATTTTTTTAGCAACTTTGTTGGACATTTTCCTGCTGTCAAAGAAGCTGGCAGATGTGAAGTTAACATTTGCGAATGAGACTTTATTCTACAAGCAACTTAAAACATCTCAGTTATACATGGCAATGAATTGATGGGTTTTTGAGCAAAGAAGTTATTACTTTTTTGGACTTTAGTCTTAGACATATTGTGTACTTGGAAGCCCGAGGGCATTGCTGTGTGTGCTCGCTCGGGCACCACCGTGTCCTAGTTTCTCTTCTCAGCAGGTAACCTTATGACTTTCACTCCACTTTGGATTTATCATGGGCATATTTGTTGACAGATCTGAAAAATGTCTTGCATGAAGCTTGCTCAGAAATTTGATATGTTTTTGACTCCTTTGGACTGGTATTTCATGCACATCGAGCTCATATTTATTCCACTTTGGTGTTAATTCTCTGGTATTGTCTTCACATATGTACAAGGATTCTAGGGCAGTGTGATACATAGATGTATTTGTACAGGGAGAGCTTAAGTTTGTGAAAGTAGCATGGTCACTGATATTCTTGCATGCAATCTCACAACCGTATTCATTGGCACACACAGTATGGGGCACTGAGTCCCACAGCTCTGCATTAATAGACTGACTATTGTTTTGTTTTTACTAAGCCCCGATGAAGGGTTTTATTTGCTCAAAATGCATTGGGTCATTTGAGACACTGGGTTTTTGACATTTTGCAGAAGATGCTTGTTAAAGCAAAATACATCTTTGTTGGATTCCTTTACACAGTCTCATATGGATATGTTTTAAGTATTAAATTCGACATTTAGAAAAAAGATTTTGGTTTTAAGCCAATGTAGCAAACACAAGGAGACGATGGACGGAGCGCTGAAACTTTTCAGACACTCACCCCCAGTCACAGATCTGGGTTGAATCCATCATCATTCTTTAGCTCACTTCGCCACCTCAGTTCAGACCCAGCTATCTGCAAATTAGTCTTGACCCTGTGCATCATGGGAACAGTCCAGCCCGAACTGCCAAGCCAGGTCTTCCTTGAACCGGAAACAAGCATCCTGGGACCAGTTTCTGGGTAACACCCTTCATCAGCCAGGCTAACTTGAATCCAGTGGCAAAGTGAGCAAGGGACCCACGTCTGGGCATACCCTGCCAACTTAGGGCGAACAAAGCAAACACAAGGAGACGATGGACGGAGCGCTGAAACGTTTCAGACACTCACCCCCAGTCACAGATCTGGGTTGAATCCATCATCATTCTTTAGCTCACTTCGCCACCTCAGTTCAGACCCAGCTATATGCAAATCAGTCTTGGTCCCAGGATGCTTGTTTCCGGTCCAGGGAAGACATAGCTTGGCAGTTCGGGCTGGACTGTATCCATGAGGCACAGGGTCAAGACTGATTTGCATATAGAAATGTCTGAACTGGGGTGGCGGAGTGAGCTAAAGAACGATGATGGATTCAACCCAGATCTGTGACTGGGGGTGAGTGTCTGAAAAGTTTCAGCGCTCCGTCCATCATAAAGTAAGGAAGAGAAGAAGCGTAACTAGGGACATCTGCTTCAATAAAGAAAATAATTTAAAAAGTAGAATCAAAAGGATACTGAGCTACCAACCCCTGAGAAGATAAATTCATATAATTATCCAATGACCTCCAAACACTACTAGAAATGGAAGGAGTATAGTGTTTCTCCTCAACTAAAGTATGAGCCCTGTGAAGGTATGATAGCCATGCCCACCAAGTATGATAAGACAGAAGATGAAAAGACTTCCAATCAGATAATATAACTTTGACAGCAATGGATATGAGTAACTCCAATAATTGTATATCCGTATCATCAAGGGGTAAAGGAGCAGTTGTGGCCCAAGGGCCCAATAAAATCATAGGTAAAGACAGTTCTAACGAAATGTTAAAGATTAGCGATAAATGTTTCTGTATATACCCCCAAAAGGATTACAATAATGTACATTCGAAAAACATATGTTGATGAGTACCAGGTGTCAAGTTACAATTCCAGCAAAGATCGCTATCTCTAAGGTTCAGTTTATGTAAGCGAGCAGGGGTCAAATGAAGAAGATTCAATGTGAAGAATTTAGATTGAATAAGAGAAGGAGCAATCTTATTACGCAGAGATAACTTCCCAATCATTTGCCAGGATTCTTGCGAAATATGTTTAAAGATATCATCTTCAAAGTGATGAGGCCATTTATCCTGTGTGATTGTAGACTGTGAAGGAAGTGGAGCTGATAAGAACTTATATATTCTTGATGCAATATGCCCTGAGCGAGACCACACAGAGAGTAATGAGACAGTAATCAAATCTGTAGAAAGGGATACTTTAGAAAGGGCAACCTTCAATTTTAAAAAATGATAAAAATCCATATTACTTAGGTTATAGTCTCTAGCAACAGACGAGAAGGGAAGAGGGTCATGATTAGAGTCATACAAATCTTTAACCAATCTAATGCCTCTAGTAGCCCACGAAGAAATGGTATCCGAGTCGATATTAGTAATAATTTTAGGATTATACCATAAGGAGGACCACCTCGACTTATGAATAGGTTTAGAAACTTTTTTATCAATATGTTTCAAAGCATTAATCGTGTCCAAGATAATACGATGGGAATGACCAAGCACAAGTTTAGAAGCAGTGAAAAAGGAAGATGTAGAAAGAGGAGTACACAACTCTCGTTCAATATAAATCCACGGGGGTGTATGTAAAGACTCTGGCAAAAACCAAAGAGAACCTTGAGAAGCTAAAAATGTAATTTGATACAAGTTCCAATCTGGAAGATTACAGCCGGCTTCCTAAGATGTTTATAAGCAATCCTAGCACGTTTATCACTCCACAAAAATGTTGAAGTAAGTACATCAATCTCATGGAAAAAAGAAGAAGAAAGCTTAATAGGTAACATGGAGGATAAGAAATTAATAATCGGGGTTATCATCATCTTAAGAGTTTGAAATCTTCCCCACCAGGAGATATATTTAGGAGACCAGGAGGACAAAAGATCTTTAACTTTAGTTATGATGTGAGCTTCATTATAAGAGATAGTCTCAGAGAGGTCCTTACAAAACCAAATACCTAAGTACTTAATATCAGTCGATTGCCACTTAAAACCTGAGTCCCCCATATGAGAAGGGAAACACAACGAATTGAGGGGGAACATTTCAGTCTTCTCTTTGTTGAGAGTATAACCCGAAACAATCGAAAAATCTCTAATGGTATTAGAGATAGCAGGAATCGCAGCAACAATGTCCTCTGAGAAGATAAGAACATCATCTGCATAGGCGGCTGTTTTAAGCGTATAAGAACCAAATTGAAAGCCTTTGATATCCTGATTCAGGTTGAGTAGACGAAGAAGAGGGTCTATCGACAGCATAAAAAGAAGGGGTGATAATGGGCACCCTTGTCTAGTGCCCTGACGAAGATTAAAAAAAGAAGACGTAGCCCCATTAACTCTGATGTTAGCTTTTGGCTGCGCATAAAGAGACATTACCATGTTGATAAAGGAGTAACCAAAGTTATGTGATTTAAGTACTGCTTGTTGAAAAGGCCAAGAGACGTTATCGAAAGCCTTTTCGGCGTCAAGGGCAATCGCTGGCGATGGTAATTTAGAAAGTTTTGCTTTCTCTAAAATATGACAAAATGTTCAGATATTATCCCTAGCAAGTCACCCTTTTACGAAACCCGTTTGGGAATCATGAATCAGATTAGGGATATGACTCTCTAACCGTTTAGCCAAGATTCTGGAAGAAATGTTTGCTTCCATATTTAATAATGAAATTGAACGGAAATTTTTAGGGTCCGAATGATCCTTGCCCTCTTTCGGAATCACGACAATAGTAGCCTCAGCAGCAGAACCAGATACCTTACCAGAAAGGACAAAATTATCAAAAACATCTTTAAGATATTTAATTATTGAGGAGGAGAATGTTTTATAAAAAGCAATAGGGAACCCATAGGGTCCCGGAGCCTTCCCTGACTGAGTAGCCTTGATAGCTTGAATTATCTCATCAATCTCAATCGACTTCCCCAAATCAATCATATCAGAATGTGAAATTGTATTGGTAGGAATCGAATTCAGAAACTGATGACACTCAGATATGCTGCATTGATCTTTAGGGGTGTATAACTTTTCATAAAAATTACGAAAGACTTCGAGTATTTCTTGGGTATGGAATTTCTTAGAACCACTGATATCATTAATATAGGAAATCTGGACGCTTTGATATTTGTATTCTGATATTTTAAAGTGGCGGCTAACAGCTTACCAGCTCTATTACGTAGCAACAGATGTCGAGATTTTTGAGCCTCAACACCAATATAAGCTCTTTTAGTGACAATAGAATTAAAAGAGTCTTTCAAATTCTTAATCACCTGTAAGAGAGACTTATCCTTAGAACTTCTATATAGAACCTCTTTACTTTTAATCTCATCCCCTAAAGACTGTAGCGATTTTCTAATATCACTATTTCTTTTTGACATTTTTTTGATAATATGACCCCGAATAGTACATTTAAATGCATCCCATAAAACTATTGAGGAATTCACTGAAGTTTCGCTGTCTTTGAAAAAATAATCAATTTCATCAGTAAGCTCTTTAACTTCATCTTTATCATCCAAAATCTCTGTATTAAGACGCCAAGTACGAGGTCCACTTGTATCCTTAAGATTAAGTACAGTCAATGAAACTGCAGCATGATCAGAAACGACTATTAGATGAATCATAACATTTGTGGTGTGCTTTAAAAGAGCAGCATCAACTAGAAGATAATCGATCCGAGAAAAACTAGAATGTGGAGAAGAGAAAAATGTGAAATCGCTACCGGTAGGATTGTGTAGTCTCCATGCATCAACAAGCTGATAAGAAGAACACATATTAAGCAGTTGTTTATGTGATCTAGGGGGATGAAACTTAAAAGCAGAATGTCTATCTAAAATAGGGTCCAAGGGCAAATTAAAATCACCGCCAACAATTCTTCTAGCATTTTGAGGAATGTCAGAGAGCTTTTTATTTATGGAGCGCCAAAACAATAGATCATCAATGTTAGGAGCATAAATATTCATTATATATAAATCCTCCGAACCATTGGACAAGTGAGAAAGCAACCATCTACCATTGGAATCATGCTCAGCAGTGACAATAGATAAACCAGAGTTTTTAGAAATCAAAGTCACAACCCCATTCTTTTTACCAGAAGCTTCAGAACAGGCAACATCCTGAACCCACTCCTTCCGCAAAAGCAAAGCTTCCTTAAAACCACTTTTGGTTTCTTGAAGTAAAACAATATCTCCAGATAAGCTTTTGCAATTATCTAAAATCTTGGCCCTTTTAACAGGGTGATTCAGCACCCGAACATTAAGTGAGACTATATTTAAACCAGTCATGGATAAACATACGTCAACACAAATAAAAACATCTGATAAAGAAAAAAGGAAAGACAATCTAACAGGTCATCAGATAAAGGGATAAGTGGAAATCAAGAAAAACTTAAAAAACATGTCGAAGCAGAAGTCCCCAGAGAAGGAAGGATAGAAAAAGGGAGAGAAAAGACTAGAAAAAAGAAGCGAAAGAATACTCCAAAGAAAGACGGAGCATAAAAAAAGAGAAACCCCACCAGGGGATGTCTGTAACAGACAACTTGCATGTGGGAAATTCCGTGGAGGAGCAACCACAGAGGCCGACGAACACAATGCAGGCCACTCAAAAATAAATAATTCATTAAGCAACGGAACAAGTGTATAAATGGTAATGTCTACTATACTACCAATAATCCATCAATAAGAGTAAAAAATACAAGAACCCAAAAATACATATATCATATGTAAACAATGATCAACATGTTATCTTATCCTGAATATAAAATTAAGTTGATAATATCATATAAATATCAAATTAGAGCATAATAAATAACAATATTATGTAATATAAATAACAGCCTAAGGCATAATAAATATTAATAAGTGAGATAATAAATAGCAAATTGGTATGATATAAATGTCCATATAAAACATAAGTAATGAACCACTAATGTATCCAACACTACAAAATTGATAGCATCTAGGAAAACATACTAGTTTGTGTGAAAGATTACGAAATATATAGCAATTTAAAAATAAATAGTTAATACAAGATGCATAAGATATAACATATTAGATGAGTGATCAGCACCATATCATATCCTGAATGGAAAAGAGAGACTAAGATGTCTTATAACTGATCAAATTAAGGTGTTGTAAATACTAATACTAGGTAGTATAAGTAGCAATCTAAGGTAAACTAAGTACATGTAAGTAATGCAATAAATGACAGTTTCAGATAATATAAATATCAATATAAAACATTATAAGTCTCAAGCTGTTAACATTTCAGGTACTACAAATTGGATAGCATCTAAAAACCAAGGTATATGGAAAATTAAGAAGTAAATAGCATATTTCATATAGGATATAAGACATGACTCAAATACATATAAAATGGAGGCAAAAAGAAGTCAAAATTACAAAAGAAAAAATTCATATTTAAAATATAGTACAAACAAAACGTAAACAAATATAAATAGAGACCAAAAAAGAAAGGGAAAGACACAGATGAATAATGAGCACACCGAGAAAATTAATCACCAGCATAGAATCAAAGAAAGAGAGGAGGAAACAGCCAAGCAAAAAAGAAGAATAAACGTACAAAGATCATAAGTAAAAAAGAGAGAAACGAGCAAGCAAAAAGAGAAGAAGAAAAATAGAAAAAGATATACAGCATTTATCATAAAAATAATGCGAAGGAAACGCCAACATAAGACCAATTATCTAAGAGTATATACCCAAAAATATTTCATCCATAGGTACTAAGATGAAAGCCCACAAGAATGAAAAACAATTCAATAACAAACAAAAACAAGGTTGGAATAGGTCAGAGGTATGAAAAGATAGTGAGAAAAAGAGTGAGAAGCAGGAAAATGAAGACACAATGACACCCAATAGTTAACAAAAAAGCACCTAGATAATACTAACATGTCGAATGTAAACACCTAAAAACATTCCTAAAAATATAAACCACCGGAAGGCCTGTAAAGGAGAAATCAGTTAATAGAGAGTGTCCAAAAAAGAGCATGCCTCAATTATAATGCGTCTTGACCCTCACATCAAGGAACACAAAGCAGTAAGATCAACCAAACTCTTTGTAACAAGGCACAGGAAGCATGAAACAACCTATCAGCAAGTAAGGAGCATTAGGGATGAGAAGAGCCAGGAAGAGACTCGGAGTCCATCTGTGATTCAGAGTGATTATCCAAAAAGGTTGAAAGCTCTGCAGGCTCATAAAAAATCTGTGGCCGACCTCTAAAAGTTATTCTGAATCGTGAGGGACATGCAAAGGAAAAAGGAATATTCATATCTATAAGTCTTCTGCGTAGATTCAAAAAACCTTTCCGACGAATGACGGTGTCTCTAGCAAAGTCATGTGATATTGATATTCTGTGCCCTTCCCATTGTAAAGTTTTAATCTTCCTCATTTGAGACAGGATTTGCTCAGAATGCTGGTAACGCAGAGGCTTAAAAATCAGCGGTCTTGGATAAGAAAGCGTTTTAGGCTTAAAGGTGGGAACTCTATGAGCACGTTCTATTTCAAAGTCTTTTTGAAATGAAATGTTCAGTACAGAAGGGATCCAAGTAAGCAAAAAATCCAATACTGAAGGAGCAGTATTCTCACAGTCCTCCGGTAAACCAAAAATTCGAAGGTTACTTCTACAATTTCTGTCCTCTTGTTCAGTCAGGTCTCTCCTCAAAGAAGCCAAGGAGCGTTCCATACTTTGGACATGTTTAGCTTGCTTATTCGTCTCCGGAGCCAGCCTACAGACCAGAGTTTGCAGCACCTGGCGGGCCTTCAAATGTAAAGAACACACTCGGAGATTCATCCTCTAATGGCCCTATGGAACCTCATGGTCCATTCATTATAAATCTTTACTAAGTGTTGGTATTACGACCGGTTTGAAGGGAAAGTCTTCAAATTGGATACAAGTGCCTGTGTTCCGCTCTCTGCCATTAGGAGCCTACGCTCCCACCCACCAGAATACCACCTACAATCAGGGGTGGTCCACGGTGTCCCCCTCCCTTCCTTCACAGTCCTGAGGAAGACCCCGCCGTAAGGGATAAGCAACCTACAGTTTTTTGGGGGTCGAAACGTCGGCAATCTATCTGTTTGGCAGTTTGATCAGACAGCGATTTGTCACTGTGATTTGAACCCTTAATCATGGCTTTGTAAATTTTGCATATCTTGCAAATTATGTGGCTGAAGCGAAAGCAGTTTTTCAATGTAAATAATTATGTATTGTAGATAATGTCACTACCCTTTGTATACACAGCTTCAACCCTCACTCAATTCACTTCACCTTTTTCCCACTTCCTCCCCTTTAGGGCACTTGTGTTGGTATAATTATTGATTCATTCGCTGATTGTTGAGCCAAATATGTTGTTCAGTGTGATTAAATAACATTGAACTCAAATACTTACAACGTAGTGTTTTATTATGTTCACTGTGATGTGGTTTTGTTGATATATTGTTTTCCAACTGGGACCTTTTCCCTTTGTAATGTTTCTTGCCCAGGTCCCAGTGGCTGTTTTAAGTTTACCCTTTCTTGTAACTGAAGAATACAACAGAGCAGATCAGCACTGAGAAAGGCACCTTCGTACCCAGTGTATTACATCCTGAGGGATGCTAATATACGTTCACAGAAAAATGACCCACTAGAAAATAGTGAGCATCCACTTGTTTCAAGCAATGGTGCTGGATAGATTCTGCACAACCAGCAAAAATCAATATGTTCTTCAGAGGCTTAAAATTGCATATGAACTGATGGACATGGGATAAATCACCCCCACTGAAGTAGAACCAACTGAGTATCAGGCCGCAAATAAGGCACTAAGAACTCCGGTAAGAATTCTGTCAGCGGCTGCCATTTTGTGACAGAGCTTATCTCCTGAGAATAATGTCTCCTCAAAAAAAAACAGCGCATGACACACAGAGGTATAAAAGATCATCGTAACACTACCTCATTCATCAAGGGAAATGCACTCAGAAACCCCATATGCAGTTCAAGTAACTTTACTTGCTCGGTCCTTATTTCGGCAAAACTTCCATTCCTGTCGCCATTTTAGTGTTCCAGCCCGAGGAGAAAGTCGTCGTGAAGAAAATCGCAGAAGGAGCAGACCGAAACACCTGAAAGTTGTCCCAAGCTGTTCCGCCACCTAGTGCTGCTACGTGGTGAACAAAAATCACCTGCACAGCATGATTAAGAGAGCGTCCGCACCGAAGGTCCGACGGAGCTCAGAGACGCGCGGCCATCTTGGTTGCGCGTCAAACCACGCCCCCCTGAAAATAAAATATATATTTTTTAAAATGAGCACTGAGCCAAAGCTGAGTATTGACACCAGTTGTACATTATGTTGAATGTATGACTGCTTATTCAAGTTATTTTTACCTTCACATTGATGCATTATATGTATATTATTAAGGCATATTAGTTGCCCAGAAAAAGCAGTTTTCAGAGTGGGTTAAATTTGAAGCATAAAATACATTTAGGAGGGAACTAGTTTCTTACACCACTCTTCAGTTTAGAACTACTTCTATCAGAAATTGTGTATTAAATCTTCTTATAAAAGGCAGCTCAGCACGAAGTAGCCACTTAGGAGCATATATTTTACTAGAGTCTGAAGCATAAGCTGCAGGCAATGTTTGTGTGTAATATCAGAAAAATCAACAGTAAAAACATGCCCTCCAGATCATAAAACAGGCTTATAAACAGCCAGAAAACTGGCCCACACACTGGCCTGTCAGAGTAGCCCAGAGTCCCATCTAGTAGCCCATATAGCCCATCCCAACCCTGAAGGTTGCACGAAGACCTGCAGCACTGACAATTTATTTGTAATACGATTGCTTTCTCAGCAAGTTACATTCTGCAAAAGTTTGTCAAATGTATTTTTTCTTCTGCCTCACATGTAGTTGAACAAGGACTGTTTTCTGAAGGTATTGATTGTGAGAATATGTGAGCTGAGGAAGACCTTTCTTGCCAATGACGTTTTAATGGTTTGTTGGCCACACAGAAAAATGGTGTATTTTAAACACATTTTGATTCTAAATGAAATACAAAACAGATGTGGCCCAAAATACTGAAACTGCATGTGTCACAAGAAATCAATTTGTCAATACAATTCGTTGATGGGTGTAAGAAAATGCCACTTTTGCATTCTCACCCCAAAGGTTTGGACTGGTGCTGCTGGTTTTCTGACTCTGAGAGTGCACTGAGGCCTGCTAACCAGGCCTCAGTTCCTGTGCTCTGACCCTTACAAGTATATGTTTAATTGGTTCATCCCAAATTGGCTAATTTAACTTACTTATAAGTCCCTAGTATATGATACCAGGTGTCATGATGTTATGTTCCCGGGTTAGGCCCATGTAGCAAAGCTGCACATTTCTTACATTGTCCTCTTTTTCACATTAACATTTCTGCTGTGAACTTTTGCACATATTTGCATGCACAACAATGCTGGATTAGTTTCTCTGAAACTACTTTATTTACACATCTAGCTTCGCACCACATTATCACGATACCTCGAACATCATGTACAAGGCCTCGTTACGCACTAAGTACAAATGTTGTTCTATCTTCATCCACGGGTGACAGAGCTATCTACATATCCATAGCATCGCTAGTCAACAACGTACACCGCGTGACTGCTTTCTATTATAAATAATGAGCATCCCAATGGATTAGCACAGGAGGCACTTCAGCTGACACCAAGAGTCTCTGCATGCTGAGACTTCACCATGCAGCGGTTTGACATCTCCGTGAGGGGGTGTCCAGTTTGTGACCAAGACAGGCTCTTACATTATCTCCCGCCAGGTATGGGTATTGGATCATCCCTTGAGGGGATTCTTGGCTTCACACCTACACACACTCTAGGTACACTTAAGAATAGGGTTCGCATAGTAGGAGTATGCTAGATTACAGGCAGGGTCGAGTCACGAGCCCTCTCTGAAGGCGGAAGGGGGCATGGAAAGGAAACTGGTGGCGGAAAGAGAGAACAGGTCTCTGCATCCTGTGGCGATCACCTTAGCTCCACTATTTTTACTCTCATCAGAGTGTAAACACACGGCTTTTTGTGTCATAACTAAATCTCGATTATGTAACTACTGATAGCTGCTGGCTACAGGCCCAGGTGTCTCACGAATTCAGCTGCTTCTGGTTTGGCGACCGTTTTTCAATTGGAACCAGTTTACTCTACTCAAGCTTCTTCGCTGGACGCTGATAGGTGGCAACACTGCTCAAGAATATGTTCCATGTGTACAGGCAAATACATTAAAGTTCCTCGTATGTCGTCTGCTTCTTTACCATGTGCGGCTGCATCGAGTTTCAGTTGTGTCATCCCCTCATGTGCTCTCACCACCCACGGCTATTTGTTTCATAGCGCCAGCGGCAGCATCAAACCTCTCGGGGACTACATCCCCCGCCAAGCAACGTGCCAGGAGGCGCCAACGTCACTCTCTTCACGCCGGGGGCGCTTAAAATGCATCCTCGGGCGCCCGCAGCGCGGGAGTCCGTAATTGAACTTTCTTTCTTTCCGCCAGGGAAAGGGAAAAGAGCCGGTAAGGAAAGCTGTTTTTTATCCTGTCAAAAATTAGCTATAAATTGCAGCTTGGGAGCACCCTTTAGAAAATGGGTAAACGAAAACTAACGCCGACCCGTTCTAGTACTGGAAAGCCCACAGGTAAAAATGTGCCAATAACTAATTATCTGAAAAGCGCTATGGGATTAATTAACAACGAAATTGTCCAAGTGGAAGAACACCTAGCCGCTACAAAAACGGCACTAAATGCAGCTTTTAAAGAGTCCAGGACAGATTTGGTGGAGCTTGAACCCGCCTCGAATGACCAGGGTAATAGTAAAAATAAGGGGAACAATGTATCAAATAAGGAAATTCTAAAAGCGGGCCCATGTATTTCGACTCTCCCACTCAAGATATCCATACTATCAAACAACACTGATTTGATTTCCCCACCTGCTAAAAAGAGTAAACAACAATCCGTACAAAGGACAGTAGTACCCCCAAATCAGTCAACAAATATGAAAACTAAGCAAAAGAAAGGGAAAAAAACCCTAGCAGAGCCAAGAAGAACAGGGGCGGACGAAACAACGATTTATACTCAAGGCATTGAAACACTTTTTAAAAAACTGCATGGGAAAATTGATAACATTGAAAGGCGATTAATGATGGCAATGAAGTCAGTGCAAAAGCATTGAAACCCTTTCATGAAGCTTTTGCATTTGACTCGTGAGGGACATCTAGTAACGACTAGTGGAACTGCAGCTTGATGTATTAATAATTTCAATGCTTTTGCATTTGACTCGTGAGGGACATCTAGTAACGACTAGTTGAACTGCAGCTCTTTGTAGAATTATTTTGATATTGGACACTATAATATTCACTGCCCACTGCTAATCTCGTCCCATAATGCTTTGCAGGGCCTTTGGTTGGGATTGTATTTTTGCCCATAACTGTGCTTGGGGTGGTCCTAGGAGGAAGGGACCACCACTGAATCGTTCAGCATGATATGCTCTTTGTGTTCAAGGCATCTGCTTGGTCCTCCCCCTAGGCTAGGGGGGACCCCAAAATCATCACCTCTCTCATTTCCTGATATTTTCATTGTCAAAGTTCACTTTTGTGAAGTGGTTATATGCTTTTTAGCATGTAAAATTGCTTTATCAAAGCATTTGTAGGTGTTGATGATTTTGCTGCTACGCTACGTCAATGTTTTGGCACTGTGCTACGTGCAATTTGCGTAGTGCGTAGTAGCACAAACTACGCATGCTCCGTGAGCGTAGCGTAGTATTACGCCCAGGGTTACTTTTAATTACATCTGTAGCCTGGAAAACGAAAACGTTTGTAATGCAGATATTGTTTTTATACAAATGGCAATTAGGAGAAGAAAGGACAGTTCTCATTTGCAAGCCTTAACATATGAAAATAATTAGGCCCTCTAACATTTGTTAAGGCTCAAAAGATTTTTATAATATCTTATATTCTATTTTAAAAATGTATTTGAATCATATTTTATAATCCTCTACATTCCCTGAATATAGCTATTGGCACTGTACTTTTGAGCCCCGCATCTCTGAGCCTTGTTTACATAATTATTGCGGCTAATAATTGAGTATCCTTTTAGAATGAAGTTTTACTATGCACTGCACTTTGTACTGTGTTATTGAGTCTTGTTTACATAATTACTGTAATTAATAGTTGAGAAATCTTTTAGAATGAGTATTACTATGCACTGTATTGTTTTATCTTATTTACATAATTATTGCGATTGACAATTGAGAAATTTTAAAAATGCTTTTATGGTTGTATATTATATACCGAATAAAGCTTGTTTGATTTGATTTGATACAGGCTTGTTTATATGCTTGCATATATACACTGTTTTAGCACCGTGGTAGAACTATATCTACTATTTATGCTTTTGGTGCTCGTAATCACTTTCTTCTGCCTCTGTCTAGTGAATACCGTAGCACATGTATTCTATACAAGAAAAACTTTGGTTGAATAAATATATTGGAAACGTCCCACTGTGTAATCTGTATATTTTTCTGAGCACAAGTAAGCACGAGTGACTGAGCGAAAAGGGTCTGATCTGTGTCCACGATCACTAAAGGGTCAGAGTTGTCATGTTCAGTGGTTGCTAGAAGCCATTTGCTCCCTTGTAAGGTTAGGGGGGGGGGTTATGGTGGCACTGTGAGCTAGCTGGTCTCTAGGCCAACATATCTTGCTGTGGTGCCCGGAATCAGTCTACGCACCTCGCCCAAGGTTTATGCTGTCCAACAAACACGCAGATCCTACGGACTGATAGGAACTACACGACAATGACTCTCCCCAGATGTTAGACCTGGCCCTTTTTGCAGGGCTATCCCCAAACATTTTGACCTCCTCCACCTATTTTCAGACCTTCTTTTTGTTGGCTTTAGGACTCTGGACACTTGACCACTGCTAATCAGTGCTAATGTGTATGTGCTCTCTCCTCTAAACATGGTATGATTGGTTTACATCTGTTTGGCATATTTGATTTACTTGTAAGTCTTTTGTAAAGTGGTTTCCCACATACCCAAGGCCTGTAAATTAAATGCTACTAGTGGGCCTGCAGCACTGCTTGGGCCACCCACAGAAGTAGCCTTTCAAACACGTTTCAGGCCTGTCACCGCAGGGCCTGTGTGTGCAGTTTACTGCCACTTTAACTTGGCATTTAAAACTACTTGCCATGCCTTAAACTCTCCTTTTATTACACATAGGTCACCCATAAGGTAGATTCTAGGTAGCCCTATGGGCAGAGTGCTGTGTAAGTAAAAGGTAGGACATGTGCCTTTATGAGGGGCATGTCCTGGTAGTGACAAACATCCTATTTTGTTTTTCACTCCTGTGAAGGCTACTCCTTTCATAGGCTAGCATTGGGAATTCCCTTATATATTTTTAAGTGGTAATTCTTGATTAGAAAGGAGCGGCGATGCTATGTTTGGTATGTTTAAAATGGTAGTGATAAATCCTACTTACAGGTGTAATTGGATTTTACATTACTACTTTAGAAATGCCACTTTTAGAAAGTGGGCATTTCTCTGTGCTTATGACTCTTTGTGCTTTGCAGCCTTACTCTGATACACACCTGAGCTAGGTGGCAGCTACACTTGGTGCATACTTTCCAAACAGCCACCACACAGGAAGGGCTGGGGATACATCTGCATTCATCTCCATACTGATAGTTACCCTTCAGCTGACTAGTGCGTTCCTTTTTTCAACCCATTGGTGTCAGTTACTTAGTGTGGTAACAAAACCACGCCACTCCTCTGCGGAGTTTAATCCTTTAGCTATTGAGTTGGTACGTTCTATCCAATGACATTCTAGTCGTTGGAGAATCTGCGAGAGGTCTCCTCCTCTTTCCGGAATTGAAGCTTTGTCTATGACTTGCCATCTTATGTCATTTGCTGTGTGGTTTTTTTCGATAAAATGGCTCACCAATGGGGCGTTGGCTACTGAGTGTCTAATGCGGCTCCGGTGTTGCCCAATTCTTGCTTTTATCGGTTGCTGTGTCTGACCAATGTAGAGCAACTGACAGGGACATGTTATGCAATACACAACGTGTTGCAAGTACGCAAATTAATAACAATAAACTGGCACATTATAAAGAATATTGACTCATCCATTGAGGTGCCCATGTTCGCCTTCAAGCGTGGGAAGAACGTGAAAGACCACTTAGTCAGGTCATCCACGGAAAGTCCATCGCAGACTACCAGATCAGTCCTGTCTACATGGGGCCTACCAGAGGTTAAAGGACATTTCAGGTGCGGCAACTGTGTATCATGTGCTTTTACTTGCAACACAAAAACATTTGAACACGCGAATGTTAAACACACATTGAAGTTCTTTGCAAACTGCAACACAAGGAACGTTGTGTATTGCATAACATGTCCCTGTCAGTTGCCCTACATTGGTCAGACACAGCAACCGATAAAAGCAAGAATTGGGCAACACCGGAGCCGCATTAGACACTCAGTAGCCAACGCCCCATTGGTGAGCCATTTTATCGAAAAAACACACAGCAGATGACATAAGATGGCAAGTCATGGACAAAGCTTCAATTCCGGAAAGAGGAGGAGACCTCTCGCAGATTCTCCAACGACTAGAATGTCGTTGGATAGAACGTACCAACTCAATAGCTAAAGGATTAAACTCCGCAGAGGAGTGGCGTGGTTTTGTTACCATACTAAGTAACTGACACCAATGGGTTGAAAAAGGAACGCACTAGTTAGCTGAAGGGTAGCTCCACAGAGGAGTGGCGAGGAAGTGTCACCACTCCAAACAATGAACATCACAGCCTGTATCTACTGTTAAATACGCTTACAGATTACCTATTAAGACTTCCATAATTGTCAGTCACTATGTGAAAAATCGTTTTAAATTACCTGTGAACATATTATTATTGTCTTTAAAACTGTGTTATCTATACCAAAATAAAGGGTGATGTGGTAAACAATCTAGATCTGACAGATGCAACATATTGTCACTGTACTATACATCCATACCAATCCATAACAAGTTAATCCATAACAATGTAAAGGGTGGTATGGCAAAATAATTTAAATATGACAAACGCAACATATTGTCAGTGTACTATGCATACCCACATCCTGCCACATCTATGTGTCCTATAGCAGATGAAATCACTAATGTGATCGACATAGTATGCTTACTAGGTACACAGAAGGAATTGTTTGTGTTTTGAATTAAATACATAATGTATCCAGTAAGAAAATTGCTCACATATGTAAACACTAAGGGGTCGATTCCGATGTCGGCCGGAAGCGCACCTAACAGTATTCGTCCGGAAAAAATACGAGCCGAACGCATGTTTTCCGACCGACTCAAACACTCTACCGAACGAAAAAGTACGATGCGCATAACAGCCCAGATTCCGAGCGAGCCGTATTTATCCATTCCAGCTCCTGTTCCCCGCCTGAGCCGGATCCGTAAACGCCGAATCGAGTCGCACGGAACCAAATACACAGCACCTTCCGGCCGGACTAGTACGATGCGTCTCCCGTACGTGCTGAACTCGTCGCTACGTCCGGCACGTTTGAGCATCCGGGAGAGCTGCACATAAGCTCCGATTCGTGCCACAAGACGATCCACGGCGACGAGACGAACAAGCCAGCGACGAGTACGAGTCGAAGACACGAAAAACCCGAACGAGACGAACCAACCATGAATCCCAACGCGCAGGTCCTACCAATACTTAACATCTATTACGGTACGGACGCGTACGGCGCAGACGGTAAGTCAAACACCCACAACACAAACAAACGACACGTACCCGAAATATGTCACACACACATAGGGATGCACAAATGACGTACACAAGCAACAGCAGAACCATAGGGGTGGGATGGCCAACACCAATGCCATACACACCCATAGGGGGATGGATGACTACCACCAACACCACCCTACAACTACCCCTACTCATGGGTGGCTAGATGCCTGCCACCACCACCACCCCTACTCTTGGGTGGCTGGATGGCTGCCACTACTACCATCCCCACTCATGGGGGGCTGGATGCCTACCACTACTACCATCCCCACTCATGGGGGGCTGGATGGCTGCCACTACTACCATCCCCACTCATGGGGGGCTGGATGCCTGTCACTACTGCCATCCCCACTCATGGGGGGCTGGATGGCTGCCACTACTACCATCCCCACTCATGGGGGGCTGGATGCCTACCAATACTACCATCCCCACTCATGGGGGGCTGGATGCCTACCACTACTACCATCCCCACTCATGGGGGGCTGGATGCCTACCACTACTGCCATCCCCACCCATAGGGGGATGGATGCCTACCACCAACACCACCCTACAACTACCCATACTCATGGGTGGCTAGATGCCTGCCACCACTACCACCCCCACTCATGGGGGGCTGGATGGCTGCCACTACTACCATCCCCACTCATGGGGGCTGGATGCCTGTCACTACTGCCATCCCCACTCATGGGGGGCTGGATGGATGCCACTACTACCATCCCCACTCATGGAGGGCTGGATGCCTACCACTACTACCATCCCCACTCATGGGGGGCTGGATGCCTACCACTACTACCATCCCCACTCATGGGGGCTGGATGCCTACCACTAACACCACCCCCACTCAGGGTGGGCCTGGATGCCTACCACTACTACCATCCCCACTCATGGGGGCTGGATGGCTGCCACTACTACCATCCCCACTCATGGGGGGTGGATGCCTGTCAATACTGCCATCCCCACTCATGGGGGGCTGGATGGCTGCCACTACTACCATCCCCACTCATGGGGGGCTGGATGCCTACCACTACTGCCATCCCCACCCATAGGGGGATGGATGCCTACCACCAACACCACCCTACAACTACCCCTACTCATGGGTGGCTAGATGCCTGCCACTACTACCATCCCCACTCATGGGGGCTGGATGCCTACCACTACTATCATCCCCACTCATGGGGGGCTGGATGCCTACCACTACTACCATCCCCACTCATGGGGGCTGGATGCCTACCACTAACACCACCCCCACTCAGGGTGGGCTGGATGCCTACCACTACTACCATCCCCACTCATGGGGGCTGGATGGCTGCCACTACTACCATCCCCACTCATGGGGGGCTGGATGCCTGTCACTACTGCCATCCCCACTCATGGGGGGCTGGATGGCTGCCACTACTACCATCCCCACTCATGGGGGGCTGGATGCCTACCACTACTACCATCCCCACTCATGGGGGCTGGATGCCTACCACTACTACCATCCCCACTCATGGGGGCTGGATGCCTACCACTACTGCCATCCCCACCCATAGGGGGATGGATGCCTACCACCAACACCACCCTACAACTACCCCTACTCATGGGTGGCTAGATGCCTTCCACCACCACCACCCCCACTCATGGGGGGCTGGTTGGCTGCCACTACTACCATCCCCACTCATGGGGGGCTGGATGCCTGTCACTACTGCCATCCCCACTCATGGGGGGGCTGGATGGCTGCCACTACTACCATCCCCACTCATGGGGGGCTGGATGCCTACCACTACTACCATCCCCACTCATGGGGAGCTGGATGCCTACCACTACTGCCATCCCCACCCATAGGGGGATGGATGCCTACCACCAACACCACCCTACAACTACCCCTACTCATGGGTGGCTAGATGCCTGCCACCACCACCACCCCCACTCATGGGGGGCTGGATGCCTGTCACTACTGCCATCCCCACTCATGGGGGGCTGGATGGCTGCCACTACTACCATCCCCACTCATGGGGGGCTGGATGCCTACCACTACTACCATCGCCACTCATGGGGGGCTGGATGCCTACCACTACTGCCATTCCCACCCCTAGGGGGATGGATGCCTACCACCAACACCACCCTACAACTACCCCTACTCATGGGTGGCTAGATGCCTGCCACTACTACAATCCTCACTCATGGGGGCTGGATGCCTACCACTACTACCATCCCAACTCATGGGGGGCTGGATGCCTACCACTACTACCATCCCCACTCATGGGGGCTGGATGCCTACCACTAACACCACCCCCACTCAGGGTGGGCTGGATGCCTACCACTACTACCATCCCCACTCATGGGGGGCTGGATGGCTGCCACTACTACCATCCCCACTCATGGGGGGCTGGATGCCTGTCACTACTGCCATCCCCCTCATGGGGGGCTGGATGGCTGCCACTACTACCATCCCCACTCATGGGGGGCTGGATGCCTACCACTACTACCATCCCCACTCATGGGGGCTGGATGCCTACCACTACTACCATCCCCACTCATGGGGGGCTGGATGCCTACCACCAACACCACCCTACAACTACCCCTACTCATGGGTGGCTAGATGCCTGCCACTACTACCATCCCCACTCATGGGGGGCTGGATGCCTACCACTACTACCATCCCCACTCATGGGGGGCTGGATGCCTACCACTAGTACCATCCCCACTCATGGGGGGCTGTATGCCTACCACGAACACCACCCCCACTCAGGGTGGGCTGGATGCCTACCACTACTACCATCCCCACTCATGGGGGGCTGGATGGCTGCCACTACTACCATCCCCACTCATGGGGGGCTGGATGCCTTTCACTACTGCCATCCCCACTCATGGGGGGCTGGATGGCTGCCACTACTACCATCCCCACTCATGGGGGGCTGGATGCCTTTCACTACTGCCATCCCCACTCATGGGGGGCTGGATGGCTGCCACTACTACCATCAATCAATCAATCAATCAATCAATCAATCATGTCACTTATAAAGCGCACTACATACCCGCGAGGGCTCAAGGCGCTGGGGGAAGAGGGGGGTGGTGCTGCTACTGATCGAAGAGCCAGGTCTTGAGGAGTCTTCTGAAGGCCAGTAGGTCTTGGGTCTGTCGGAGGTTGGTGGGGAGGGTGTTCCAGGTCTTGGCGGCGAGGTGGGAGAAGGATCTGCCGCCGGCGGTCGTTTTCCGGATGCGGGGGACTGTGGCGAGGGCGAGGCTGGTCGAGCGGAGCTGGCGGGTGGGGGTGTAGAAGCTGAGTCGTCTATTGAGGTAGGCTGGTCTGGAGTTGTGGAGTGCTTTGTGTGCGTGGGTGAGGAGCTTGAAAGTTATCCTCTTGTTGACAGGGAGCCAGTGCAGGTCTCTCAGGTGGGGTGTGATGTGGCTGCGTCGGGGGATGTCGAGGATAAGACGTGCAGAGGCGTTCTGGATGCGTTGCAGCCGTCTCAGGAGCTTAGCCGTCGTTCCTGCGTAGAGGGCGTTTCCGTAGTCCAGCCTGCTGGTGACGAGGGCCTGGGTGACTGTTTTTCTTGTTTCGGTGGGGATCCACTTGAAGATCCTGCGGAGCATTCGGAGGATGTTGAAGCAGGATGAGGAAACGGCGTTGACCTGCTTAGTCATGGAGAGGGTGGGGTCGAGGATGACCCCTAGGTTGCGTACGTGGTCGGTGGGTGGCGGGGCTGTTCCCAGTGATGTTGGCACCAGGAGTCGTCCCAGGCTGAAGGGTTGGAACCAAGGATGAGGACCTCCGTCTTGTCCGGAGTTCAGCTTCAGGCGGCTGGTCCTCATCCATTCGGCGACGGCCTTCATTCCTTCGTGGAGGTGGGCTTTGGCGGTGTGAGGGTCTTTGGTGAGGGAGAGGATCAGCTGGGTGTCGTCGGTGTAGGAGATGATGTTGAGGTTGTGCTGTCGGGCGACGTGGGCGAGGGGTGCCATGTAGATGTTGAACAGCGTTGGGCTGAGGGAGGAGCCTTGGGGTACGCCGCAGATGATCTTGGTGGCCTTGGATCGGAAGGGGCGAGGCGGACGCTTTGTGTTCTGCCGGAAAGGAAGGATGTGGGCCAGTCCAGGGCCTTCTCTTGGATCCCGGCGTCGTGAAGGCGTGTTCGTAGTGTGTGGTGGCAGACCGTGTCGAAGGCGGCTGATAGGTCCAGGAGGATGAGGGCTGCTGTTTCTCCGTTGTCTAGCAGGGTCCTGATGTCATCGGTGGCGGAGATGAGGGCGGTTTCGGTGCTGTGGTTGCTGCGGAAGCCGGACTGGGAAGGGTCCAGGATGTTGTTCTCCTCGAGGTAGCGGGTCAGTTGTTTGTTGACGATTTTCACGGTGACCTTCGCGGGGAACGGGAGCAGAGAGATGGGTCGGAAGTTCTTGAGGTCCTTGGGGTCTGCCTTGGGTTTCTTGAGTAAGGCGGTGATCTCGGCGTGCTTCCAGCTTTCCGGGAAGGTTGCTGTCTCGAAGGAGATGTTGATTATTTTCCAGAGATGGGGCGCGATGGCTGTACTGGCTTTGTTGAAGATGTGGTGAGGGCACGGGTCTAGCGGTGAACCGGAGTGGATGGTGTTCATGATCTCGCTGGTGTCCTCGTCGTTGATGTTGGTCCAGGAGAGCAGGCGGTTGGTGGTTGTGGGGGCAGTGGTCTCGGTGGTTGCCGGGCGGTCGTGGTGTTGAAGCTGTCGTGGATGTCGGCGATTTTGCGGTGGAAGAAGGTGGCCAGTGAGTCGCACAGGTCTCGCGACGGCTGGATGTCGTTGGTGTTGGAGCTGCGGTTGGAGAGTTCCTTCACGATGTTGAAGAGCTCTTTGCTGTTGTGTGCGTTGTTGTCTAGGCGGTCTTTGAGTGAGGCCCTTTTGGCGGATCTGATGAGGTGATGGTGACTGCGGGTGGCGCTCTTGTGGGCGGCGTAGCTGTCCGCTGTCCGTTCGTGGAGCCAGATCTTCTCCAGTTTTCGGCATGTTCGTTTGGAGGCCTGGAGGTCTTCGGTGAACCAGGTGGCTTTCTTGCTGGTGTGGCTGTTGGGCGGATTCTTGAGCGGGGCGAGGGTGTTGGCGCAGTCGTCGATCCACTGTCTGAGGTTGCGGGCGGCGGTGTCGGGGTCGGAGGGTTCGGCGGGTGGGCTCAGGGCGAGGGTTGTGGTTAGCTGGTCTTCCGTGACTCTGCTCCAGCAGCGGCGAGGCATTTGTTCGGTGCGGTGGTGCGTGGTGGGCTTCCTGTAGGTGAAGTGGATGCAGTGGTGGTCAGTCCAGTGGGGTTCGGAGTAAGGCGTGGGGTGCTGGATGCCTACCACTACTACCATCCCCACTCATGGGGGGCTGGATGTCTACCAATAATACCATCCCCACTCATGGGGGGCTGGATGCCTACCACTACTGCCATCCCCACCCATAGGGGGATGGATGCCTACCACCAACACCACCCTACAACTACCCCTACTCATGGGTGGCTAGATGCCTGCCACTACTACCATCCCCACTCATGGGGGGCTGGATGCCTACCACTACTACCATCCCCACTCATGGGGGGCTGGATGCCTACCACTACTACCATCCCCACTCATGGGGGGCTGGATGCCTACCACTAACACCACCACCACTCAGGGTGGGCTGGATGCCTACCACTACTACCATCCCTACTCATGGGGGCTGGATGGCTGCCACTACTACCATCCCCACTCATGGGGGGCTGGATGCCTGTCACTACTGCCATCCCCACTCATGGGGGGCTGGATGGCTGCCACTACTACCATCCCCACTCATGGGGGCTGGATGCCTACCACTACTACCATCCCCACTCATGGGGGGCTGGATGCCTACCACTACTACCATCCCCACTCATGGGGGGCTGGATGCCTACCACTACTGCCATCCCCACCCATAGGGGGATGGATGCCTACCACCAACACCACCCTACAACTACCCCTACTCATGGGTGGCTTGATGCCTGCCACCACCACCACCCCCACTCATGGGGGGCTGGATGGCTGCCACTAATACCGTCCCCTCTCATGGGGGGCTGGATGCCTGTCACTACTGCCATCCCCACTCATGGGGGCTGGATGGCTGCCACCACTACCATCCCCACTCATGGGGGGCTGGATGCCTACCACTAGTACCATCCCCACTCTTGGGGGGCTGGATGCCTACCACTACTACCATCCCCACTCATGGGGGGCTGGATGCCTACCACTAGTACCATCCCCACTCATGGGGGGCTGTATGTCTACCACTAACACCACCCCCACTCAGGGTGGGCTGGATGCCTACCACTACTAACATCCCCACTCATGGGGGGCTGGATGGCTGCCACTACTACCATCCCCACTCATGGGGGGCTGGATGCCTTTCACTACTGCCATCCCCACTCATGGGGGGCTGGATGGCTGCCACTACTACCATCCCCACTCATGGGGGGCTGGATGCCTTTCACTACTGCCATCCCCACTCATGGGGGGCTGGATGGCTGCCACTACTACCATCAATCAATCAATCAATCAATCATGTCACTTATAAAGCGCACTACATACCCGCGAGGGTCTCAAGGCGCTGGGGGAAGAGGGGGGTGGTGCTGCTACTGATCGAAGAGCCAGGTCTTGAGGAGTCTTCTGAAGGCCAGTAGGTCTTGGGTCTGTCGGAGGTTGGTGGGGAGGGTGTTCCAGGTCTTGGCGGCGAGGTGGGAGAAGGATCTGCCGCCGGCGGTCGTTTTCCGGATGCGGGGGACTGTGGCGAGGGCGAGGCTGGTCGAGCGGAGCTGGCGGGTGGGGGTGTAGAAGCTGAGTCGTCTGTTGAGGTAGGCTGGTCCGGAGTTGTGGAGTGCTTTGTGTGCGTGGGTGAGGAGCTTGAAGGTTATCCTCTTGTTGACAGGGAGCCAGTGCAGGTCTCTCAGGTGGGGTGTGATGTGGCTGCGTCGGGGGATGTCGAGGATAAGACGTGCAGAGGCGTTCTGGATGCGTTGCAGCCGTCTCAGGAGCTTAGCCGTCGTTCCTGCGTAGAGGGCGTTTCCGTAGTCCAGCCTGCTGGTGACGAGGGCCTGGGTGACTGTTTTTCTTGTTTCGGTGGGGATCCACTTGAAGATCCTGCGGAGCATTCGGAGGATGTTGAAGCAGGATGAGGAAACGGCGTTGACCTGCTTAGTCATGGAGAGGGTGGGGTCGAGGATGACCCCTAGGTTGCGTACGTGGTCGGTGGGTGGCGGGGCTGTTCCCAGTGATGTTGGCCACCAGGAGTCGTCCCAGGCTGAAGGGTTGGAACCAAGGATGAGGACCTCCGTCTTGTCCGAGTTCAGCTTCAGGCGGCTGGTCCTCATCCATTCGGCGACGGCCTTCATTCCTTCGTGGAGGTGGGCTTTGGCGGTGTGAGGGTCTTTGGTGAGGGAGAGGATCAGCTGGGTGTCGTCGGCGTAGGAGATGATGTTGAGGTTGTGCTGTCGGGCGACGTGGGCGAGGGGTGCCATGTAGATGTTGAACAGCGTTGGGCTGAGGGAGGAGCCTTGGGGTACGCCGCAGATGATCTTGGTGTCCTTGGATCGGAAGGGGGCGAGGCGGACGCTTTGTGTTCTGCCGGAAAGGAAGGATGTGGTCCAGTCCAGGGCCTTCTCTTGGATCCCGGCGTCGTGAAGGCGTGTTCGTAGTGTGTGGTGGCAGACCGTGTCGAAGGCGGCTGATAGGTCCAGGAGGATGAGGGCTGCTGTTTCTCCGTTGTCTAGCAGGGTCCTGATGTCATCGGTGGCGGCGATGAGGGCGGTTTCGGTGCTGTGGTTGCTGCGGAAGCCGGACTGGGAAGGGTCCAGGATGTTGTTCTCCTCGAGGTAGCGGGTCAGTTGTTTGTTGACGATTTTCTCGGTGACCTTCGCGGGGAACGGGAGCAGAGAGATGGGTCGGAAGTTCTTGAGGTCCTTGGGGTCTGCCTTGGGTTTCTTGAGTAAGGCGGTGATCTCGGCGTGCTTCCAGCTTTCCGGGAAGGTTGCTGTCTCGAAGGAGATGTTGATTATTTTCCGGAGATGGGGCGCGAAGGCTGTACTGGCTTTGTTGAAGATGTGGTGAGGGCACATGTCTAGAGGTGAACCGGAGTGGATGGTGTTCATGATCTCGCTGGTGTCCTCGTCGTTGATGTTGGTCCAGGAGAGCAGGCGGTTGTTGGTTGTGGGGGCAGTGGTCTCGGTGGTTGCCGGGGCGGTCGTGGTGTTGAAGCTGTCGTGGATGTCGGCGATTTTGCGGTGGAAGAAGGTGGCCAGTGAGTCGCACAGGTCTCGCGACGGCTGGATGTCGTTGGTGTTGGAGCTGGGGTTGGAGAGTTCCTTCACGATGTTGAAGAGCTCTTTGCTGTTGTGTGCGTTGTTGTCTAGGCGGTCTTTGAGTGAGGCCCTTTTGGCGGATCTGATGAGATGATGGTGACTGCGGGTGGCGCTCTTGTGGGCGGCGTAGCTGTCCGCTGTCCGTTCGTGGAGCCAGATCTTCTCCAGTTTTCGGCATGTTCGTTTGGAGGCCTGGAGGTCTTCGGTGAACCAGGTGGCTTTCTTGCTGGTGTGGCTGTTGGGTGGATTCTTGAGCGGGGCGAGGATGTTGGCGCAGTCGTCGATCCACTGTCTGAGGTTGCGGGCGGCGGTGTCGGGGTCGGAGGGTTCGGCGGGTGGGCTCAGGGCGAGGGTTGTGGTTATCTGGTCTTCCGTGACTCTGCTCCAGCAGCGGCGAGGCATTTGTTCGGTGCGGTGGTGCGTGGTGGGCTTCCTGTAGGTGAAGTGGATGCAGTGGTGGTCAGTCCAGTGGGGTTCAGAGTAAGGCGTGGGGGGCTGGATGCCTACCACTACTACCATCCCCACTCATGGGGGGCTGGATGTCTACCAATAATACCATCCCCACTCATGGGGGGCTGGATGCCTACCACTACTGCCATCCCCACCCATAGGGGGATGGATGCCTACCACCAACACCACCCTACAACTACCCCTACTCATGGGTGGCTAGATGCCTGCCACTACTACCATCCCCACTCATGGGGGGCTGGATGACTACCACTACTACCATCCCCACTCATGGGGGGCTGGATGCCTACCACTACTACCATCCCCACTCATGGGGGCTGGATGCCTACCACTAACACCACCCCCACTCAGGGTGGGCTGGATGCCTACCACTACTACCATCCCCACTCATGGGGGGCTGGATGGCTGCCACTACTACCATCCCCACTCATGGGGGGCTGGATGCCTGTCACTACTGCCATCCCCACTCATGGGGGCTGGATGGCTGCCACTACTACCATCCCCACTCATGGGGGCTGGATGCCTACCACTACTACCATCCCCACTCATGGGGGGCTGGATGCCTACCACTACTACCATCCCCACCCATAGGGGGATGGATGCCTACCACCAACACCACCCTACAACTACCCCTACTCATGGGTGGCTTGATGCCTGCCACCACCACCACCCCCACTCATGGGGGGCTGGATGGCTGCCACTACTACCGTCCCCTCTCATGGGGGGCTGGATGCCTGTCACTACTGCCATCCCCACTCATGGGGGGCTGGATGGCTGCCACCACTACCATCCCCACTCATGGGGGCTGGATGCCTACCACTAGTACCATCCCCACTCATGGGGGGCTGGATGCCTGCCACTACTGCCATCCCCACCCATAGGGGCATGGATGCCTACCACTAACACCACCCCCACTCAGGGTGGGCTGGATGCCTGTCACTACTACCATCCCCACTCATGGGGGCTGGATGCCTACCACTACTACCATCCCCACTCATGGGGGGCTGGATGCCTACCACTACTGCCATCCCCACCCATAGGGGGATGGATGCCTACCACCAACACCACCCTACAACTACCCCTACTCATGGGTGGCTAGATGTCTGCCACTACTACCATCCCCACTCATGGGGGGCTGGATGGCTGCCACTACTACCATCCCCACTCATGGGGGGCTGGATGCCCACCACTACTACCATCCCCACTCATGGGGGGCTGGATGCCTACCACTACTGCCATCCCCACCCATAGGGGGATGGATGCCTACCACCCACACCACCCTACAACTACCCCTACTCATGGGTGGCTAGATGTCTGCCACTACTACCATCCCCACTCATGGGGGGCTGGATGGCTGCCACTACTACCATCCCCACTCATGGGGGCTGGATGCCTGTCACTACTGCCATCCCCACTCATGGGGGCTGGATGGCTGCCACTACTACCATCCCCACTCTTGGGGGCTGGATGCCTACCAATACTACCATCCCCACTCATGGGGGGCTGGATGCCTACCACTACTACCATCCCCACTCATGGGGGGCTGGATGCCTACCACTACTGCCATCCCCACCCATAGGGGGATGGATGCCTACCACCAACACCACCCTACAACTACCCATACTCATGGGTGGCTAGATGCCTGCCACCACCACCACCCCCACTCATGGGGGCTGGATGGCTGCCACTACTACCATCCCCACTCATGGGGGGCTGGATGCCTGTCACTACTGCCATCCCCACTCATGGGGGGCTGGATGGATGCCACTACTACCATCCCCACTCATGGAGGGCTGGATGCCTACCACTACTACCATCCCCACTCATGGGGGGCTGGATGCCTACCACTACTACCATCCCCACTCATGGGGGGCTGGATGCCTACCACTAACACCACCCCCACTCAGGGTGGGCTGGATGCCTACCACTACTACCATCCCCACTCATGGGGGGCTGGATGGCTGCCACTACTACCATCCCCACTCATGGGGGGCTGGATGCCTGTCACTACTGCCATCCCCACTCATGGGGGGCTGGATGGCTGCCACTACTACCATCCCCACTCATGGGGGGCTGGATGCCTACCACTACTGCCATCCCCACCCATAGGGGGATGGATGCCTACCACCAACACCACCCTACAACTACCCCTACTCATGGGTGGCTAGATGCCTGCCACTACTACCATCCCCACTCATGGGGGGCTGGATGCCTACCACTACTATCATCCCCACTCATGGGGGGCTGGATGCCTACCACTACTACCATCCCCACTCATGGGGGGCTGGATGCCTACCACTAACACCACCCCCACTCAGGGTGGGCTGGATGCCTACCACTACTACCATCCCCACTCATGGGGGGCTGGATGGCTGCCACTACTACCATCCCCACTCATGGGGGCTGGATGCCTGTCACTACTGCCATCCCCCTCATGGGGGGCTGGATGGCTGCCACTACTACCATCCCCACTCATGGGGGCTGGATGCCTACCACTACTACCATCCCCACTCATGGGGGGCTGGATGCCTACCACTACTACCATCCCCACTCATGCGGGGCTGGATGCCTACCACCAACACCACCCTACAACTACCCCTACTCATGGGTGGCTAGATGCCTGCCACTACTACCATCCCCACTCATGGGGGGCTGGATGCCTACCACTACTACCATCCCCACTCATGGGGGGCTGGATGCCTACCACTAGTACCATCCCCACTCATGGGGGGCTGGATGCCTACCACTAACACCACCCCCACTGAGGGTGGGCTGGATGCCTACCACTACTACCATCCCCACTCATGGGGGGCTGGATGGCTGCCACTACTACCATCCCCACTCATGGGGGGCTGGATGCCTTTCACTACTGCCATCCCCACTCATGGGGGGCTGGATGGCTGCCACTACTACCATCCCCACTAATGGGGGGCTGGATGCCTACCACTACTACCATCCCCACTCATGGGGGGCTGGATGCCTACCACTACTACCATCCCCACTCATGGGGGGCTGGATGCCTACCACTAACACCACCCCCACTCAGGGTGGGCTGGATGCCTACCACTACTACCATCCCCACTCATGGGAGGCTGGATGGCTGCCACTACTACCATCCCCACTCATGGGGGGCTGGATGCCTGTCACTACTGCCATCCCCACTCATGGGGGGCTGGATGGCTGCCACTACTACCATCCCCACTCACGGGGGGCTGGATGCCTACCACTACTACCATCCCCACTCATGGGGGGCTGGATGCCTACCACTACTACCATCCCCACTCATGGGGGGCTGGATGCCTACCACTACTGCCATCCCCACCCATAGGGGGATGGATGCCTACCACCAACACCACCCTACAACTACCCCTACTCATGGGTGGCTTGATGCCTGCCACCACCACCACCCCCACTCATGGGGGGCTGGATGGCTGCCACTACTACCGTCCCCACTCATGGGGGGCTGGATGCCTGTCACTACTGCCATCCCCACTCATGGGGGGCTGGATGGCTGCCACCACTACCATCCCCACTCATGGGGGGCTGGATGCCTACCACTACTACCATCCCCACTCATGGGGGGCTGGATGCCTGTCACTACTGCCATCCCCACCCATAGGGGGATGGATGCCTACCACTAACACCACCCCCACTCAGGGTGGGCTGGATGCCTGTCACTACTACCATCCCCACTCATGGGGGGCTGGATGCCTACCACTACTACCATCCCCACTCATGGGGGGCTGGATGCCTACCACTACTGCCATCCCCACCCATAGGGGGATGGATGCCTACCACCAACACCACCCTACAACTACCCCTACTCATGGGTGGCTAGATGCCTGCCACTACTACCATCCCCACTCATGGGGGGCTGGATGGCTGCCACTACTACCATCCCCACTCATGGGGGGCTGGATGCCTGTCACTACTGCCATCCCCACTCATGGGGGGCTGGATGGCTGCCACTACTACCATCCCCACTCATGGGGGGCTGGATGCCTACCAATACTACCATCCCCACTCATGGGGGGCTGGATGCCTACCACTACTACCATCCCCACTCATGGGGGGCTGGATGCCTACCACTACTGCCATCCCCACCCATAGGGGGATGGATGCCTACCACCAACACCACCCTACAACTACCCATACTCATGGGTGGCTAGATGCCTGCCACCACCACCACCCCCACTCATGGGGGGCTGGATGGCTGCCACTACTACCATCCCCACTCATGGGGGCTGGATGCCTGTCACTACTGCCATCCCCACTCATGGGGGGCTGGATGGATGCCACTACTACCATCCCCACTCATGGAGGGCTGGATGCCTACCACTACTACCATCCCCACTCATGGGGGCTGGATTCCTACCACTACTACCATCCCCACTCATGGGGGGCTGGATGCCTACCACTAACACCACCCCCACTCAGGGTGGGCTGGATGCCTACCACTACTACCATCCCCACTCATGGGGGGCTGGATGGCTGCCACTACTACCATCCCCACTCATGGGGGGTGGATGCCTGTCAATACTGCCATCCCCACTCATGGGGGGCTGGATGGCTGCCACTACTACCATCCCCACTCATGGGGGGCTGGATGCCTACCACTACTGCCATCCCCACCCATAGGAGATGGATGCCTACCACCAACACCACCCTACAACTACCCCTACTCATGGGTGGCTAGATGCCTGCCACTACTTCCATCCCCACTCATGGGGGGCTGGATGCCTACCACTACTATCATCCCCACTCATGGGGGGCTGGATGCCTACCACTACTACCATCCCCACTCATGGGGGGCTGGATGCCTACCACTAACACCACCCCCACTCAGGGTGGGCTGGATGCCTACCACTACTACCATCCCCACTCATGGGGAGCTGGATGGCTGCCACTACTACCATCCCCACTCATGGGGGGCTGGATGCCTGTCACTACTGCCATCCCCACTCATGGGGGGCTGGATGGCTGCCACTACTACCATCCCCACTCATGGGGGGCTGGATGCCTACCACTACTACCATCCCCACTCATGGGGGGCTGGATGCCTACCACTACTACCATCCCCACTCATGGGGGGCTGGATGCCTACCACTACTGCCATCCCCACCCATAGGGGGATGGATGCCTACCACCAACACCACCCTACAACTACCCCTACTCATGGGTGGCTAGATGCCTGCCACCACCACCACCCCCACTCATGGGGGGCTGGATGGCTGCCACTACTACCATCCCCACTCATGGGGGGCTGGATGCCTGTCACTACTGCCATCCCCACTCATGGGGGGGCTGGATGGCTACCACTACTACCATCCCCACTCATGGGGGGCTGGATGCCTACCACTACTACCATCCCCACTCATGGGGAGCTGGATGCCTACCACTACTGCCATCCCCACCCATAGGGGGATGGATGCCTACCACCAACACCACCCTACAACTACCCCTACTCATGGGTGGCTAGATGCCTGCCACCACCACCACCCCCACTCATGGGGGGCTGGATGGCTGCCACTACTACCATCCCCACTCATGGGGGGCTGGATGCCTGTCACTACTGCCATCCCCACTCATGGGGGGCTGGATGGCTGCCACTACTACCATCCCCACTCATGGGGGGCTGGATGCCTACCACTACTACCATCCCCACTCATGGGGGGCTGGATGCCTACCACTACTGCCATTCCCACCCCTAGGGGGATGGATGCCTACCACCAACACCACCCTACAACTACCCCTACTCATGGGTGGCTAGATGCCTGCCACTACTACCATCCCCACTCATGGGGGGCTGGATGCCTACCACTACTACCATCCCCACTCATGGGGGGCTGGATGCCTACCACTAACACCACCCCCACTCAGGGTGGGCTGGATGCCTACCACTACTACCATCCCCACTCATGGGGGGCTGGATGGCTGCCACTACTACCATCCCCACTCATGGGGGGCTGGATGCCTGTCACTACTGCCATCCCCCCTCATGGGGGGCTGGATGGCTGCCACTACTACCATCCCCACTCATGGGGGGCTGGATGCCTACCACTACTACCATCTCCACTCATGGGGGGCTGGATGCCTACCACTACTACCATCCCCACTCATGGGGGGTTGGATGCCTACCACCAACACCACCCTACAACTACCCCTACTCATGGGTGGCTAGATGCCTGCCACTACTACCATCCCCACTCATGGGGGGCTGGATGCCTACCACTACTACCATCCCCACTCATGGGGGGCTGGATGCCTACCACTAGTACCATCCCCACTCATGGGGGGCTGGATGCCTACCACTAACACCACCCCCACTCAGGGTGGGCTGGATGCCTACCACTACTACCATCCCCACTCATGGGGGGCTGGATGGCTGCCACTACTACCATCCCCACTCATGGGGGGCTGGATGCCTTTCACTACTGCCATCCCCACTCATGGGGGGCTGGATGGCTGCCACTACTACCATCCCCACTCATGGGGGGCTGGATGCCTACCACTACTACCATCCCCACTCATGGGGGGATGGATGCCTACCACTAATACCATCCCCACTCATGGGGGGCTGGATGCCTACCACTACTGCCATCCCCACCCATAGGGGGATGGATGCCTACCACCAACACCACCCTACAACTACCCCTACTCATGGGGGGCTGGATGCCTACCACTACTACCATCCCCACTCCTGGGGGGCTGGATGCCTACCACTACTACCATCCCCACTCATGGGGGGCTGGATGCCTACCACTAATACCATCCCCACTCATGGGGGGCTGGATGGCTGCCACTACTACCATCCCCACTCATGGGGGGCTGGATGCCTACCACTACTACCATCCCCACTCATGGGGGGCTGGATGCCTACCACTACTACCATCCCCACTCATGGGGGGCTGGATGCCTACCACTACTGCCATCCCCACCCATAGGGGGATGGATGCCTACCACCAACACCACCCTACAACTACCCCTACGCATGGGTGGCTTGATGCCTGCCACCACCACCACCCCCACTCATGGGGGGCTGGATGGCTGCCACTACTACCGTCCCCACTCATGGGGGGCTGGATGCCTGTCACTACTGCCATCCCCACTCATGGGGGGCTGGATGGCTGCCACCACTACCATCCCCACTCATGGGGGGCTGGATGCCTACCACTACTACCATCCCCACTCATGGGGGGTTGGATGCCTGCCACTACTGCCATCCCCACCCATAGGGGGATGGATGCCTACCACTAACACCACCCCCACTCAGGGTGGGCTGGATGCCTGTCACTACTACCATCCCCACTCATGGGGGGCTGGATGCCTACCACTACTACCATCCCCACTCATGGGGGGCTGGATGCCTACCACTACTGCCATCCCCACCCATAGGGGGATGGATGCCTACCACCAACACCACCCTACAACTACCCCTACTCATGGGTGGCTAGATGCCTGCCACCACCACCACCCCCACTCATGGGGGGCTGGATGGCTGCCACTACTACCATCCCCACTCATGGGGGGCTGGATGCCTGTCACTACTACCATCCCCACTCATGGGGGGCTGGATGCCTACCACTACTACCATCCCCACTCATGGGGGGCTGGATGCCTGTCACTACAACCACCCATACTCATAGGACGGGTAATGCATGACACAACTAGCATACTCCCACATAAGGACTGTCTGTAAATTACATCCCACCCCCAACACCATGACAGGCGTGTGTGGTCTGTGTCAAATGCATACAACACTGAACACGACATTGAACATACAATGTGACCCCCTAACACATGTGTCACACATAATTGTGTGTGTGGCCTACACAATGCAAGCAGACCATGACTGCTGTGGCAATGTGGCCCAAAGCCCCATCACCACAGTGCCCAAAAGGTAACTGTGTGCTCCATAGCTGAAGCACATATTGAACAGTGTGGCAATGTGGCCCAAAGCCCCATCACCACAGTGCCCAAAAGGTAAGTGTGCGCTCCATAGCTGAAGCACATTTTGAACAGTGTGGCAATGGGGCCCTAAGCTCCATCACCACAGTGCCCAAAAGGTAAGTGTGTGCTCCATAGCTGAAGCACATATTGAACAGTGTGGCAATGGGGCCCAAACCCCCATCACCACAGTGCCCAAAAGGTAAGTGTGCGCTCCATAGCTGAAGCACATTTTGAACAGTGTGGCAATGGGGCCCTAAGCCCCATCACCACAGTGCCCAAAAGGTAAGTGTGAGCTCCATAGCTGAAGCACATATTGAACAGTGTGGCAATGGGGCCCAAAGCCCCATCACCACAGTGCCCAAAAGGTAAGTGTAGTCCTGGTAAAAGCTGCTAAACCAAAACTGCAGGGATTATTCCTGGCCACACAACACCAAACACTACAGTGGTATTGTAGTGCTTGTGTCCCATAGCAACATAGATTGTGTGAGGCAAGCAGTGCAGTGCCAATGACACATCGTTCTAGCCATGTGCACACAAACATCAGCCATGGGGGCCCACATTGTCTACATTCACAAATAACACAATGACAGAAGTGAGCATCATAATGCAGACCCACATATCTGCAGCAATGGACACACAAATGTAGATATCCTGTGGAGACTGTAGATGTCATGTGAACAAATACCATACCAAGGCAGCAATGGGACATACTAACCATGATCAATGTGCTGACTGATGACCTAGCAGTCCCAGGGCCAGCAGGGGAAAGCCAACAAACAACATACAGCCAATGGCAAACTAAAGATATGCCAATGCAGTGGTGCAAATGCACAAACACAAACAGGCAGACTCACACTGCATATCATACACAACAGGTGAGGGGGTTGTGTGCCAGTGTCCCCAGGCAAACACACAACACATGAGGAGGCCAGATTCACTAATACACAGATGTCAACACAGTCACATACAAAAGTAACTCAGGGATTGGATTCCCCTATGTGGGCAAACAGGCATTGTGAGATGAGAGGGAGCCCAAATTACACATGTCACACAAGCTTGTAGGAACAGCAACAAACACAGCAAGAGACAGAACCACCACAGCACTCCCCCAGGGACCCCACATTGTGGTGACACTAGCCTGCATGACAATCACACTGTGATGGCAAAGGTAGATGTCATCCACACTGTGAACCACAGCCATGTGTCCTGAGCAACAAACTACCATCACACCTATACAAGCACAAAGCACTCAGCATGGCCTGCCAGCCAAGGACAATATGGAGGTAGTGCCCCAGCCGTGCAACAACTCACATTTGCACACACTCAACGCCACACACCTTGAACTCCACCAATGTGCAGCAGTGAAGCTCACATGGACTGCTGACATTGCACGTGCACCCATGACAATCCCAGGGGTGGTGGGGGAAATAAGGTGCAGAAACCCATCACACATGGCCAGTCAACAATACTTGTGAATGTCTGACACACTGCACAGTATGCCGTACATGGGCATGACGTGAAATCCACCCCAAACAATGGGATCCTGGCCATAGTCACACACCAATGAAGAAGCCAAGCTGACCCACAAAGGACACACATAGACAACTTCCAACATTGCAGCTCTGACCCTGAGGAGTGGCAGCAGTCACACACACAACGTGTCACAATTACTGAAAGCATACACAAACAGAAAATCACATTACTCGTGTAACCAACAAGTGCCAAGAGGAATCCTGACTGTGTCCCATCTGCGTTTGCCCACATCCCCAGCCCTGACAACAAAGACAACTAGGGATGACAACCTCATGAACATTAGTTTGCCATGCACCCACATCCCGGAGAAACCAGGTCCAAGATGCTGGATGAACACAGAACAACTCAGCAAGCATCACAAACAGGAACATCCGTAGGGACACAGCCTGTGTAGGAAAAGGAGAAGGGAACACGCACAGACATGCCTACACAACACACAACACGGGCACAGCCTATATCACGGAATCACGCACTGCCATGAGGGCACTCCACTCCTGTGGAAGGTCAGCTGTGCCAAACCTTGTCTGTGCACGACTCAAACATGTCCGCAGAACACTCGGTCAGTGAGTCAACAACTACAACACACTGAAAGCTCTGCTCATATCAGCCTGGGCATGGGAGTGTCACGTCAGTCATCTGCATACACCCAAGACACGTGTCAAGCAACTTGCACTGTGTACACAGGTGAGTCCTCCAAATTTGATGTGCTAAACTGCATGTCCATTGGAGACCGGCACACAGTCAGGGTACTAAGAACATTGGACAGTGGTAAGCCCACCAGATGTGCATCATTGTAGGACAAAGATGGTAATCTACAAATGCTAAACGTACATCCCTGTGTCAAATGCTGAACATTACACCCTCAGACTGCAGCAAAGGATGCTATAGATCAAGACTAGATTAGGACACATATCCCATGGACCACATGGAGCCCATCACAGCAAAACTTCATTTACCTGATCTGCACACTATTACAACAGCAAATGCATGATTCTACACATCTACATCATGTACCTCCAAAGATTAACCACAAGTAAACAAAAAGAGGCTTTATTCAGCAAGTGTGCAACTCAAATCAAAAGTCCAAAATAAACTAAGGCCAATGGCCAGTCCAAATATACAGTCCCAACAGGGTGATGTGTGACAACTTGTCAACAATTGCTTGCCTGCACAGGTACGGACAGGGGACATCCCCCTTGGAGGGGCATACGAGGGGCAGGCCAGGCACCGCAGGGACAGGATCAGGGGATGCCAGAAGGAGGCAGTGAAGGGGAGGTGGGTGCAGGAGTGTCACCGGCAACTGCAGTGGAGGTGTCTGACTCAGGGGGCTGGCACCACCGCAGGGCTCAAGTCAGATGGTGTTGGTGCTGCAACCACTGCAGTGGGCTGGTCAGATGGAGTGGACTGGGTCCCCAATGCAGTGCCCGAGTCAGACGGGGTGGTTGTGGACTCCACCGCAGTGCATGACTCCAAGGTAGTGGAAGGGGGGCAGAAGAGCTGGGCAGGACAGAGGGGGGACACGGTCTCCACACCAGTGGCACAAACAGGCAGAGCGTCTGGTTTTGGGGTGGAAGAGCAAGTGGCAGGGGGGAGGGCCTAAGCAGTTTGGGGATGCGGTATCGGTGTGTGGGAGAACCTGGGGCAGGGTATGGCGGTGGAACCTGTGGAGTGGTGGCTTGGGGGATGGAGGTGAGAGACTGGGTGGTTTACTTGCAGGGCGGTGGCGGGGTCTTGCTCTTCCGGGACCGGGGGACTTGCGGGTGGGGGGCTCACTCTGCCTGCGCCTGGGGGAGGGTGTCCGGGGGCGAGGGGCACTCCCTCTGTGTGGGTGGACTTCCTCTTCCCCCGGTATGCTGGATCAGCAGGATTGGAGGGGAAGAGGCCGAGGTCACACAGGAAGATCTGCTGTGTAGGTGTGGTAGCAGGCGAGGCAAGGGAAGGGGTCTTGGAGGGAGAGGATTTGGAGGACTGCGGAGTTAATGTGGATGCCTGTGTGTGTGTGTGTTCCCCGTCCCCTGTGTCTGTGGTATCAGTCCCCTGAGGATGCTTGTGTGCACGTCTTGCCTTTCTCTTGGGTGTGTCTGTGCTGCTCGTGTCTGTGTGTTTGGGTGACTGTGCAGGTGTGCATGTGCTTTGGACAGGTAGGGGGCAGGAAGTGTGGATGGGGCAGAGGTGGGAGGGGTGAGGGACTGTTGGAGGAGGGACACTGCTGCCATCAGGGAGGAGTCCATGGACTTATTGCTCCTCTGTAGGGCAGACATACCCGTCGAGATGCCCTCCATGAACGACACCAGCTGTGTCAACAGAGTGGTGTGTGCATGGAGGACACTCAGCATTGCTGTCTGCCCTACATGGAGCTGCCGAAGGAGGTAAACAGACTCCTCACTCAGGGCAGCAGGGGACACAGGGGCAGGGGCTGCGGTGCCTGGCACGAAGGAGACACGCTCCCGAGTACGGGAGCCTCCACGGACCTCAGGAATGGGAGCCAATGGGAGGGCGGTGGTGGTGGTAGGGCCAGACAGACTAGCTGGCCTTTGGTGGCTGCTGACACCCGCTTCCACAAGGGAGTCATCCTCCGAGCTGCTGTGGTCCTCAGCTGAGGTGGATGGTGCTGAGGACTCCTCGGTGTGGCTCCCCTCGCCCTCCGTGCCACTGGGTCCCTCTGACCACTCGTCCGATGCTGACCCAGTCTGGCTCCGCTGCTCCTCCTGGTCCGTGGAGCTGTCCCCTCCTGTGGCCGTGGATGTATCTGCAAACAATTAGGGAAACAGACAAACATCAGTCACCTGCACTGACCGCACACACCACAGTAAGTACAGCACATTACAGAGCAAGCCCTGGCATCCTTAGTTGAACATTGCCTAAAGTCCTCACACAGATTCGGGGAAGCCAATTGTCAGTCTGATGGTCAACCATGGGACGCACACCCCTCCTGCCCTTGCACCCATCTGTCTGGTGCCTGTCTGATGGTAAGACCCCAGTGTGGACACATACACCACCTACACAGTTGTTGGACATTGCAGGGAACACGGTGAAGTATGTGAACATGCACACATCACATCTCTTGCCAATGAGTCAGTGCAGGTGTCCGGATAAAGGGATGGCCAGAGTCTAAATAGAAATGCATGTGATGCATACCAGCACCAGACACCATGATGCACCCATGTCCGGATAGTCAATGCCACAATGGGGTGCATGTTGCACATGTCACTCCCCTGCAGGATCAGTCTCAGGAAGTTGAATGCCATGACACAGGAATGCGTGCAAAGTTATACATTACTGTCTCAAGTCACATGGCCATGGCAGCCAGCCAACAACAGTCTGCACTGTGTCACAATCCGAGGGCATGGGGAATGCAAGTTATGTGACTGACAAGTGCACATGTCCATCCCCCAAATACCACATCATCTGTACTACTATTTGTCCACGTCATACCAACTGGACATATGGGGGACATGAAACACAACTCTCTGAACATAAGCACCTCACAGTGTGCTGTGAATGACAATACAGCTGCCTGAAAGTCACAGTCACAAACACCTGTGTGCACAGTCAAGTGATCAGACACCTATAAGTCACAGAAGTATCGTCTATCATGGTCACATCTCAGATGGCATGCTGAGCCCTAATCGATAAACATACCAGTAGTCCTGACAACGAAGACACAGCACAATGAGACAGAGGCAGACACCTGAGGGTACATTACACTGATCACAACATGCCAGATGATACACGGGAGTGGGAGTACAGAGTGCATTGCATGCCCTGGAGTAGGCATTACTGTCCAGCTCCACCTGTAAGAGGGATGAGTCCTGGACAGTAGGCAGGTGGCTAAGCATGTGTGACACACTGGATACACATACTCCTGAGGCCCAAACATTGTTCCCACCAGCAGCATGGGTGTGTGCCAAATTCCCCAGGGACATGTGGTGAGTCAGAGCAGCAAGCGGACCACATATCAAAGTTACACCCAGATTACATGTCAGAACTTAGGCATTGTGTAAGCAATTGACCCACCCATGAATCGCACAACATAGTCATGGGAACAAATGCTGTCCCCCAGCTTGAGCAAAGCTAAATGCAATGACACAGTCCCCAAATGACACAATTTCCTGACTATAAGGGCCACACATATGCGTATCAGAGGAGAAGTGGGCATGTCACAAATGAGGGACATGGGTCCTGGACCACATGACTGATGTACTGTGGAAGTTTAACCAGGCCAGAGGAGGGCACATAGCATGTCAGACAAAGTGCACAGTGCAGTCATCGACTCACCCCCTCCTTGCTGCTGTCTGTCCTTCAGCTGCCCATCCAGGTCAGGGAAGACCACCACCAGGATCCGGAGCATGTGGGGGGTCAGGGTCCGGAGTCCACCCCTCCTGCGAGGAGGCGACAGCTTCAGCTGGACCCTTGCGATCCTCCGGGTCCAGCCACAAAGGTCCTGCCACCTCTTCTGGCAGTTGTGGATCCTGCGCCTGTAGACCCCCACGGATCTTACTTTCTGGGCGATGGTCAGCCAGATTTCCTGCTTCTGGTGGGCATCAACCTGTGAGGATGACAAAGTGAAAAGGCCATTACTACACATGCAACATATACGTGCATCACACAGTTGGATATACATGTCTCAATCACAGGGGCATATGATGTACACAGGCAGTGCAACAATGGCTATGAACAGTTTGCCAGCAGTCACTACATGGTATCATTGCATGGGAAGTAAACCTAGTTGTAATGCACTGTTACTGCACTGTACCAGTTCAGTGCATGTAACTACACACTTTGGGGTGTGACAACTACTCAGTGGGCATGCTAGCCAGTGGTGTGCACACTGAAAGCCCTGCTAGTCAGACAACATGCACAATTAGTGAGGCAGTGGACAGCACACTCACCTGCTCCCCTGGTTTCCCATACAGCTTGCTGTACTGTGGAAGGAGGCTGTCCAGCAGGGCCTGGTTCTCCTCAAGGCTGAAGGCTGGGGTTCTCTCCACAGTACGTGCCATTGCAGGAGCCAGAGGATGCATAAACAGCAGCAGTGTTGGTGGCAGATGTCGTCCTGGAGCATGTAGTGCAGGCAAGTGAGCTCTCAGGGGAACAGCCAGCATTATATGTGTGCTGCAGAGGCAGATACTGTCCCATGTGTCCAAAGTGATAGGTCCAAGTCCTTTGCATCTTCTGAATCTGACCAATCCATGGAATAGCAGCACTAATACACGCCCACAGCATCCTTCAAATCTTCAACTTCATGACACCCAAGATTTTGCAACATTGTTGTGGCTGGCCAACTGAATTCACTGCATCAGACTCGTTGGAGCTTCGAAAACGCGTCCGTTGCCATGCCAGGCCCCAGCCAATGTGTGCGCACCGTTCGGTCCACTGCTGTACAACGCGTATTTCGGGATACAACGCGTACCCGCTCACATACAATGCAATGGGCCGAGCGGGCACACCGATCGGTCCATTGCTGTTCAACGCGTACCCGGGATACAACGCATACCCGCTCACATACAATGCAATGGGCCGTGCGGGCACACCGATCGGTCCATTGCTGTTCAACGCGTACCCGGGATACAACGCGTACCCGCTCACATACAATGCAATGGGCCATGCGGGCACACCGATCGGTCCATTGCTGTACAATGCGTACCCGGGATACAACGCGTACTCGCTCACATACAATGCAATGTGCCGTGCGGGCACACCGATCGGTCCATTGCTGTACAACGTGTACCCGGGATACAACGCGTACCCGCTCACATACAATGCAATGGGCCGTGCGGGCACACCGATCGGTCCATTGCTCTACAACGCGTACCCGCTCACATACAATGCAATGGCCCGTGCGGGCACACCGATCGGCCCATTGCTCTACAACGCGTCCCTAGACAGGTCACACGCATATGTCACCATGATGGTCAGTGATGAACCTATGCCAGCCACGTTTACTTTCCAGGGACTCAGGGGCACACCTACAACACCACACCCAGTCCACACTGTATCTAAGGCATGTGTGGCAGCATAACCTTATCTGTGTATGGGGGTGAACATGTGGTTTTTGGGGTGGCACTTGGGGGCAGACACACCCAGGCTGTGCACGTGTTCATGGGGACAGGGTCCTTTGTGTGTTGTGCACCTGACCACTGTGGTGTGCAACTTTTCATTTCTGAGCATGTGTCATGGTCACATTTCCAGGTTGTGTATGTGTATGACATGTCACATACCCCCAGGCTCACATGTGGGAAGGCATGTACGTCACAGGGTGGCCCATTCCAACAATAGTGATGTCCCTCCACAGTCTGTGTGCATGTTGTGTATCACATGTCTCTGACTGCATGTGCACAATGGGAGACAGTCTCCAGATCCACGTGGTTTGTGCATGAACTTTGATGTTGTGTGTGTGTGTGTCACAGACGTCCATGTCTGTCCTGCAGAGGCTACAGGGGCCACTACCTGTGGGTGTCATGTTTGTTTTTCTGACGTGTACATGATACGCCATGTCATGCCAGTGTCCATGTGGAAAGACAGGGTCCCTGGGAATCTACCTGTCAATGAGCTGTGATGCCTGTGGAACATTTGTCCAGACATGTCACTGTGGTATGTGTGTGGAACGTGAGAGCAGTAAATGGGTACTGTGACACAGCCTAATGGTTTCCCATAGCACACCCTGAAACCTGTTGTCAACACTTGTTGAACAGAGATGTTAGATGATGTCCATGTAGGTGCCATATATGTCCAAACGGAACGACACACACATCAAGTACTTGTGTTTGTTAATGATGTATCATGTGAAATTGAGTATGGTGAACGGCACATAGGTGGGGTGACTGACAATCTTGCTTTCTTCACCTATGCACTGCAGGGCTCCTGCTGTCCATCGACCATTCCCAGACCTGGCAACGATGGTGGAACGTGACAGCATCCAACGGTACCGCTTCACCAGGCAGCTTATTGAGGATTTGGCAGTGCGGTTGGACCCACATTTGCAGCCTGGCCGGCCGTATCCTACAGCGCTGACCCCCAAGGTGAAGGTGATGGCAGCCCTACACTTCTTTGCCACCGGTACCTTTCAACACACTGTGGCAACTACTGGTGGGATGTCACAGACTATGGTCAGACGTGTGCTATGCGATGTTTTGGGGGCAATGTTGAGATACCTGAACCAGTACATCTATTTCCCAACACGTCAACGACTCATTGACGTCAAGAGTGACTTCTATGCCCTGGGGAGGATGCCACATGTAATTGGCTCCATTGATGGGACACATGTGGCTTTGATACCACCACAGGCACATGAGCAGGCATACCGGAACCATAAACATTACCATTCGATCAATGCTCTGGTGGTATGTCTTGCAGATATGACCATCACACATGTGTGTGCTGGTTTCCCAGTTCGATACAAAGGGGATGATGGACGGAACGTTTGAGCCAATCAAACACTCACCCTCAGTCAACTGATCTGGGTTTAATCCATCATCATTCTTTAGCTCACTCCACCACCCCAGTTCAGACATGGCCATATGCAAATCAGTCTGACACTGTGCCTCATGGGAACAGTCCAGCCCGAACTGCCAAGCCATGTCTTCCTGGACCGAAACAAGCATCCTAGGACCGGTTTCTGGCATTTCAGCCGTCATCAGCCAGGCTTGCTTGAATCCAGTGGCAAAGTGAGCAAGGGACCCACGTCTGGGCATACCCCGCCAACTTAGGGCGACCAAGCGATACAAAAGGGATGATGGACGGAACGCTTGAGCCAATCAAACACTCACCCCCAGTCAACTGATCTGGGTTTAATCCATCATCATTCTTTAGCTCACTCCACCACCCCAGTTCAGACATGGCCATATGCAATCAGTCTGACCCTGTGCCTCATGGGAACAGTCCAGCCGAACTGCCAAGCCATGTCTTCCTGGACCGAAACAAGCATCCTAGGACCGGCTTCTGGCATTTCAGCCGTCATCAGCCAGGCTTGCTTGAATCCAGTGGCAAAGTGAGCAAGGGACCCACGTCTGGGCATACCCCCGCCAACTTAGGGCTGACCAAGCGATACAAAGGGGATGATGGACGGAACGTTTGAGCCAATCAAACACTCACCCCCAGTCAACTGATCTGGGTTTAATCCATCATCATTCTTTAGCTCACTCCACCACCCCAGTTCAGACATGGCCATATGCAAATCAGTCTGACCCTGTGCCTCATGGGAACAGTCCAGCCCGAACTGCCAAGCCATGTCTTCCTGGACCGGAAACAAGCATCCTAGGACCGGTTTCTGGCATTTCAGCCGTCATCAGCCAGGCTTGCTTGAATCCAGTGGCAAAGTGAGCAAGGGACCCACGTCTGGGCATACCCCGCCAACTTAGGGCGACCAAGCGATACAAGGGGATGATGGACGGAACGTTTGAGCCAATCAAACACTCACCCCCAGTCAACTGATCTGGGTTTAATCCATCATCATTCTTTAGCTCACTCCACCACCCCAGTTCAGACATGGCCATATGCAAATCAGTCTGACCCTGTGCCTCATGGGAACAGTCCAGCCCGAACTGCCAAGCCATGTCTTCCTGGACCGGAAACAAGCATCCTAGGACCGGTTTCTGGCATTTCAGCCGTCATCAGCCAGGCTTGCTTGAATCCAGTGGCAAAGTGAGCAAGGGACCCACGTCTGGGCATACCCCGCCAACTTAGGGCGACCAAGCTGATACAAAGGGGATGATGGACGGAACGTTTGAGCCAATCAAACACTCACCCCCAGTCAACTGATCTGGGTTTAATCCATCATCATTCTTTAGCTCACTCCACCACCCCAGTTCAGACATGGCCATATGCAAATCAGTCTGACCCTGTGCCTCATGGGAACAGTCCAGCCCGAACTGCCAAGCCATGTCTTCCCTGGACCGGAAACAAGCATCCTAGGACCGGTTTCTGGCATTTCAGCCGTCATCAGCCAGGCTTGCTTGAATCCAGTGGCAAAGTGAGCAAGGGACCCACGTCTGGGCATACCCCCGCCAACTTAGGGCGACCAAAGCGATACGGTCCCTTGCTCACTTTGCCACTGGATTCAAGCAAGCCTGGCTGATGACGGCTGGAATGCCAGAAACCGGTCCTAGGATGCTTGTTTCCGGTCCAGGGAAGACATGGCTTGGCAGTTCGTGCTGGACTGTTCCCATGAGGCACAGGGTCAGACTGATTTGCATATGGCCATGTCTGAACTGGGGTGGTGGAGTGAGCTAAAGAATGATGATGGATTAAACCCAGATCAGTTGACTGGGGGTGAGTGTTTGATTGGCTCAAACGCTCCGTCCATCATCCCCTTTGTATCGCTTGTTCGCCTCTAAGTTGGCGGGGGTATGCCCAGACATGGGTCCCTTGCTCACTTTGCCACTGGATTCAAGCAAGCCTGGCTGATGACGGCTGGAATGCCAGAAACCGGTCCTAGGATGCTTGTTTCCGGTCCAGGGAAGACATGGCTTGGCAGTTCGTGCTGGACTGTTCCCATGAGGCACAGGGTCAGACTGATTTGCATATGGCCATGTCTGAACTGGGGTGGTGGAGTGAGCTAAAGAATGATGATGGATTAAACCCAGATCAGTTGACTGGGGGTGAGTGTTTGATTGGCTCAAACGTTCCGTCCATCATCCCCTTTGTATCGCTTGTTCGCCCTAAGTTGGCGGGGTATGCCCAGACGTGGGTCCCTTGCTCACTTTGCCACTGGATTCAAGCAAGCCTGGCTGATGACGGCTGGAATGCCAGAAACCGGTCCTAGGATGCTTGTTTCCGGTCCAGGGAAGACATGGCTTGGCAGTTCGTGCTGGACTGTTCCCATGAGGCACAGGGTCAGACTGATTTGCATATGGCCATGTCTGAACTGGGGTGGTGGAGTGAGCTAAAGAATGATGATGGATTAAACCCAGATCAGTTGACTGGGGGTGAGTGTTTGATTGGCTCAAACGTTCCGTCCATCATCCCCTTTTGTATCGCTTGTTCGCCCTAAGTTGGCGGGGGTATGCCCAGACGTGGGTCCCTTGCTCACTTTGCCACTGGATTCAAGCAAGCCTGGCTGATGACGGCTGGAATGCCAGAAACCGGTCCTAGGATGCTTGTTTCCGGTCCAGGGAAGACATGGCTTGGCAGTTCGTGCTGGACTGTTCCCATGAGGCACAGGGTCAGACTGATTTGCATATGGCCATGTCTGAACTGGGGTGGTGGAGTGAGCTAAAGAATGATGATGGATTAAACCCAGATCAGTTGACTGGGGGTGAGTGTTTGATTGGCTCAAACGTTCCGTCCATCATCCCCTTTGTATCGCTTGTTCGCCCTAAGTTGGCGGGGTATGCCCAGACGTGGGTCCCTTGCTCACTTTGCCACTGGATTCAAGCAAGCCTGGCTGATGACGGCTGGAATGCCAGAAACCGGTCCTAGGATGCTTGTTTCCGGTCCAGGGAAGACATGGCTTGGCAGTTCGTGCTGGACTGTTCCCATGAGGCACAGGGTCAGACTGATTTGCATATGGCCATGTCTGAACTGGGGTGGTGGAGTGAGCTAAAGAATGATGATGGATTAAACCCAGATCAGTTGACTGGGGGTGAGTGTTTGATTGGCTCAAACGTTCCGTCCATCATCCCCTTTTGTATCGCTTTGTTCGCCCTAAGTTGGCGGGGTATGCCCAGACGTGGGTCCCTTGCTCACTTTGCCACTGGATTCAAGCAAGCCTGGCTGATGACGGCTGGAATGCCAGAAACCGGTCCTAGGATGCTTGTTTCCGGTCCAGGGAAGACATGGCTTGGCAGTTCGTGCTGGACTGTTCCCATGAGGCACAGGGTCAGACTGATTTGCATATGGCCATGTCTGAACTGGGGTGGTGGAGTGAGCTAAAGAATGATGATGGATTAAACCCAGATCAGTTGACTGGGGGTGAGTGTTTGATTGGCTCAAACGTTCCGTCCATCATCCCCTTTGTATCGCTTTGTTCGCCCTAAGTTGGCGGGGGTATGCCCAGACGTGGGTCCCTTGCTCACTTTGCCACTGGATTCAAGCAAGCCTGGCTGATGACGGCTGGAATGCCAGAAACCGGTCCTAGGATGCTTGTTTCCGGTCCAGGGAAGACATGGCTTGGCAGTTCGTGCTGGACTGTTCCCATGAGGCACAGGGTCAGACTGATTTGCATATGGCCATGTCTGAACTGGGGTGGTGGAGTGAGCTAAAGAATGATGATGGATTAAACCCAGATCAGTTGACTGGGGGTGAGTGTTTGATTGGCTCAAACGTTCCGTCCATCATCCCCTTTTGTATCGCTTTGTTCGCCCTAAGTTGGCGGGGGTATGCCCAGACGTGGGTCCCTTGCTCACTTTGCCACTGGATTCAAGCAAGCCTGGCTGATGACGGCTGGAATGCCAGAAACCGGTCCTAGGATGCTTGTTTCCGGTCCAGGGAAGACATGGCTTGGCAGTTCGTGCTGGACTGTTCCCATGAGGCACAGGGTCAGACTGATTTGCATATGGCCATGTCTGAACTGGGGTGGTGGAGTGAGCTAAAGAATGATGATGGATTAAACCCAGATCAGTTGACTGGGGGTGAGTGTTTGATTGGCTCAAACGTTCCGTCCATCATCCCCTTTTGTATCGCTTTGTTCGCCCTAAGTTGGCGGGGGTATGCCCAGACGTGGGTCCCTTGCTCACTTTGCCACTGGATTCAAGCAAGCCTGGCTGATGACGGCTGGAATGCCAGAAACTGGTCCTAGGATGCTTGTTTCCGGTCCAGGGAAGACATGGCTTGGCAGTTCGTGCTGGACTGTTCCCATGAGGCACAGGGTCAGACTGATTTGCATATGGCCATGTCTGAACTGGGGTGGTGGAGTGAGCTAAAGAATGATGATGGATTAAACCCAGATCAGTTGACTGGGGGTGAGTGTTTGATTGGCTCAAACGTTCCGTCCATCATCCCCTTTTGTATCGCTTTGTTCGCCCTAAGTTGGCGGGGGTATGCCCAGACGTGGGTCCCTTGCTCACTTTGCCACTGGATTCAAGCAAGCCTGGCTGATGACGGCTGGAATGCCAGAAACCGGTCCTAGGATGCTTGTTTCCGGTCCAGGGAAGACATGGCTTGGCAGTTCGTGCTGGACTGTTCCCATGAGGCACAGGGTCAGACTGATTTGCATATGGCCATGTCTGAACTGGGGTGGTGGAGTGAGCTAAAGAATGATGATGGATTAAACCCAGATCAGTTGACTGGGGGTGAGTGTTTGATTGGCTCAAACGTTCCGTCCATCATCCCCTTTTGTATCGCTTTGTTCGCCCAAAGTTGGCGGGGGTATGCCCAGACGTGGGTCCCTTGCTCACTTTGCCACTGGATTCAAGCAAGCCTGGCTGATGACGGCTGGAATGCCAGAAACCGGTCCTAGGATGCTTGTTTCCGGTCCAGGGAAGACATGGCTTGGCAGTTCGTGCTGGACTGTTCCCATGAGGCACAGGGTCAGACTGATTTGCATATGGCCATGTCTGAACTGGGGTGGTGGAGTGAGCTAAAGAATAATGATGGATTAAACCCAGATCAGTTGACTGGGGGTGAGTGTTTGATTGGCTCAAACGTTCCGTCCATCATCCCCTTTTGTATCGCTTTGTTCGCCCTAAGTTGGCGGGGTATGCCCAGACGTGGGTCCCTTGCTCACTTTGCCACTGGATTCAAGCAAGCCTGGCTGATGACGGCTGGAATGCCAGAAACCGGTCCTAGGATGCTTGTTTCCGGTCCAGGGAAGACATGGCTTGGCAGTTCGTGCTGGACTGTTCCCATGAGGCACAGGGTCAGACTGATTTGCATATGGCCATGTCTGAACTGGGGTGGTGGAGTGAGCTAAAGAATGATGATGGATTAAACCCAGATCAGTTGACTGGGGGTGAGTGTTTGATTGGCTCAAACGTTCCATCCATCATCCCCTTTTGTATCGCTTTGTTCGCCCTAAGTTGGCGGGGGTATGCCCAGACGTGGGTCCCTTGCTCACTTTGCCACTGGATTCAAGCAAGCCTGGCTGATGACGGCTGGAATGCCAGAAACCGGTCCTAGGATGCTTGTTTCCGGTCCAGGGAAGACATGGCTTGGCAGTTCGTGCTGGACTGTTCCCATGAGGCACAGGGTCAGACTGATTTGCATATGGCCATGTCTGAACTGGGGTGGTGGAGTGAGCTAAAGAATGATGATGGATTAAACCCAGATCAGTTGACTGGGGGTGAGTGTTTGATTGGCTCAAACGTTCCGTCCATCATCCCCTTTTGTATCGGTTTCCCCGGTTCGGCACACAATGCCTACGTGATGAGGAGTAGTCGCATCCCGAGGATGATGTCACAGATGCCGAACCAGCGTGCCTGGCTTGTTGGTGTGTACTGACTTTGTACCATTGTGTGTGTTCTGCTATGTTGTTTTCCGCACACATTTTCAAATCGGCTAATGTGCAATTGTCTGTCTGTAGGTGACTCGGGATACCCCAACATGCCGTGGTTGCTGACACCCCTCAGGAACCCTGTGACACCAGCCCAGATGCGCCCACAATGAGGCACATGGTCGGACGAGGAGGGTGATTGAGCGGACCTTTGGTCTCCTGAAGAGCCGCTTCCGCTGCCTGGACAAGACAGGAGGGGCCCTCCCATATGCCCCAGCAAAGGTGTGCAAGATTGTCATCGTCTGCTGCATGCTACACAACCTGGCAGTGCGGAAGGAGTTGCCTCTCATCCTGGATGACGATGACCAACATCCCCCACCTGTGGAAGATCCTGGCCTGGGTCACGATGCCAGTGAAGATGATGATGATGATGATGATGGTGATGTCCGCACACAGCTCATCACCAACTTCTTCAGCTGAATGTGAGTCTCCAGAGGGTTGTAATGTCAATGATTTGAGTTTGCATGATATGTGTGTGTGGTGCTCTGGTGCTGTTTGAGTGTGGCCATGTACTACTTGACTGGATGCGTGCAGCGATGTGTCCTTGCAGGTGGTCTGTACTGCCCAACAGTGTTGACATGCTAACTTGGTTTTGTGTAGTTATCTCGTGACATGTATTAGACATGAGTATTGCCGTTCTGTGCTGTTCTTCAGTGGTTTTGACTGTGTGTCATGTCTGTCCTTCACAGGGTGCTGCCGGAGTTGTCTGATCAACTTGGATCCCCCGAATCCATGATTCAACTTCCAAGGTGGAAGCAGTCATTTCCCTACAGGTGATGTGCCACACACCCCTGGACTTTCTATCTTCTGCACTGTTTGACTTTGTGGCCACAGCCAGGTTGGATTAGCTTGCATTTGTAGTGGAAACAACATGTTGCAAATGTGTAATAAACCTGTGCTTCACTTTGGGATGTGCGTTGTGTGTAGTCACACATCTGACTGACATTTGCTTACTGCACCTGTAGTCTAGTTGACAGTGACTGTGAATAGGTGGCGTGTCTGTGCATTCCACTGTATTTCGTTGCAACATCAGTATAGGTGATGAGTCTGATGGCCCTGGTGTGTATGTGTTGTGTGGCCCTAGTGGTGTGTCTCCCTCATATGTGTCACGTCGCCATGACTGACATGACGGTGTTGGACTTGCTGTAGCAGTTAGCATGCACAGTGTCATTTAGCAGATCACCATCTACATGACAAAAACCACGTTGGAATCACAACAGAGGCAGATATGGTGTATTGGTGAGTTTATTTACATAAAGGTGTGAGGATGGTGCACAGGATGGTGGGTGCTGTACATAGAAATTGGAATCCAAAGTTCCCATGTGAATTGGAAGTCTTGGTAGCTGAAATGTCCAGAGTAAAGTCCACAGTCATCTGATAAATTTGGTCAACTAGAGCTCCCCATGTCATGTGGGAGAGTTGGGTTGGCTTCAACAGGGCATGCAGTTTGCACACAGAGGAAAAGTTCCAGAACAGGTGTTGGCTTCCTGGGGGATGTAGATGGCCATCGGCCTCTCAGTTTGGCCTCCTCGGACGGCCCCTCTTCTTGGGGGGACCCTCAGGTGCAGGCTGCGGCGGTGCAGGGGACTCTCTGCCAGAGTCCTCCTCCCTCCCTGTGGCATTTGCAGTTGTTTCAGCAGCAGATGTTGTGGGCACACAGGGAGGTGAGGCCATGTTGGTGCTGATCTGGCGGAGGCATGTCAGTATGTCCCTATGCACCGCTGTCAGTTGTTCCAATGTGTCCCACTTGGACTCCATGCGAGACATGTGTGTCTCGACACGGGACATGTGGGAGTCCAAGCGGGCATGATGGGCAGCCTGCTGCTGTTGTATGTCCTTGAGGATCCCCACTACCTGGCTGACCTCTCCGGTGCTAGTCTGGTACGCATCCGCGATGCATGCCAGTTGTGGGTCATCATGCAGTCCAGACCCCTCTGCAAAGAGCGACCTATGTCTACCACCCCTCCCACCACCCCTGGCGACACGTGCAGGACCTGCGGTGGCACGCACAGGTGACCGTGGGCCCACTTGGGTGTTGTTCCTGGGCTCGTTGTCACCAGCTCCAGTTTGGGCCTGGGTCCCTGCGCTGTCGTTATCTGTGGTTCTTGGTCTGTCCGTGTTGGCAGGGGTGGCCTGTGTGTTGGCAGTTGTTGGAGGGGTGGGTGCAGGGGGTGCAGATGTTGGTCCTGCTGGTGCTGCATGATGACTCACACCGGAGGGTCCAGCTTGTTCTTTGCCATCCGAGGAGTGCAGAGGCTGATCCACACCAGTGAGCTCAGTGTTCCCGGAGTCTGGGACAGGGACTCCTCCTCGTCTGCTGCTGTGTCCCCATCATCACCTGTTTTGGGGAGAGACACAGATTGTATGTTATGTTTCTACTGGCATCAATTGTTCAAACACCTGACAGTTGTGACTGTACCTCTGGATGTGGGCCAGGACATTGCATTCTCCTAAATTGTGACAGTCAGAGAGTGATATTGGTGTAGCACATTGTCCTGCCAACCTGTGGCATGTCAATGTGAATGTTGAGGTGTGTGCATGACCAGCATTGGTGGTATTTGGTTGCCATCCAGGCCTCCTTCTCCCCCAGCCCAGTTATCCCACCATGAAGCGTGCTTCCAATGCAGGGAGTGCAAGTTGTCTTTCAGGATGTCAGTCAGTGGTGTCCTGCTGTTGGTTGTTGCACAGTTCCCAGCAGGGCCTTGTGCTCCCCCAGCAGTACCCAGTGTCAGCCATCTTGTGAGTCCTTTTCCACTCCCTGTGATGTGAGCATGGTTCAGAGTGGTGTTGATGGGCCAATTGTGAGGGTGACAAATATCTGTGCCTACAACTCCCATCATGCTATTGCCTCCACCCCCCTTCCCAGCATGCCCATCCTTCCTTCCTTTTGACTCTGCTTCCCTGTGGGGTGGGGTACCTGTGCTGACAGGATGGCTGGGAGTGTTGCCCTGGCAGTTGTTTGGCTACAAGTCCCAAGAGTGTCCCTGTGCTTCACACAGCATAACCCAGGGTGGTGGTTCTTTGTGGGATCTTCAGTTAGGATGTGAGGCATTGCATTCTCCCAGGTGGGTTATGTGGAGTTAGTGTTGAGGGTGTGTGTGAGGGGAGGTGCTTGTAACTATGGTCAGTGCTGTGAGTCCTCCTTCCCACCCAGCCAGATATCCCACCATGGAACGTGCTTCCATTGCAGGGAGTGCAAGTTGTCTTTCAGGATGTCAGTCAGTGGTGTCCTGCTGTTGGTTGTTGCACAGTTCCCAGCAGGGCCTTGTGCTCCCCCAGCAGTACCCAGTGTCAGCCATCTTGTGAGTCCTTTTCCACTCCCTGTGATGTGAGCATGGTTCAGAGTGGTGTTGATGGGCCAATTGTGAGGGTGACCAATATCTGTGCCTACAACTCCCATCATGCTATTGCCTCCACCCCCTTCCCAGCATGCCCATCCTTCCTTCCTTATGACTCTGCTTCCCTGTGGGGTGGGGTGCCTGTGCTGACAGGATGGCTGGGAGTGTTGTCCTGGCAGTTGTTTGGCTACAAGTCCCAAGAGTGTCCCTGTGCTTCACACAGCATAACCCAGGGTGGTGGTTCTTTGTGGGATCTTCAGTTAGGATGTGAGGCATTGCATTCTCCCAGGTGGGTTATGTGGAGTTAGTGTTGAGGGGGTGTATGAGGGGAGGTGCTTGTAACTATGGTCAGTGCTGTGAGTCCTCCTTCCCACCCAGCCAGATATCCCACCATGGAACGTGCTTCCATTGCAGGGAGTGCAAGTTGTCTTTCAGGATGTCAGTCAGCGGTGTCCTGCAGTTGGTTGTTGCACAGTTCCCAGCAGGGCCTTGTTCTCCCCCCAGCAGTACCCAGTGTCAGCCATCTTGTCAGTTGTTTTCCACTCCCTGTGATGTGAGCATGGTTCAGAGTGGTGTTGATGGGCCAATTGTGGGTGTGACCAATATCTGTGCCTACAACTCCCATCCTGCTATTGCCTACACCCCCCTTCCCAGCATGCCCATACTTCCTTCCTTTTGAGTGGACTTCACTGTGTGTGAGTATGACAGCAATGGCAAGATGGCTGACAGTGTGGTCCTGTTGTTTGTTGGTGCCCAGTTCCCAGCAGGGCCTTGTGCTCCCCACAGCTGTGGCCAGTGTCAGACATCTTTGAAGTGGCTTTTGACTCCCTGTGAGGTGTGCATGCTTCAGTGCTAACTTGCTGGGCCATGTGGGTGTGAGATGTTGATCTGTGACTACCACTCCCATCATGCTATTGCCTACACCCCCCTTCCCAGCATGCCCATCCTTCCTTCCTTTTGAGTGGACTTCAGTGTGTGTGAGTGTGACAGCAATGGCAAGATGGCTGACAGTGTGGTCCTGTTGTTTGTTGGTGCCCAGTTCCCAGCAGGGCCTTGTGCTCCCCACAGCTGTGACCAGTGTCAGACATCTTTGAAGTGGTTTTTGACTCCTTGTGAGGTGTGCATGCTTCAGTGCTAACTTGCTGGGCCATGTGGGTGTGAGATGTTGATCTGTGACTACCACTCCCATCATGCTATTGCCTACACCCCCCTTCCCAGCATGCCCATCCTTCCTTCCTTTTGAGTGGACTTCAGTGTGTGTGAGTGTGACAGCAATGGCAAGATGGCTGACAGTGTGGTCCTGTTGTTTGTTGGTGCCCAGTTCCCAGCAGGGCCTTGTGCTCCCCCCAGCAGTACCCAGTGTCAGCCATCTTGTGAGTCCTTTTCCACTCCCTGTGATGTGAGCATGGTTCAGAGTGGTGTTGATGGGCCAATTGTGAGGGTGACCAATATCTGTGCCTACAACTCCCATCATGCTATTGCCTCCACCCCCTTCCCAGCATGCCCATCCTTCCTTCATTTTGACTCTGCTTCCCTGTGGGGTGGGGTGCCTGTGCTGACAGGATGGCTGGGAGTGTTGTCCTGGCAGTTGTTTGGCTACAAGTCCCAAGAGTGTCCCTGTGCTTCACGCAGCATAACCCAGGGTGGTGGTTCTTTGTGGGATCTTCAGTTTGGATGTGAGGCATTGCATTCTCCCAGGTGGGTTATGTGGAGTTGGTGTTGAGGGGGTGTGTGAGGGAGGTGCTTGTAACTATGGTCAGTGCTGTGAGTCCTCCTTCCCACCCAGCCAGATATCCCACCATGGAACGTGCTTCCATTGCAGGGAGTGCAAGTTGTCTTTCAGGATGTCAGTCAGTGGTGTCCTGCAGTTGGTTGTTGCACAGTTCCCAGCAGGGCCTTGTGCTCCCCCAGCAGTACCCAGTGTCAGCCATCTTGTCAGTTGTTTTCCACTCCCTGTGATGTGAGCATGGTTCAGAGTGGTGTTGATGGTCCAATTGTGAGGGTGACCAATATCTGTGCCTACAACTCCCATCATGCTATTGCCTCCACCCCCCTTCCCAGCATGCCCATACTTCCTTCCTTTTGAGTGGACTTCACTGTGTGTGAGTGTGACAGCAATGGCAAGATGACTGACAGTGTGGTCCTGTTGTTTGTTGGTGCCCAGTTCTCAGCAGGGCCTTGTGCTCCCCACAGCAGTAGCCAGTGTCAGCCATCTTGTCAGTTGTTTTCCACTCCCTGTGATGTGAGCATGGTTCAGAGTGGTGTTGATGGGCCAATTGTGGGTGTGACCAATAACTGTGACTACCACTCCCATCATGCTATTTGCTACACTGACTTGACCAGCATACACAGAATTCCTTCCTTTCAATGAGCTTCCCTGTGAGGTGGTGTTCTAGTGGTGGGTAAATATCTGGGAGTGTTTGTTGGTTCTATTTGTGCCACTGCCTTGCTGTATTTGTTGTTAGGTTTGTAGATGTCATGACACAGTTACATATCACTATGAGATGGCAGGTATTGTGTTTGTCTGACTAGCATTCACATCTTGGGATGAATATCTTTTGGTTGCTGTGTATTTGCTAAGTGTGCATGGTTTGCCTATCCCCTTGACTGTGATGTGTGTGTGTTGTCACACCATATTGTGTATATTAGTTGTGTACTCACCAGGCTCTGGGATGTCTGTTAATCCGTATACGCTCACTGGTGGTAGGATGGCCCGTACCTTCTCCTCCCAGGGCCTGAGGTATACTGGTTTTGCAGGAGGGCCACTGCCGGTGTGCTGGCTGAGGAGGTAGTCCTTTTTGAATAGGTCCCGGACCCTCCTGCACACATCATACCACCTGTTCTGGATGTCTTCCTTTGTGCGCAAACATGGTGATTGTGCATTCACCCTGTCGACAATCCTCGCCCACATCTTGGTTTTCTGCGACATGGGGGTCTGTTGTACCAATGTACCAAACAACTGTGGCTCTACCCTCAGGATCTCGTCTACCAGGACTTCCAATTCACTATCTAGGAATTTATGGTTCTTCTTTGGGGGCATGGTGATGGGTGGTGGTGGTGATTGATGTGTGTGTGTGTGCAATTGGGGGGGTGTGAGTGTAGGTTTAGCTGGGTGTGTGTGAGGGTGCTATTTGTAGGTGTGGTAATGGTGTGTGGCTTGTGTGATGTATGAGCTGTGAGTGTGTCTGTGGTTGCTGTGTGATGGTGTTGTGTGCTGGCAGGTCAGTGGAATTTGCAAAGGATCATGGTAGGGATTTGTGGCCTTTATGTAGGTGGAGTTGGAGGTGTGTCCTTGTTCCATTTCTTTTTTCATCCCTGTATTTATTGGCTTTGTGGTTGCTTGTTTGGCCCTTTTTTTTCTAATTTTTCCTTGGTGTTTTTGGTGCATGTAGGAGTCGTTCTTGTGTCCGAGTAGGACACTGCAGTTGTCTGGTGCGATCTTGTCCGACTCGTTCCCGCTGTGTGTCAGCTAGGTTTCATATGCGGCGTACGAGTCGGTCGCGTAGTATTGGGTTGCTTCGGCTGGGTTTTGTATGCGTGTCGGTCGTACGGCTTGTGCTCCGGGCGAGTCGGTCGTGTTTTGCACGCACAGCATCGTACTACGCGGGTCGGAGTTCACGGGTACGTTTCGTTCAGGTTCAATCCGAGTGCGTGTCGGTCGGTTTGTTTCGCGTGATTTCCCGGCCGGATGGCTTGTTTCCATCCGGCTCGGTCGGTCGTTTTGTATTCTGTCCGAGTCGGTCGGATTTCACATGCATTTCATCGTACTACCCGGGTCGTACGGCGCCGGTCCGAGTCGGTTGGACTAAATTCCCGTACCGAGTCGGTCGGTATGTTTTCCGGCCCGAATCGGAATCGGCCCCTAAGTGTTCGACAAAAATGCAATGATTGTAACTGTAAGAGTACACCAAGAGATTGAATTTGACTTTATTTGAATACATAATGTCTCGAATAAAATTACTACACGGTTAAAAACACAAGTACAAGCCAGCATCCTTAATTACTGAGATCACAGGCATACCGTCTACTCGCGTTCCCTGTAAGTTGTTTTTCATGCGCAAGAACATTTCTGATATGTCAACACCCAAGACCCCATCATGATAAAAATCCCCTGCTTTACACCAATTAGGATAGGCCATTATATTCGCCATGCGTCACCCAGGAGATTACACCCTCTTTGGAAGCCAGACTCATGACGGTCTGCTGTCCATTTCCATGATAGATCACAGAGCAGCAGATTAGATCTACAGCTGCGGCTCCATTTTTCGGGTCTGTCAAAACTGCGCTGTCATTTTTCGGCGGGAAGAGAGAAGCTATATACCTCAAGCCTTTCACAGGCTCGGTGTCATTGAACCAAGGCAGACAGGCAGATGCTGTTCTGCTCACAGATATCCTTGATGCAGGCACAAACATACTGATTCTTGAGTAAGGTAAGCGGGCCAGCATTAGTTTGGCTGTCCAATACACGCATAGAGCGCCTTGGTTAAGATTAGACCTCAATACTAAATATACTCTTACTTTATTTGGTTTCAGACCCCCCATTAATTATCAACTGGCGACACAAAGAGGCGCATAGCCATCTTAAATAATTATCAAGAGCCATAACACATGGAAGAAGCCTGCTACTTCTACTTAAAAACCCTATCGGGTAAGCCTGTACATTTATAGACTTCCTAAGCGCTCTAACGCTGTTTGGCCAATAGACACCGACAATAACTGTATTTTTTCTATATAGCTCGTGCTTGATCTGCACACTCACCGTGCCCTTCTATTCCATACCTGCGGAATCCTCCTATTGTGCTAACCGAATTTTGCCAGCCGACAGCTACCCTCACATGGGGTAAGTCTCTTATCATAGTGTACCTATGTAGTAGAGTCATATGTACTCTACTTAAAAGACTGATATTAACACGCTTCTATTTCTCACATGAACAGTGCCCGGCCGGGTCCCAAGTGAGTATCCTTCCTTTTCACTTTACTCACGGTGCCACAAATTCCACACGAGGCTGCGCAAACCCTTCCTTCAGGTACTATACTGATTGCCTACATCCTTTTTCCACGAGCACAGCTGCTCCATTACAAGCACATACTGACATTATCCTTCCTCTTCTCGCAGGTGTCCCTACTATCTTAGGTCCTGAAGAGATCCTACATTGCACACAGGGTCGAAACGCCGTCGACAGTTTTTTCAAAGCGAATCATTACAAGCCAGCACTTATCATTGTATAAAAGCGTGGTTTATATAATATATATCTTTCAATGGTCGCTTTCATGAAAAATAGGAAACCTTGTATATATGTCACGAATATGTCACAAATTATTTAGGTTTATTTGTTTAGGTTCCTTTTTTCACTGGGACACCACTCACTACAATCAATTGATTGTTAAATGTCATGAATGTAATTTTGCTTCAAAGAACTATATAAACAAGAATTATGAATGAAATACTAATCTAAGGTGTGTTCGACTCCTTCTCTTTTTGATATCACAATAACCCATTATATTGCCATAGTGCGTTATTTTATTGAGATTTTCTTGCCATTAGTCCACAGGAGCCATTGTTTTTGATAAGCATGGGACTTCAGCAGTTCCAGCCTGGTGTCAGACAGATGATGACCACGCATTCTTCACTGCAAAAAACAGGCATCAGAGAACAGGTATGTTGCAGTGCAGTCTTTTCAGACTGGTCTTTTAAATATTATAAACCATGAGAAGCATAGTTCCTGTTTGCAAGGTATTCCCAAGGTGTATCACACTGCTTGTATGTGAAAGATAAAATGTATCAACAAGGAAAGAGGGGCAGTCTGTATTTAAGAGTGCTATCCGAAAAAAAGAAAAAATATTTCTTTAGCTGATGTGAAATAAAAAATAAAAGTGCTGCACAAGCATGGTTTTCAGATTACTCAAAGCATTTGAACTTTATAAAGGAAACTTTTGGTTCACTACTTTCAGTGTTGGGGCTTCTAGCCAAAAAGGGCACAACTTCCCTACACTGTAGGATTTCACTACCTCTGGATCTTATCTGTAGGTCTGGCATATGTATACTGAGTTCCTTGGTGATGTTCAGGAATCATTTTTGTGACAGGTATTTGTGTCAAAAGGCCAAACCACCCATACTTTCCTAACTGGGTCTGTCCTGTTGTTTTGTAAATGACATCTAATGTTGCCCCTGCTAATGTATGTCAACTATTCCACCCCTGTGCGATGGTGTTTGGTGGTGTTTGGCAACGTTCCTACTGGTGTTTAAACAACCCCATTTCTAGATGCATTACAATTTTTTTACTTACATTTTTTTTATTGTGTAGGAGTTGATAACCTTAATGAAGGTAACAGGTATAAAGCGTCACAATAAGAATAAATCTCTAACATTTCATGATCTGAAAATGTAGCAATTATTCCTAAGACAGTCAGCATATTATTCACTGTATCAGTAACCCAATTTTCAGAAAAATGTACTGCAGGTAATGACATCACTGAATAAATGATAAAATGAATGAAAATGAATGAAAGTTCAAAATACATTAATCAGAATTAAAAACCGGATGATTAAATACATCATTTAGAATACAAAGGCTTGTTCAGGCCGAATACATTTATAAGTCTCTTTTGCATTTGAATTGAAAATGGACGTGGCTTCAGTTTTATTTTGATCCTGTGTTGTAGAAAGTGTCCACTAAGAGTCATACTAAAAGCTAGCTCTAAGCAAAGCTAGAACAGAAAAAGATGAACCCAGAAATACTCCATAGTTCTACCCATGGTGAAACCAGATATGTATCTTTTGGAAAAAGAAAAGGTTCAAAAGTTTGTACTTGCATGTTCGTTGTTTGTTTTTGTGCTGGCTTCGCTTCCTGTTCACGTGGAGCCCTGGAAAACGTATCAAAGTTAATGAAATAGCCAGTAGCTGTGTGATCAATTGTTGAAATTGCATCGTGTTTAGCTGAAGTTATTTCTGCTGTTTTTGTTGAAAAACGTTGAAATGTTGAAGTCAATAGTTGATGTCTTTGCTGAAAAACGTTCAGATGGTGAAGTTAATATTTTATGTTTTTGTTGAAAAAACATTGATGCATTTATTAGTTGTTGCTTCTGTTGAAAAACGTTGAAGCTTTTATTATTTGATACTTTTGTTGAAAAACGTTGAAGCATTTATTATTTGATGTTTTTGTTGAAAAACGTTGGTGTACACAATTGTTTTTGGCCAAATTGCAACTTGAGTGTTGTCTTGACTTTTATTTTGAATTTGAAAGGTTAGTTCAAGGAGAACTAGTTCCATTGCATTGTTGCATAGTCCCCCACTCCATGGATTTGATTTCTCAAACGTGATGAGCTTTTCAGTTTGAATTTCTTGAATAGTAGTGAGAGGGACGTCTACTACTGTGGAGTTCATGAGGCCTACTGCTCAGTATTGGCCAATTGTTTTGGTTGATTCTTTCATTTGAAATGAATCTGTTTTCCTTTTCACGGCAAGATGCGGCAAAAGTACAGTTCTTGTTCCTTTCACTTCAAGGAATGGCACAGGTTTTCCTGTATGAGGGGCCAAATTCCTTTGTGTCCGCGATCTTTATCTCTCTCTGCCCAGATCCCCGACTTTTGGGATTCAGACGGGTCTTGCCGTGATTACCTTGACTTCCCAGTGGCGGCCTGTTTCACTTTGACAGAATCTTTGTTTGTTTCTTTGTTTCCTTTAGTTCCTGTAAAACAGCCAAACGATCATAGATACAGAATGGTTTTCATCCGCCACTGTGCCTTCACATTTATGATCAGGTTCCCACATTCGTAAATGGAGTCAGACCTCCTAGAGAGCTTCTTGACTGGGTGTGTATTGCCCCCTGAATCCATATAAGTGTTTGACCTCACTAGCACCCCGCCTAATACCCTAGCTGTTAAGGATTGTTCTATGCCCCAGTCCTTTCTCTCCTCTACCTAAATTCCCTCAGGATGGCGTTGGAGAGGAGTACCGCAATACTACGTTCATCCCTACCATGGCCTCTTTGTCAGCCCGAGAGCTAAGCGTGGAGCCACAATCGGGGTGTAACGTTGATTGCGTATCTCCTGTTATGGACTCGCAAATCTTTCTATAACAGTTTTGAGCGTCAGCCGAGTGCTGAGGCCATACCTATAGGAAACTTGAGCAAGGATCCACTGCCACCAAGATATATTTTTAAGCCACCTCAAAATTTGAGGGGCCGCAGTGGTCCTGTTACACAACACAATCTAGTGGACAGTCTGATGCTGTCTAGCAATGGGACCTTCGCGGGTCTTGTGATGGTGTAGCCTGGCATTTGTTTGCAGATTTTGCAGTTCAAGACAAAGCCAATAGTCTGACTTCTGAACCCTGGCCACCAATAGCACTGTTTGCAATGAAGAAATAGTAGCTATTACCCCTGAATGCGCGGAGCCCAAGCCCTTGTGTGCTTTAAATGATTAATTCCTGCCTACTATCCATATTTGGAAATACTCTATCCCCCACTCCAGGAATCTGAGCATATGGAATGTTGTTTGCATCTAACCTGTAGGAGTATATAAGTGGAAATTTCTTAGGCACTGCTGTGCTGCCTTTTCGTGAAGCAATTACAGCCACCAAATTCTAACCGTCTATTCTCGTTGTTGAACGAGTGTGCGCAGCTACGGAAGCTGTGTGAACAGCCCCCTGTGTGGCTTCTACTGCCAATGAATTCCCTGCAACGTGCACGCCATCACGTTGATGACTCAGTGTGGTAATCACGTGAGTTTTTGTTTAGTAGGTCGCTTTTCAACTCCACTACCTGTTCCCATAATTTTTGTGTTTAATTATGCCACCTTTTTCATCTTTTAACCCATTTTGTTCCCAATGGTGTAAATATTTATTATATGATTGAACACAGTAAAAGGAATCGCACACTATAAGTGTGGGGAATTCGCGATCTGTATTTACAAGTGCCAGTTTGAACGCTTGTAGTTCAGCTCGCTGAGCTGTACAATCTCCTAGAGATTGAGTTTTAGTGACCATTGGTCTGAAGTTACCATCGCGCATGCGACCTTTAACGATTGCGCACGCTGCACTGTAAGCTTGCTTACTTACTCCCTGTAGCGGGTTGTGCTGATCCGTCAGTATAAATCAAGAGGCAAAATTTCAAAGGGCAGAGGTAGTTTGTTTCTCAACTGAACTACTTGTTCCCAAAGCGTTTTATGCTTTATTGTATGATTGCACACAGTAAAAGGAATCGCACACAATGAGTGTGGGGAAATCTCGATCCGTGTTTACAAGTGCAAGTATCAGGGCTTTTAAAGCTGCCTACCGAGCCGTGCTATTACCTAGAGGTAGTTTTTTGGTGCAATGAGGAGGGAACTTGCCATCCAGCATCTGATCTTTAACAAAGGCGGCCGGTGGGGCAGACCCATCAGTGTAAATTTTAAAAATTCATACTGATCTAGAGACAAGACTTCATTTGGTAGATGATGTTCTTTCTCATATTGCAGGAATGCCTGTGTTTTTAAACTTTGATCAAATCTGGATTCAAAGTCTGATGCAGCAAAAGAATTAGCCCTTTGTATCCATTCTGGATGTAAGGCTTTGGCATTAGGAATGCTAGCCCCGGTACCGGGGTGACGACAATAATGCATCATCCCATGAGCAAGGGCTCTTTCTTTTGCTACAGCAGTCTGAATGGTTGTCAGAATTTTTTCCTGTTGAATTAAAACTCATTTCTGTGTTTGTGTACAGATGAGATTTGTATGCGATTGGTACAGTTTCACCTTCATTAAAGGTTTAATAAGTGTACCCGCATTGACCATAAATGATACTGAGTACCAAGTGGTGCAAGTTTACACATGTGTGTATGTGTTTGGAAGCAACAATATCTTCCTGGAGTGAACAAAGAATATTGGTGTGTTCTTGTGTCCAGTGTTTGACTGAAAAGTCAGGTTTGAAAAAGGTTGTAGAAAGGTTTTACTCTCTCTGCGAAATCCAAAATGTATGTTCTGCCAAAATCTAGGAATCCCAGTACTGATTGGAAGTTGTTTTAATGCCTTTGGAGGCTGGAGCAGCGCACACTTTTCTAAAAAGTTAGCTGCCAGGCTTTTCCCTTCACTTGAAAACTAGTATCCCAAAAATAGGACACAGAGGTGGGCAATTTTTGATTCCTCAAAATTAAATTTGTAGCCCCCAGAGGCGAATCCCATAATAATGGTGCTCACCCTGGTCAAGTGTTTCCCCAATACGTCGTCCGTTAGATAAATATCATCCATATAGGACAACGCTTCTTCATCAAAGTGCTTTAGCCATTCAGTAACTCTTTCAGAAAATACCCCTGAGCTGTTCTTATACCCACGGGGTGATGACAAAAATTGTCGCTGGGACTCTAATATTCTAAATGCTGTTAGGTACCTGTTTTCAGGTGCTATAGTTTGACAGAAAAATCCATTTGAGACGACAAGTGTTGTTTTGTATTTTTTCCTGCATAATGTTATTCATTAATGCAGCACTATCTGCATGTTGGACAGCATATGTCTTTGTGCAAGTGTTCAAGTGTCTGTAAATGAAAACTAGACGAAATGTATTATCATGTTTTGATAAGTGAAACAAGGGATTGTTCTTTTGTGAAGTGCATTTTTCAATGATCTCCTGGTATTCAAGTTGATCTAAGATCTCCCTGACCTGTGTTTTTAGCTTCTTGCTTAATAGGATATTGTCTTTGAGCATGTGGTGAAACTATTAACAGGATCACGTGGTAGGTTGAGGCATCATCCCATCCAGCGTGATTTTTATACAATGCTGGAGCTTGGGCTACTGCCCACTCCTGTGCATATGTATGTTTAAGGTGAACTGGAACATGGTTGGAAAATGCAGGAAAAATATACTTTCTCCCTTTGGGTGCTCCCTGACGAATGCTGGCGGCTAATCTTGTTCTGCTAACAGTATGTCAAAACCAGACAATAGGTTCTTCGCAAAGAGACCTTTTACTTTCCTGTGTTTGTCCTCCTCCATGCGGAGTGTTATTTCATATATCTTGTGTGGGACGCTCACCCTTTTGTCTGGTGTTTCCACCGTGATGTAATCATTCAATTTTGCTGTCCAGAAATTCCTTCAGTTTCTGGCGAGCTATTGTTACTTCTGCCGCGCTGTCTAGCATTGTCTGAGCCCATTCCCCGTTCAGAAGTTGAGTCCTTAGGATTCTGTGCATGTCTAACTTTGAGACCTGCAACTTTCTTCTTTTTAAATTGAGGTTTGGATTGTGGCTTGTCTTCTGTTTTAGAAGAGTCCTGAGCGTGCTTGTCCCTGGACTGCTTGCGCTCTTCTTTGTGTGCTGACTTTCCTTCTCTCCCTGTGTTGTTTGTCGAGAGGAATGTGTATCAGTATCCTGATACCTGTCAGGTTTCCTAATATTATCCCTATTCCTAAGGTTATACCTCTTTGCAGAGGGCTCCTGTTGAGGAGACCTACCTCGGGACTGAGAATCTTTTCTGAAAAATGTTGTTTTTTATTATTATCCCACTTCTTTTAGAAGAAGTAGGTGTCTGCTTAGAATTGTCCTTCTCAGGACTGCCCATTAGCTGTGGTTTTAAAAGCTTTCCCACCCAAACTGTCCCTTCCCAGTTCTGCATATGCAGTTTCAATTATTTTGGGAAGTTCTTGTGGTTGGTCTATAAGACTGACCTCTCTTAGGTGTTGGCGGATCGCCACTGAAGCTGCTTCCCCTTTAATGTTAGCTAGTATTATTGTTGATACCTGGTCGTAATTACCTAGTAATTTCATACCTAAGGTCAGAGCTGGTTCAGCTCCATACTTTTTCTGTATCTGTCGTAAGGCATCTGGAATTACCGCTAAGGAAGGAATACCATGAGTCCTGGTATATATGGCAGCAAAGACTGTACCCCAAGTGGTGTATTCCTCTAACTGTGGTGTGATCCCCATGGGCAAGCAGAGTGTTAGCATTATATGCTTTCAAATGGTATGGTATTTGGAAATACTGCTTCTAACTGGATAATTTTCTGAGCTACCCAGAAAGGAATCTGTTCACATTTTGTGGGCAGTTTACCCATTACTGTGTGTAATGTTTGTGGAGTGATTTTAGTAGCGGTGCTCTGTGTTGGAGCTGTGTTATTTGTAGCTACTGTGGGCAGGTCACCAAGTGTCCTCATGACGAGTTGCGTCATGGCTCTGTAAGAGTTTTACCAACTCTTTGTGTTGTAAGAGCAGTTCATCTTGTGGCATTATTTCAATGCCGGGATGTGGTGTGTAGTCAGCTAATATTGGCCTTGTAGCTCCTGGTCTACCTAGTGGACCGAACCTGGTTTTATTTATTTGTTGTAGGGCACCATTAAACCAGAAATTGTGGTCCTGGTCAGTGTGCGGAATCTTAATCTCCTCGAACGGAGTGTAGACCGCTGAGACTTTTTCATGTATGTAAGAATGAAAAGTCTGAGTTGTTGCATTTACTGCTGGGAATGTAACCCAAGAATAGAACACATCTGTTTGATAATCTTCGTGTGCCTCTATTAATATCACTGTACCTCCTTGGTCTGTTAAACCATGTCTGAGGGTTTTTTTTGTGAGTGTATGCCTGATTTTGGATGCAAAATGTATTGCATTTGCTTCCTCTTCGTCGTTTGAGACCTGTGTCCCAGTGACAGGATCAGCTGCCTCGACAGACATTGTGTTGTGAAAACAAAATGTCCTAAAAAAGGGTTTTAAGATAAGGTTTTTAAAAGGCACAATTGTTCGGGAACTTTTTCCTTCAAGCTTCCATAGGAAGTTTGCCTACTCAGCTGTGGCAGAATTTTGTGCCTACCCACTCCAGACGTCTCTGGCGTTTTGTGAGTAGGGGTCTCTGAGAATAAGCATGACTGAACTACTCAGATTCTACTGTTAAATAAGTGCCAAATTCACGTTTGGGCATCATGTATTGTAGTTCCTATTTCCCTAATAGGTTCTGCGCATTGGAATAACATACACTATAGGCTTGGCATAGGACTGAGGTCGGTATGCCCCTATCGCGTATATTAAACTTAATTACTGTGTACCAGCAAGCTCAGAGCCCACTAGAAACTTCTTGACAACAAGAAGGGAATAGCTTCTGGCAACCACATAACATAAAACCCTGATCCATCAGGATCGTGGAAACAATATACTATTTTTCATTCAGTCACTCATCTCAGAGAAGTACATAGAAGAAACAGTCGGGTGTGTTTACAATAAAATGTATTGCACAGTTGTTGTTCTAGTACTGGTTATATGTGCTGCGACAACTGTTGGACAGTAGCAGAGAAATATGGCCAGCAGTGCAGTTAAATAAAAATGCATGGTACAGTTTTACTATTGTGCAATAGTAATGAACACATACATGAAATACAGAATGCATTTAAGATAAAGCCTATACCCCTATGATGCCTAACTAGATGTACCTAAGTGTACCTAGCATGTGTGTAGGTCTTAGAGAGCCAAGAATTCCCCTAGGATTTAGTCTAACCCCATTACCTTAGTGGGACTTCATCCTGGTCTCGAGCTGGACACCCCAGGATGGGTGGATGGACCTCTGCCAGCTGGAGCTGTGGCATGATGCAGGTTGCAGAGTCTCAGGTCAGAGTATCGGCATGGAAGTCTCGGTCCCCTCTAGTTTGCTTGGGCAACGGGAGGTATATTTATACCTGATAGGTGCCTTGGAATGTTAGTATTGACGTAAAGTCGGTCAGAGGAAGACATCAGGAATGAACCCTTAGGAAATAGTGGTACATGCATATTTAATGAGTTCTTGGAGAAATCAATAATCCTGTGCTAGGGAAAATCCCAAGAGCTAAGGGTCTGTTTCACAGAACTCGTTGTGACGTAGGTTAGTCACTGTTGGACATGGATATGGATGGACCGTCTTCTGCACCCAGAACACACGTCAGATAAGGGACAGCCTCTGTTGCTCGTTATTTGTGAAGGGAGGGCTAATGTAGGTGAAAGGGCCTGCCTGTCTCTGTGGCACGAAGGATTTGTGCCTCTGAAACGGCGCACCTATGTTAGGGCCTCAATCCAACACATAACATATCAGAATTAGTCAACAAACAGGTTCAAGACCTAAAAGAGAAAGGTACCATCAGAGAATCAAATGGGATGGCCAAAGGGTTTGTGAGCAATATTTTTCTGGTCCAGATGCAAGTGAAAGGTTTGAGACTGGTTATAAATCTAAAGAGCCTCAATGATTGGGTAGAATACTACCATTTCAAAATGGAAGACCTACACTTAATAAGGATATACTGCAACCGGGAGATTGGTTAACAAGGTTAGACTTAAAAGATGTGTATTTAAAAATACCTATTTGCCAAGATCATCAAAGATATCTCCCCTTCAGGTGGGCAGGAAAAATGAGGGAGTTTGTTTGCCTACCCTTCGGTCTCTCTTCGGCCCCTTGGTGTTTCACCAAGGTTCTTCGGCCGGTGGCAGCTTATCTGCGAGAATGAGGGTATGTCTGATTATCTATCTAGACAACATACTGTTAATTGATCAAATGAAATCAAGAGTGATAGATCACACTACCTTGGCAATGAATCTCTTAGAAGATTTAGGTTTTGTTGTAAACAGACAGAAGTCGTGTTTAGTTCTAAGCCAGGTTACTCAATTTCTAGGGTTCATGATAGACACTCTGCAAGGTCAATTGAAACTCCTGAGGGAAAAATTGAAACTCATAAAAAAGGAATTACAAAACATCCTACTTTTAGGAAGAATATCTCTTTGAATGCTAGCAAGGCTCATAGGTTTGCTATCTTCTACAATTCAAGCCATTTTTCCTGGTCCTTTGAATTATCGGGTGCTCCACCGTTTAAAGAGCAAACACCTAGAGATGGCTTGAATAATTCAGAGGAGGTGACCCTTTCTCAAGAGGTGAAGGAAGAAATAGATTGGTGGTTAAAAAATATGGAAGCACGGAATGGGAGAGCAATTTTTGGATCTCTCCCAGATTTGATCATAGAATCGGATGCCAGCTAGTCAGATTGGGGAGCGAATTGTGGTTCAATTTCTACAGGAGGTCTTTGGACAGAAAGAGAAAAGAGTTTACATATAAATTGTTTGGAACTTCTGGCCGGCTCTTTTGCGATAAAAAGCTTTACAAAAGATTCTGCAAGGTGTTCGATTCGTTTGAGAATGGACAATGTCTCAGCAGTGAGATATGTGAACAGACTAGGGGGTCCGAAATGGAAAGATTTGGCCAAAGTATTTTGGGATTATTGTCTGAAACAGAATATTGTAGTTCAGGCAGAACATATTCCTGGCATGAACAATGTGGAGGCAGATTGGTTTTTGAAGGAATCACAGGCATTCGAGCAATTGGTCTCTGAACAGGGAAATTTTCCTGAGACTGATGGATCTTTGGGGTCCGTTTCAGGTAGATTTGTTTGCGGACAGAATGAATACCCAATCAAAGATTTTTTACAGTTGGGATCCGGATACGGAATCTGCAGGCGTGGATGCATTCAGACAGGATTGGAGAAGTCTGAAAGGATATGCCTTTCCTCCTTTTTCAATGATTACTCGAGTAGCCTCAATGGTTTGCAAATGGAAGGTTTCTCTGGTTCTAGTGACCCCACTTTGGAAGTCTCAAGTGTGGTACCCTATGCTGTTAGAAATGCTGGTAGATTACCCAGTTTTGTTCCCGGTATACCCGGAAATTTTACTAGGCCCTTCAGGAGAGTTACCCGACCTGGTGTTGGAAGGGGAGTTGAGAATGATGGCATGGAAAATTTCAGGAAATTATGGGAAGTGCCAGGACTTTCAGAAGAGGCATCAAATCTTATCAAGGAATCTTGGGCACCAGGAACACATAACATATATAGATTGGCTCGGCAAAAATGAGTTTGCTGGTGTGCTGAAAGGAATTTTAATCCCATTTCAGTGGATATAGTAAAAATAGCCAACTATTTGTCAGAATTGTTCGCAAAAGGTCTAGCTTATAGAACTATCAATGTGCATCGTTCAACTATTGCTGCTGGTCATACTCTGGTTAATGGATACTCAATAGGTCAAAATGTGCTGATTAAGATATTGTTAAGAAGTATTAGGATTTTAAACCCACCGATTTTGAGGTACAACTCTCTGTGGGACGTCTCAAAAGTTTTAAAGTATCTAGATAATCTGGGAACCAACAATTCAATATCTCTTAAATTACTTTCTCACAAGTTAACAACCCTTCTCTGTTTAGTTTCTTTTAGAAGAGTATCCGATGTTAAAGCATTAGAAATCTCAAATAGAGTTTTTTCTCCTGAGGGTTTATGCTTCTATCTAAATAATAGAACCAAAACTATTTCACAAACAAATTTCTATCCTTATTTTGATGAGTATGTGAATTTATGTGTTGTCCGTTGTGTCAAAGAGTATGAGAGGAAAACGCTTCAGTTAAGGTCTAATGTCAAACAGCTACTAATTTATTCCACAAAACCTCACAAAGGTGTATCATCTGCAACCCTGGCAAGATGGGTGAAAGAGGTGATGAGAATGTCTGATGTTGATGTTAGTATGTTCGGTGCCCATTCTGTTCGTGGAGCTTCTGCTTCTCAAGCCTTTTTGCAAGGAGGTTCTTTTGAATGATATTCTGAAATGTGTGATTGGTTAAATTATATGGTTTTCCGCAAGTTTTATTTTAGACCTGTTGAAAATGCTGCTTCATGTCTATTAAAAATGCTTTAAACTTGCAATAAGATTAGCCTCCGGTCTTTACATAAAATGTAGATTTTCCCCAACCTTGATGGTCAGAAAATCTGGATTTTATTAAAGACACAGAGGCTAATATTATTCCCTCCCTAAACCCAACCCTTTTTGTTCACTTCTCTTTTTTTCTTTATCTTGTAGGTCATGCTCAACAATAAAAGAAGAGGTTTATTAAGTTGGATTTTCTTCTGTTGGGCTCTAACTGTTGACAAAGTTTCTTCCCTCTGAAAAGGATTCAAGTTTATTTGGACAGTTCTTCGTTCTTGTTTTAATAGCTTTTATATGTCTTTCTAAATTTTAAGAAAGTTTTAAAAAAGAAGGAAGAGTTATGAGTGTTCTGGCCTTTTATTAGGTTGGAAATTTTTGTTTTACAATGTTCTAAAGTTCTTTAAAGTGGCTGTGGTAAGCTAAATAAAGAAGATTGCAATAATATTAGCCTCCGTGTCTTTAATAAAATCCAGATTTTCTGACCATCAAGGTTGGGGAAAATCTACATTATCCCTTAAGATTAGAACATTTAATGGGCTTAAGCAGGGTTGCCTGCTGGCCCCTCTCTTCTTTTCTTTATATATATCTGATCTTCCCAGAGCCTTAAATTCGGTGAGGGGGGATGCCTCCAGAAATGGTGCAATGTTCGTTGGTTCTTTACTATATGCACATGACGTGGCCATCTTTGATTTAACGCCTAATGGCCTGCAACGTCGCCTGGAAGCCTTGACCAAATATGCAGAAGCCCATTTCTTGAAAATTAACATTGCCAGAAGTAAGATCTTGGTTTTCTGTAACAAAGGGCTCAGAATAAAGAGGTGTTACCAGTGGATGTTGGGGTCCGAAAAACTGGAATTGGTTGACTCCTATTTTTATCTCGGAAAGGTCTTTTAAAAAACTGGGCGAGATATAGAGCATATTAATCTCTGCAGGGCTCGAAAAATCCACTCGCCCACTTGCGTTTGCAAGCCAGATTTAATTAGGGTGAGCTATTTTTGGGTCCTACTCGCCCTTTTTGGCGAGTAGGAAGACAGGCTGACTTTTGACCTCTGTCTCTGAAAGCAGAGCAAATGTGATAAGATAGCAAGATTTAAAGGCATCTTTATTGCTCACAAAGTGAATGAGCAATAAAATTGCCTTTAAATCTTGTTAACTTGTCACATTTGCTCACAGAGGTCAAGTGCATTGCAGTTTGGTGATTTTCGAGCCCTGCTCTGTGTGAGCAGGGCTGCTTCCCAGGCTAGCGCACTGAATAGATTCTACAGAATCTGCGAGAGACACCACTTTGACCATGTTTTGTCAGTGTTCAGGGCTAAAATTCCCCCTTCTCTGTCCTATGCTGCTGAGGTGCTGGATATGAACCATTGACTTTTCTTTGATAAGGCCGAAGGTTGAATCCTGCGCCAAATCTGTAACTTAAACTCTCTGGCTGCCCCCCATGCCTTACGTCTTGAATTTGGCTTACCCTCCTCATATATTTTATCCTTGGCAGCGGTTTTGAGGTGGGGCAATTCCCTCCTTTGGGAGGAAGAGGATACACTTAGGGCTGCCTTGAGAGTGGAAATTTTTGTTTAGCTAAAAGAACAATCAACATTTTTTAGATCCTTCGAGTGAGCAAGTGATTCATTTGGGCTTAGCTGGAATACTGACTCTCCCATGCCAAAGTCTGTATTGAAGCTGATTATAAAGAAGTCTGTGACCTCCATTAGTTTGGCCAGAGATATTGCTTTAAGCCAGCCCAAGTTGCGCAATGAGGTGGTTTGTGGGAGCGCATTAGGGAACAAACCACAGCCCTATCTAACTTGGAACCTACGTCATGGGATTAGAAAGCTGATGCTCTTGTTGAGACTCTATTTGTTGCCCTTAAGAGAAATTACCTGCATTTGGGATAAAATACCGAAAGAGGAGAGAATTTTCAAACTTTGTCGCTTACAAGTTCAAGATTTTAATCATGTTATTTGCGTGTCCGGTGTTGCAAAAGGCTAGGCGTATTTTTCTAAGACCTTTATACATCAAATTCAACATCCATTCCGCCCATGAGGCCGGTTTATTTGTCTTGTCCCCACCAAATGAAATGGTTTGTCCTAGGATCTATCGATTTTTTAAACTTTCCTTGATGTATTCTAGGAAATTTTAATGTCATTTCTGATGTTGTAATATTTAGATTTTGTTTATCTGGTTGTATATGCGTCCTAATATTCCTCTCTTGCTTTTTAGGTATGCTTTGTTTTATTTCGTCCCTTGTAGGTTGCACTTTGCACTTTGATGACTGTTTTATTCTTCCCGGCATTCTGTATAGTATGTATAATAATAGATTTTAGGAGACAGCCTCGCACAAAGGAAGAATTATTTATTGAAAGAAATGCATTTATTGTTTTATTTGTAGTGTGTAACTTTGTGGATCTCTGTAGGAGTTCCATATCATAATAAGCTTAAACTTGAAACTTGAACTTGTCGTTCACTAAATGGTTGAAGCTTCCACACCTGAAACAACATCTCTTGTTACCCACATATACTTTGTCATGTATCGGTTTGCTACTGGCAACTTTCCATGCCTGCTTAGGTAACACTTTACTGTCCCCAATTTTGGCTACAACCCCATCCTCTTTTCATTCTTTGTTTTCAGTGATGACGGCTTTAGCACACCTACCAGTAAGTTCTGCTCTCCTAACTATGTCGATAACATTTTGCAAAGGACTCTCATCCTTGGCCCACAAATTCTCTTGTATGTTAGTATTGGTATGTTGTTCCCTCCTGCGAAGATGGGGTCGAGGGTGTGTACTGCTTTGTGGGTAGTGGTGTTGACGAGCTATTTTAGTCCGATGTTGGCGAAGTTGTCCAGGAGGGCGGTGGAGCTGGGGTCACTGAGGTTGTCGAGGTAGAAGTTCAGGTCTGCGATGAGTATGTAGTTCATGGAGGTGATGGTGTGGTGTGCAATGAGGTTGGTGATGGTGGTGGTGAACGAAGCGCGAGGCCCAGGGGGGTCTGTAGGCAAGGGTGCCGCGAAGTGTTGTTCTGGGGCTGGTCGGGATCTGGAAGTGAAGGTGTTCGGTGGTGGAAGGGGTGTCACTAGTGCTGGAGGTGGAGAGTCAGAGGGAGCTCTTGTGTGCGATGGCTAGTCCTCCTCCTGGGCGGTTGGGGCGGACCTTCCTCTGGATCTTGTATCCATCAAGAATGGGGGTGGCAATGTCGGGGCAGAGAAGGCGTTGGTCCAGGTTTCCGTGAAGAAGGCAACGTCTGGTGAGAAGGAGTCGAGGAGGTCCCAGATCTCTACAGCATGTCTGTGCAGTGAGCGCACATTGAGGAGGATGCATTCAGGGCTTAGGTGGCGCTGGTGTCCTGCTTTGGTGCGGCGAAGTGGGGGTTCAGAGGATGGTGAAGGATTGTCAGCAGTGTCGGTAGGAGAACTGGCCATGGGGGGTTTTGGCATAAACAGCTGGCAGCTGTTGTTCCTTCCGGGGTTGAGTGCAAGGAGGGTGGCTGAGTTGTAGCGGTGGGTGGTCAGAGAACCAGGGTCTCTGGTGCTGGTCGGGGTGCGGACGGGCACAGACAGGCTTGCCTTTGGAGCGCCTTTGGTGCACCAGCGGCGCGCGGCTGCACAGCAGCCACCATTAAATAGGGAAGGGGGAGGGAAGCGCAGCAGGGAGGCGGGAACCTGCAGGGGGGAGGGGCCACGGGGGCAGCAGCGTCAGGAATTAAACGGGCACGGAGGACACGAACAGGAACAACAGGAAAGACAGAAAAAACAGGAAAAAGGCACAAACAGGAAAAAAGGCAATAACAAGAAACCAAGACAAGACAACCAAAGGCACAATAACAAAAAAATGTTAAGGACAGAAAAAAAACAGGCAAAAACACAGAGACAGACAGCAGCGTATCAGCAGAAGAGCAAGGCTCTCCCACTGGACCACCAGGGATGAGGCACAGGCAGGAGCCTGCGGGTGGAGGAGGGCCTCGAACACCAACCAGACAGAGGTGAATGGGGTCAGTGGCACCAGCACAGCAGCGGAGCTGCTGGGGGAGAGAGCATGCCTCTGACCAGGAGGTCAGAGGTCTTGCTCTGGCAGTCCCACTCCTCATCATCATCAAGGGTTGAAATATAGTTTGTGAAATACTCTCTCCATTCTCCCCATTTACGTACAGGCTCAACCCCAGCAGGAAGAAAAGTTTGAGGAGAGCCAGATTTCACAAATACCCTGAAGACATGGCTGCAGACCACTAGAACCTACAATTATATATAAATATATTGTATAGATACAACGCTTCCTAAAATTAATGTGCAGAGGAAGTTTCAGAAAACCTACGTTAGCTACTAAAAAGAAATATATACTGTGTACAAGTAGCAGATTGGGCCGTCAAACAACCGTTTAAAAAAAAACAAAAGGTGTGCAGAATAAAGTCTGTTAAAGATGTAGAAATACCATTACTGAGTAGAGCTGTGCCCATCAGCAGAGACAAGGATGATGAAGTAGTCTGAGGAAATGTCTTCTTAGCTGGAGGACGACGCTGTGCCTATCAGCGCAGACAAGCACAGAACTGCTGTTAAATATCAGCGCACTGCTTCAAAGCAAATGCTAAGAGTCAGACTAGAACTAGCCATGACACATGCTGGAAACACATTAGAGCCAAATTTTTGTAAACAGCGGGGCGCTGCACAGACTACCAAACACCGTAAACTGCTACTGATGCACCATCTGAAGAGAACTTAAAATGGCAGCATGTTGCGATATGACTCAATCCCCCGCAGGAAATCTTCCTCCGAAGTCATCACCGCAGACCAACCCTCGAACTAGAGTAACAGCAATATGGCCTCCTGTGACGTGGATACTACGTCACCAAGGTAACTCAGCAACACAGCAACGCGCGTGTATCTAAAAACACCGAAGGCAGTTGGTGCTCGCGGCAAGCACCTCTGACAGTTTACACCTCACGCAACTGGCAGTTGACAGAAAGGAACCACGACAGTCTGACATAAAGAAAGGGCAAAGTCCCACACGGTTCATCAGAATACTGACCTGAACCAAGATGAAATCTGATATTTCAAAATGCAGAAGATCAGCTTGAAATTCACATGTAGGGGCAAAATGTGCTCAGAAAAGCTTGCACGCTGGATTCTAATGTGTCGGAAGATCTTCGCCAACATATGTCGTGTTGAAGAATAGTTTATTAAATATAGGCTTCCAACACATACAATAGTTCAGCCAGGGGAGAACACCTGGGCGGGTGTCCGATCGCCTCAGTCATCAGCTGTCATCTGTCAACATTCCAGAACATACAGCTGATGACCAGACACAAGGGAACAACTACGGTGTCCGTGAGAGTACAACAGGATAACAAATTACAAATGTTTCAGATTTTTTGAGTAATGTATTCATTACCTACTAAGTTGAATTGGTTTTGATCAGAGTTAGAGGGCATTGTTGATCCAGGAACCCTGGAATTGCTAGGCTAGCTGGTGCATTACCCACTGCAGCATGAGCTTTGCCACACTGTCCATTATCATGATGGAGGGTTGGGCCCTAGCTGCCACTAATGTCTCTCCAGCCTCAGCCCTCAATGAGAGAACTGACTTTTCACCAGATACCAGGCAGCAGTAGAGTGATGTGTGCGGCCCTCACAATAATAATAATGATAATAATACCAGTATTTGTAAAGCACAAACAATTACCCGAGGGTGTCAAGGCGCTGGGGGCCGTCGGGAAGATTAAGAGAGCTATTGCCCAGAGTCACATGGTGTTGGGCTAACCTGCCACTGGAGATCGAACCGTGAGCCCCCGTGTTCCGAAGTCAGCCGCCCTGGCCGCTACGCCACACCTCTCCCAGGTTCTATTGCACAGCGCAACAAGCAACTCTCTCCTGTATGTCCACTCCAGTAAACAAAAATAAAAAAGCAGCAGGTGGAAGCCTCTGCCTGGGGTGGGTACCTTCAGCATAGCAATGCTCACACAACCAGTGTTAGAGGGTAAACAACTGGTGGAAATCATCTAGTTCATGGTTTACACCAGTCAGTAGTTAGTCAGAATAGGTAGAGTACGTGGGCATCAGCGAGAGCACAGGGCAATGTAGAGTCAATGATGGCTCGGGGCAAAAGTTTCCAGCAGTGCCATAACTCAGCATCACCTGTTGCTCCACACAGTATTTACTGTGACCTTGGGTAGTCAGGTGAGGGGATCTTATCACTGACTCGTCAGCACTTGTTAATGCGGGCTATTATTAATAAAAAAAACACCTAAAAAGTGATGGGTGACCCAACATGAGTCCCCACCAGCATGACAACCACCACTCCGGAATGGCTACTTTTGCCAATCATACCAGTACCAAACACTTTGACTGTTATATTCTCAAGTTAAGCCCATGTAGCGAAGCAGCTTATTTCTTTTATTGTCCTCACGAATAAAATTTTCAGATGTTACCTTTTCAACAAATTTGCGTGCACAACAATGTTGGATTAGTTTGCCCGAAATTAAACTTGTTTATACATCTAGCTTCTCACAACTTTATCACAACACCCTGAACATCATGTACAAGGCCTCATTGTGCACTATGTACAAATGCCATCTCTATCTTTATCCACGGTGCGACAGGGCTATCTACCTATCCATAACATCACTGATCTATACTCACATTGAAAGGCTGCTTTCTATTATAAAAGATGAGCATCATGATAGATTAGCTAAGGAGGCAATTCTGCTGACAACGAGGTCCTTGCATCCTGATAAATCACCACTCAGCGGTCTGTCTTCTCAGGAGGGGTGTCCAGTTCGTGACCAAGGCGGGGTCCTTCATTCTATCCCATCAGGTAATGGGATTGGATCATCCTTTGGAGGAATTCTTGGCTTTTCACCTACACACACTCTAGATACACTTAGAGTAGGGTTTGCATCGTAGAAGTGCACTTGATTACCGCTTTTTTGTTGTTGCTTGTAATCACGTTTATCTGCTTCTATCTATTAATCATTGCAGCACACTTATTTTATGCAAGAATAGCATTGGTTCAATAAATTTATTGAAAACGTCCCACTGTGTATTCTCGGTATATATCTCTTAGAATAAGTGAGCACTAGTGAGTGAGCAAAAGATTCTGTACTGTTTCCACAATCCCTGAGAGGTCAGGGATGTCATATTCAGTGTTTGCCAGAAACCATTCGGTCCCTGATAGGTTAGGGGGGCTTACGGTGCACTGTGAGCTAGCTGTTCTTTAGGCCAACATATCCTAAGGGGGTGTCCGGAATCAGTCTTGGTACCAAGCCCCTAGTTTATGTTGTCCAAACAATGCACAGATCCTACGGATTAGTAGGAACTACACGACAGTACGGGCTCTGTAATGGCAGGGCCACTTCATGTGCTCTGACAGGCCATGAGCTTTGCCCACAGTGGGCTCTGATCCTTTGAAGTAGTGGTGGCAGGAATGCAGAGAGTGATCCATGGTCAAGAAACCTACTCCAAGGGTTCAATCAGCCACTCATGGAAAGAGGAGGGTGGAGCACACTGCCTTCTAGATTGGCTGGCTTTCCAGCTTAAACCCACTCCTTAGTAACAAGTCACAGCATATTCGCCATCCACACACAACAGGACAACTGTCGGCTCTTTCAGGCCATTCAACCACATCACTTCTTAAAAGAGAAAGGAGCAAAGCAGCTGCAAAGTATGCTATAGCAGGAAGCCAAGCCACACTCATGCCTAACACTCTTGATTTTAACGTGTGTTCACAGATATGTACAGGAAGGTTCCACCTCACTCTCAATCAGTTGGTGAGTGTCTATGTGGGGCAGAGTGTGCCATAGAATGCCTGTGTGTGTAGTTTTCTTCTGCAGTGTGGCAGAAATTGACCTCTCGATTGAAGATGGTCATCTTGGCATTAATACTTGTAGATTAAAGCACGCTGCTTAGTACAACACCAGCTTCAAGATGTCTAAAAGGCGCAAAATAATGGTAAACTGGAAAGATCATAACTTGTTTAAATGGTATGCTTTTAGGTATCTCTAGAAGAGAATGGGAACATGAAGGAAAGAAAGCAGCTGACCCTGGCTGACCTTGATTTTCAGTTGACATGCTTTATCTTCAGTTGTAGATGAAATGAGGGCCAACAATCCAGCATAGCGCAAGGTATACAGAGGGTAACTGAAACTAAGGAACTTGTGGGCTTCAACCCTTTTGGGGATATGCTTTGGTCTTCTCTCTTATACATCATACATAAAATCCAAACTGAGTTCAAGGGATTGCTATAAAAAAGACTTAAAGGAATGGTAGAAACGTATTTCATGCCACCAACAACAAGGAATCAAATAGGCGCTCATTGCGAGTTGCCTGACTGGAGATATGTAATTTGCCAGCACCTGTCTATGTGATATCCCATGGATCGATGTATATCTGGGCCGATAAATAACTCTTATCACAAGTTTTCCCCATTGAAATGGGGAATAACCTGAAGATTGTAGTTCAGTAGAACCGAAATTTCATGTTCCAGATTTTTTTTACCCAATAAATTTCAGCAGGTTTGATCTGCTAAATCTTAACTCCAGGCATTATAAAACTCCAATTCGCTTATTGTTGCGTCCCCTGAGCAAACAGGCATTTGTGCAGAGTCTCATTTTACCAGGTCACCCCTTTGAGAGACATAGTATTAGTATTGAAAGTCTTACGAATGTTCTACAATTTTTGATGTAAGAAAAAGAGAGATTAACCTGACCCTACAGAGTATGTCTTAAGTCAGTTTTCCTATGCTGATGTGTACCTTTAGTGATGTACAGCACCATTCAAACTACAGTTGCAGGTTGAATGGTGATGGTCTGTTACAGATGGTGCTTTATACTTACTCACACTCTGCATGAAATGTTGAGAGTCACACACCAAATCACAGATTCTCCAAACCAATTGATGAATAACCAAAAGAATGTTACCAAATATTATAAGGGAGGGCAGAAATACCAGTGGTGAGATAATATTTGCCTCCTTTGTCTTTAATAAAATCAGGATTCTCCTTTATCAATTGGCAAGGAGTATCTGGAATTTTATTAAAAGACAAGATGCTCTATTATACAAGTTCAAAGCATATCCACAACTGTCATTGTAGCACGATGAATTGGTTGACAGCCATAAAAATGTTAAACCAATCTGCCAATATATGGATTTTCTCTAATCTAGCCCCAGCCCAAAAGGTCTTTGAACCCATAGCCCCCCAGATGGAATGAATCCCAAAACACGCCGTATCCACCCCCACCAAGGCCATCGCCCATTTAACTCATCTACTTAAAGTCACTAGAGTAAATGATTTATGTAATGAAATTAAACAATGTTGGTGGATGTTCTCAGTTGCCTGCACAACCAACAAACACAGTTTAGGATGTATAGCAAAATTTGGGAACTCAATAGAGGTGGAAGCATTCTTATTAAGCCTTGTGATGTTAAAATGAACCACTAGTGAGCTTTGAAGAAATATATCTAGAAATCTAAAATCCAACATTCTTCTAGGGAACACCAAGAATAACAACCAACTTGGCAGACAAGTACTTATAAGAAAGTTTGCCATCCTCCCATGACTGGAACACCTGTAAAACTAAAAGAACATCCCATAACGTATAGTATCTGGGTTTAGTAGGATTCCCTTTAATAATCTGCAAACTAAAGGGTGTTTCCCCAACTGGCTTTCCTTCAACCTTCAGATGTCTCAAGGATATTGCTGACCTGTACCTGTTAATAATCCTATAGGATTTCTGGCTAGCCACCAAGGATGCTAAGAAATGTAGCATGTCTGTGACATCTAACGAAATGTGATTCATACCCTGTTCCACACATAAGCCACTCCATACCCCCAGGCCGAATTATGGGCTCCAACTCTGCCCTGTGCCCAGGAAGCCCTGATATAACCGAAAGCAGACTCCAAAAAACCTGGCATGTCTATAAGGAATCAGAAATGATCCATGCCACCAGGATCAGCTTACCCTCTAGAACAGAGGTCTTCAAACTTTTTTCCTCTGAGCCCCCCCAAAGCAAAATATTTTGAGGTCGGGCCCCCCTCCAAAACTTTATGGAAAGAATTGGAGGAGCGGGAGGGACTTGGCTGCATGCAGGGCTTATGAGATGATTTCAGGAGTACTTTGTCTATAGCTGATAAACCGCACTAAATGTGAGACTTATAAAACAGCAAATATATCAAACAAAAACATGCATTATCCCAAACGTACTGCTCCTCATAATTGGAGTGTTGTGAACCCCTCACACTCTTGGACCCCAATGCAACTACACCTGCTGCACTAATGATAACCGCACTCCTGAGTAGCAGGCTATCTCCTCTGCATCTTTGACCTCTTCCCCACCATGACGGACCATCACCTCGGTCCTAATGCTAGAAAGGAAAATAAGCTCCCATGTCCCTTTTGAAAGGTAGACAGTCATAATTGTGATGCAGTGGGCCCCTCAAACCCCTGCGCCCCAGTCTTACTGCATCTGCTTCCATAATGATAACCAGCAGTGGCCACTTACACACCTGGCAGCAGTACCCACTTCCCTAATGAATTGCCCTTTAGAAAAAAAAAGACCACTTATATTGTCCTCTTCTTTGGGGTATCTCTCTGAAGAAGCTGTCTCTGGCCATTTGTAAACATAAAAATGAATGAGTCCCTATACAGTGCTCCCTATTCTGGGCCTTCTCTTTGACAATATCTATGAATCTCGCTCCTTTCCTCGATCTCCTGGACCATTGCAGTGAGGCGCCAGGGGTCGAGAGGATTAGGGCTCTGCATCTGAATGCAGCCCTGATGGCCTTCTACATGCCACTCTGTGGACTCCGCTTCCACACAAAAAATCTGGCCCCTGAATGGTTAATGCTGACTTTGAGGTGCCGCTGCCTGAAAGCGAAGGGTGTGGTGGTAGTGCAGACAGTTAGAAAAGAAACCAGCCTTCTTACCAGCTGTTAATTGATTGAGTCACTTAAAGCCAGGGCCACTGGAATTATGAGTTTCTGCAGCAGCAGCGTTCCATATAATTATGAGTTTACCGCATTTGCTACATAATCCATAATCTCCTGCATAATCTGCAGATTTCAGCAGCAAAACAAACTTGATTCGAGCTCATAAGGAACAAAAGTTTCTTAAAACGTGGAAAAGTGTTCCGGAGCAGTGGAAGGACCTTTGCAAATATTCACTGGTAATCTTGTAGTTGCTTACTGCTGTGTTTGGGTGTTAAAGGGTACTAATGAGATGAAATATTTCCCTGAAAGCTTTACTATGAGTTAAAATGACAAAATAATGAAGTAATTCTAACCACAAAATGTGCTGTATTGTGCCGTATAATTTACCTTTTCTTGCTGCATAATTTAGTCAACCCTGCCGCATAATGTGGTTCTCTCCTGCTGAATAATTCAAGTGGCTCTGCTTAAAGCTTCATGGTGGCAAAGATTTATTCTTTTTGAGATGTAATGTAGGGGTGTTATCAGATGAGATCTGCTATAATTGAGACACAACAGTGTCTGCATTACATACAGTTTGATTACATATTACTAAAAAGTATATTTTGTAAGAACTTGTTTTATCTCAATCACTGCATCATTTTGCAGCAGCCTCGCTTAGACTATGTAAATACTATTTTAAAATAATTACTTACAAATTCACAGTGCTTTCTGTCACAGGCTGGGACCTTATAGCACTATAAACAGGGCCACTGGAATTCTGTGGCAAGAGAAGGCCAAATTATGCAGCATGGTTGACTAAATTATGCAGCAAGCAAAGACGAATTATGCTGCATAATGCTGCATATTTTGTGATAGCACTACTGCATTATTTTGTCATTTTTACACTTGTTAACACTGTGCTGGCATATATTGCCCCTCATAAGTACCAGTTTAACACCCAAATATAGCAATAAGCAACAGAAAGGTGGCCAGTCAACCTTTACAAAGGCCCTTCCACTGTGGGGTAACATGTGTTGCTGCATTTTTAGTAACTTTTGAACTGTTTGAGCTACAAACAATTTTTTGTGTTAAGGCTCCTCCCTCAGCCCAACGCTGTTCAACATCTACATGGCACCCCTCGCCCACGTCGCCCGACAGCACAACCTCAACATCATCTCCTACGCCGACGACACCCAGCTGATCCTCTCCCTCACCAAAGACCCTCACACCGCCAAAGCCCACCTCCACGAAGGAATGAAGGCCATCGCCGAATGGATGAGTACCAGCCGCCTGAAGCTGAACTCGGACAAGACGGAGGTCCTCCTCCTTGGTTCCAACCCTTCAGCATGGGACGACTCCTGGTGGCCGACATCACTGGGAACAGCCCCGACACCCACCGACCACGCACGCAACCTAGGGGTCATCCTCGACCCCACCCTCTCCATGACTAAGCAGGTCAACGCCGTTTCCTCATCCTGCTTCAACACCCTCCGAATGCTCCGCAGGATCTTCAAGTGGATCCCCACCGAAACAAGAAAAACAGTCACCCAGGCCCTCGTCACCAGCAGGCTGGACTACGGAAACGCCCTCTACGCAGGAACGACGGCTAAGCTCCTGAGACGGCTGCAACGCATCCAGAACGCCTCTGCACGTCTTATCCTCGACATCCCCCGACGCAGCCACATCACACCCCACCTGAGAGACCTGCACTGGCTCACTGTCAACAAGAGGATAACCTTCAAGCTCCTCACCCACGCACACAAAGCACTCCACAACTCCGGACCAGCCTACCTCAACAGACGACTCAGCTTCTACACCCCCACCCGCCAGCTCCGCTCCACCAGCCTCGCCCTCGCCACAGTCCCCCGCATCCGGAAACGACCGCCGGCGGCAGATCCTTCTCCCACCTCGCCGCCAAGACCTGGAACACCCTCCCCACCAACCTTCGGCAGACCCAAGACCTACTGGCCTTCAGAAGACTCCTCAAGACCTGGCTCTTCGATCAGTAGCAGCACCACCCCCTCTTCCCCAGCGCCTTGAGACCCTCGTGGGTATGTAGTGCGCTTTATAAGTGACATGATTGATTGATTGATTGATTAAAATCTGAAAATTATGCAGCAGATGATGGATTACGTGGCAAATGCCGGAAATCGAGAACTATGCACAAAACCCAAAATCCACAAAATTGCATAATTCCAGTGGCCCTGACTATAAATACAAAGGTCCCTGTTCCTCTGCACCAACTAGGGTTCAATTATGTGTCACTCAGCTTTAACACACACAGACATCTTCAATGATAGTAGTTGCTAGCTGAGGTTTCATAACCTAAAAGAGTACATTGATCACCGGTTAGTTTAACTTGCATTTATTTTTCAATTAAGCTTTTGTGCATTATTTAATCACACTCACATGACTGTGAAAACACAAAGCACTTAGACTTTTTTTTTTTAGGTCGAACCTTGGCAGCGCATGCGCTGCTCTGCGAGCCATGATGTTTGGAGATAGGGATTTGAAGCTCCGCCCCCTCTCTGCTCATATTTTTAATTGGCTTGCGTCTTTGTCCTTTGTAAATACTGGCTTCTGATTCCTTAATTGCCTTGTTAGTCCCTCTTAAGTAATGCTGTGTCTTCATTTGAAACCTCCCATGGCGACTGCCCCTTTTTCTTCTGTTGGGGCACGGTATGTTTTATTTGGTCTGTAAGCACTATTTTCTTTAATGGGTTTTGCCCTGCTACAGGCACGACGTGCTTTCCTTACATTCAGCGCGCCATGCATTCCAAGCAGCCGGGACAATTACCCACTGTTTGCATAGGCAATTTTACTGCCTGTGAGCACAGCGGGGGTCGCGTGTGATCGCTTCCGGGCCTCCCCTCTTACTTAAAATTGTGCTCAGAAGTCTGTGTGCTTGTTGTGTGATGAGCAGTCAAGTCACGTCAGGAAACAAGCATTTGCAATGTAATAGGTCTCACATTTACGCCTGTTTGAGCTATTGGCATTGTAAATGACAATGCCTTTTATTTATGCTTTGGTTTTTAAAACATAAATAAAAGGCATTTAAATTTACAATGCTAATAGTCTAAAGAACTCTCGCAAAAGCGAGACCTATTGCATTGCAAATGCTTGTATTTACTGCCCGTGCTGCGCCCATGTAAACACAGTGCAAACACTTACCTGGCACTCAGAACCAAAACATTTATCACATGCATGAGTCTGTTGTCTGTTTGCACCCCTTGCAGAGTGTTTGCCTCCTTCGTGTGAGGCTCCCAGCTCTCCAGATAATGGAGCATCCAGGGCATGCACCAGACTACACCCTTGGAAGAACAGAGGGATTGTAAACCATTGTGGGCTCGTTATCACTGAACCTGTCAAATAAGCAATCACTTACCCGCGTTTTATGGGTTCTTTTCTCATGGAAAACAAAGGTATCTGTTTACTCATTCCGAGCCCGAGTAAACAGGAGTACAGGGAGCAGCTCTATTGCTTTCCACCCCAATTCCAGCCATATTAAAGCCACGTCGATATCAATAGTCAATAATACAGAAGTAAGAGTGGTGTGTTAACGTTATTTGCTTTTTGCCCTAATGGATGTAGGAAGCCTTCCCTTCCACCCCAAAATACATCGCAGTAACAGCAGCAGAACCTACGATCACAAAAATATGGTCCGTGGATGAAGTTAGGCATGCAGAGCCATGTACACCCTATGGCATCAGTGGGGAGGAGAGGTAGTTTAAACTAGCTCAATAGGCCCCCAAAGACATTTGGGATAAAAGAGCTAAAAGGTGTATGTTTACTCTTTTCCGGCATAGCGCATTTATTGAACGAAACATCTTTTGGCACAGATGGTATGGACAGCTATAAAAACGCACATCCAGCCCATTCTTAAACAGGCATTTGCAATGCAATAGGTCTCGCATTTTCAAAACTTTGACCTATTGATATTGTAAATGACAATGCCTTTTATAATTGCAAGTTTTTTAAACACATAAATAATGGCATTGGCATTTACAATGCCAATACCTCAAAATCTGGCAAATGCGAGACCTATTGCATTGCAAATGCTCGTCTTTAAAGCAACCTCTTTGACCCTGCCAGCAAAATCACTGACCCCCGCCCTCACGTCACTACGAGTAAATGAAGACAGCCTGGAAATGCAGTAAGTAAACATCACTGCACTTCCAGGCCATATTCATTTGCATGTAATTGCAGACGTGTTTGGGCCCCCGTCGGAACCCATGCACAGTGATGCTATCAAGACCATTTTTGGCAATTGTCTGCGAACCTGTGCCACACACCTTAATATCATGGGTAAAGCATAGTGATTTCCACCAGACCAATCCTGAAGAAAAGAGTCTGGGCCTGATTACGAGTTTGGCAGATGGGATACTCCATCACAAACATGAAGGATATCCCGTCCATCGTTTTACAAGTTCTATAGGATATAATAGAATTCTAATATTGCAGACAGGATATGTGTCACGTTTATGACGGAGAATCCCATCCACCAAACTCGTAATTAGGCCCTCTGTCATTAAAGGTTCAGGATCCGGTCTACAGCTGAAGCATCTCTGTAACTGAACTGTCAACCGGGAAGCAAACCAATCTATAACAATAGTTCACCTAACAATCTAGACATCAAATGTCCCTGTCATACAGGCTCCTTGAGTACAAGTCCGCCTCTATGTTCCCACATAACCATGTCCAGTTCCGCTAGGGGTTTCAATCTTGTTCATTCCAGTTTTAAATACCTGACCTAGGTAAGATTGTCCATGCATAGGAGGGCTGCACATCTAACCCTATTTTTCACCAAGCTTTGAACTGCAAAGGAGCCTGCAAGAAGCTCTAAATAACTTATTTGCATTTACAACTCCCTCTTGTACCATCTCCCAACAGTAAAGAGGGTGCCACATCTGGTGCCCAAGCCCCAGACACTTGTATCTAATTTTAATACTAGATATGGGGACGTAAGAAAAATGAGAACATTATATGGGGCTGTAAGGGCATTCTACATACCATACCAGTTAGATGGCTGTAACCAGCATGTATCAAATCAGCACATCATATACAAGCACGATTATACGAGAGGTCCATAGTACACGAGTGCACACACATAGGGGTTGGCCTCAGTCTTGGTATGATGACATGGGTTGTCACTGCCCTGGAGCGCGATGTAATTGAGCTTTGATTTTTACATTACAGATCTCCTGGAAAGCACATTGTAATGTGAGTACATGGGCGATCCTGTATACTTAGATTGAACTACACAAGAGTCGGTTGTATATGAGCACATCGTTTGGCACAATTTGATATGGAAAGACATCAGATGTTGCATATCGCCAGTCAGTGGCTATTGATTTTGTCATGGATAAATGCATGATTCATACTATATACCCACTTGGGTTATATCCTAGTGTGGCTGCGACATAACCTACCACACAGAGGCACCTTTCAAGTAGGGTTATTGGCTAATACCCAGGATCCCACTTGGTGGTAATATAGTGTCATTTCACCCCATAGGCTTTTGGGATTCATTAGACGTCCTACCAATTGAGGTGGCATGGACTAGATTCAGCTGATACACAACGTAGTATAATCCTCAATGATGAATTGTGGAATGATGTATCGATGTTCCTTGGTGATCAACAATTTACATTAAGGTGCATTTTATACAGACTTATAAATGGCCTGGGTTTCTGTCTCTCGATATATGCAGGTACTGAGCCAGACGACTTGGTCCTGAACAGACCATTTTGATCAAACGGGGTAGAAACGTTAATATTTTCTCTGTTGGTTCCCAGGTCATTTGTGATCCACATTGTTCAACACTGTACACTCGTTTCACAAAAAAACAGTGTAATGAACCAGGGATGTCTTTTGTATATGTTTTACATTTTTATGCACTCACCTAAGCACTGCGCCATCTGCACTTTTTGCTTGTGCATTAAGGTGTACTGCCATTTGCATATATATTTGATAATATATAACAGCAATAGAAACCTTCTCAGTTTCAGTATTCTTGTATATGCAATCCAAGTGAGAACTGACCACTGGACTGCTTAAGTAATACATTGATTGGTGGTCCCCGAATACTAGTGTTGGAGGGTGGCCGACATGTTAGAAAGAGACCCACGGTTGACTCTGTTTACAAAACTAAAGCAATCTAGGCAGCATGACTATTTCTGCAGCTGCCACTTGATCCATTGGGGCAAAAGGCAATGTCCTCCAGAAAGCAACCTGTTGCCCCAGGGATGCTAGTGAGGCCCATATATTGCATTCCAGTATGACTTTGTCCTTTTGGAAAATGGTCATCCCCCAGATTTCTGAATGTGTGTGTTTCCGATGCTACAGTCGCTTGCCTGTAAGTAAGGCATAAAAAGGTTGAGCATCATCTACAGTGGGTAAAGACAGGACATGGCCTAGTTTACCTTCAGTCACTGTAGCAATTCCATTTTTTGCAATACTACAAAAATGGGATTCAGATTTCCCTGGCATCTATGATGTATATTATCATATCGTCCATGTATATGGAGACCAAGCGTGGGCCTGTCCTTCACCCGTCAGCGGCAGGAAGAGGCAGGGTAGGGTCATCCCCCAGCTCTGGAATTTGAGCCCCAAGACTTTAGTGTTCCAGATAACTGAAGGTACTGCCGCTATTATTGTTTATAGCCCGCACAAGAATGAGAAGAATGGGGAAATTAAAAGACTATGCAACCCAAACTTCCAAAACTCCACAAGCAGTCAAGCTATGCAACAGCGAACTGTGTAACAAATGAGATTGATACATTGATAGAAAAAGTGGAGTCTATTCTAGGCAACAAAGGTAATACTCAAGATAAAGCTAATAAAGTTAACAGAGGGGGGAACATTCAAGATTTATTCAAATTGAAACCAAGGCCCCTAGAAAAACTCTATCATACCTCCAGCCGTTTCTGCCTGCAGTTTGACACTTGTTGTTACATTGGGTCAAGATGAGGAGCCCTTCCTGGACCCTGGTCGCAAGGATGATACTCAAACATGCATAAATGTAGAATGTTCTAACAGGTTTGTGGTGCTACACGAAGTATGTGACTCTGCTTCTCCTTCACAGATACTGTCTATACCCACTCTAGAAAGCTTACCCGCACAGGCACCCTCAACGCTTAGTAAAGCAATTGGTTTGATATTAGCTCTAAGAGAGGAGGTTGCCAACCTGAAGGAAATTCTCCTGGATGTGGCGAAAACCCTTAAACCAGGGTCTTTAAATTTCTCATCACAGTGGAAGCATAGTGCCCGGACTTTGAAATCCCAACAAGGCCAGGGCGCTATGACGAGCTTATCTATGACTCCTATTGAATCCTCATCCTTGTCCTGATTAACTATTCAAAGTCAACGGGGTGATTATTATGACAGCTCGGGCCGTGGTTTGGCTACAAGTGTGATATTGTGCCCTTCAAGTGCCCACCTGCTGTCTATTTATCCTATGTCCACCAGGGCTAGTTGTGCGGGTCATATTTCTGGGGTGCGCAATTCCAAACATATGCCTTCTTCTGACACTGTTCCCACAGGGGGCCTGCAGGGGGGCTCTGACACCCAAGCTGGATATTCGGTATTTATGGTAAGAGTACCCAAGCTGCCATCTGGTTCCTTCGAAAATAGGGATTCCCTGAAGAATAAGGCTTTACATTGGATTAGGCATGTTAGGAAATGTCAGTTGATTGTTTACTCGGATATTAATTATGCAAAACGCCTTGTAGAGCCTGGTGGAGTAAAAGATTCAATTGAATTAAACCTAACCTCCCTTGAGTTGGCCGAGGGCTTGATCTCATTAGACCAACGGACCCTCACCCCAAATGGCTTAGAAATTTCTTTTAAATCAAGTCCCCCAGTTTTGGATATGCTTGTGCTTATGAATCGGGTGGATGTGCGGTTTCTACCAAGGAGAGAATGGAACTGGCAAGAAATGTGGGATTAACTTTGGTATTTCTCAAGAGAGTGCATTGACAGTGGTCGATTGACTTCTGGATTTGAATGTTGTTTTGCCTGCTCCAATTACTCAATCATCTTCTTTAACAGTAAGAGAAGAGCATTTTGAACCCAGCTTGAGGGAATTGGCTCCCAATGAAGATATAAAGAAGGGCATTAATGTAGCTAACTCGATAAATAATAGTTTGCAGCCAATGTTGATTCCTTCACATATGAATAGTATGCACAAAAAGAATATGTCTTCTCTGCACTTAGCTTCTTGAAATATTGCTGGAATCTGTTCCAAATTAGATGATGAAGATTGGGGCTCTTATATAGGTACATTTCACTTATGCATTTTCTAAGAGACATGGGCTCTTACAGAAATTCATAGGCAGGGCCTTACAAACTATAGCATTAAGGCTATGCCATCAGCACCAGCTAGACCTTTGGGACGGCTCATTATTTGGCTGAAAATATCTTTAGATTGTGCCTTTAAGAGAATCAATATTGTTTCCCCAGATCTGTTAGTACTCAAAATATCACCTAAATTAGGGTTCCCGTACTTATTGATTAACATCTACAACAGATCGCACCTTTTAACAAATCTTTTCAGACCTTAAGAATCTTGAATGCCTTCCTACAGGGCCTTAGTGGTAATCATAATGTGATCATAGCAGGTGATTTAAATGTATGTTTTGAACCCTGTACCCCCTTAAGAATTTATTTAGGGATTAAGACAAATGTTGGGGGATTCCCTCCTACCCTGACCACAGAAAATAACCTAGAATGAATCTAGCTGCTCTTCAGATTGTTGATATTGTGGTCTCACGTGACCTGAGATCATGTAATGGTTGATTCACATCCGATATAGATGTTAGGCCAACATTCGTGAGGGCCAACTGTAAAAGCCACATCAATTATATTCTCATGGATATGTGGATGTGGCATGAAATAACAGACAATTATGGGGCCGATTCCGATCTCGGCCGGTAGTGCTCCGAATCGGATTCGGCTTAACCGGATCCGATTCGGAGCCCTATTTCCCGACCGATTCGTACGCGCGTCCGGGCGAGCGAGTACGATGCGAAATCGCCGACCGACTCGTCCGGGCGTCCCGACCGCTCCTACCGACTCGTTCCCGGGTCTAACCGCACCGACCGACTCGCTCGGACTCGACTCGCACCGCGCAATGGAGACGTTCCCCGGCCGGGTAAGTACGATGCGTGCCGCGAGCAGTCCGACCGAGCCGCGCACTCCGGCTACCTGTGCGTGTACGGCACGAGTTGCTTCGCCGCGTACACGCTGTAGGGGGCGCCCTTGTCCGCCCCGCACCCATTGAGTCAATGGGAGCCCGCGTACGCGTTGTACGACAGGCTCCCATTGACTTCAATGGGAGTCCGACCGAATCGAGTCCGATGGCATACGTGCGCATCGTACTCGTTCGGTCGGGCTGCACGGGTCCGATTCGGTCGGAAATCTCTCCGGGTCCGGCTCGGTCGGAGAGATTTCCGGCCCGAATCGGAATCGGCCCCTAAGTTATTGACCATCACAAGAGCAACCATTTCCCGATCACACTACACTGGGAATGGTCACAGATAAGGTACATGGACTGTTTAAACCCAATTTAATGATCTCGCCCCATTTTTTTGACCAATAACAAGTGGAATGTTGGATGGGAGGTCGTCTCTAAATCTGAGATAGCCATATATGAGCTTTATAGCATTGTCTCTAGTGAATTGAAAGTTTTTGAGCATCAGACCCAGAATTCCTTGCAGATTAGGATTCTCCATAAAATCCTTTTTAACAAGCTAGGGAATATATTTATGAAAGACTGTAAAACCAACAGGGTCTCTCGCAAAAAATAGAGTAAATGAATGGTTTGATGACTCATATAAAATTGCTAAGAATGATTTGGTAATTGCTCTGAGGAGTAACCATAAGAACAGAGATTGTAGCAAAGGGACGGGAATATGGTAAGAATCTCAAAACCAGTAAAGTCTATTGGGAAGCCAGCATCTGGGATGAATTGTTGGTTGCCCCTAAACATAGGCATAACAAGCCCTTTTGGCACCTGGTTGCACATAATGGTTGCAGAGAGTTCACTCACCCTGACTGTCATATAGTTCCGGAGGAGTGGGTTAGACGCTTTACAGCCCTTTATGCAGACACAAATTTAGATGAAAATATAACAGAAATTCCTTATGTTGGTCCTAATGATTCATTTGATGATGAGAAAAGGCCTTTTACAATAGACGAAAGTAATGCTGAGATCCAGGCACAGAAACCACGGAAGGCGCCTGGCCTGGACAGAGTTCCTGCTGCTTTTCTTTGCTTTGAGCCCAAGATTTGGGGACCGTATGGGAACTCCCTGTTGAATGCTCTATTGGCAGGGGACCCTGTCCCGAGATCTTGTAAAGCAGCTGTAATAATCCCCATATTCAAAAAGGGAGATGGGCTGGTCCCGGGAAATTACCGGCCTAGAAGCCTAATTGATAGTACACAAGAAGCCTATTGTAGGCAGATTTTGATAAGGCTATTGGAATGGATGTCCTCGAGTGTTGTCACACCTTCAGGCAGGATTTCGACAAAATATTAGTACAATCGACCAGATAATGCAGTTTTTATCCATAAAATTGAAGAAAGTAGACATTAATTGGGAGTCGTAATTTGGTGCCTTTGTGGACCTCCGTGCTGCATTTGACCTTGTCTCGAGGGCAAAGCTTTGGAAGATCTTGCAAAGCATAAGAGCTCCCCTGTGTCTATTGTCTCTTACACAAGCCCTGTACACAGAGAACATTGCAAGACTTAGGTGAGGACTGGCAGGAGAATGACAGAGGATATTCCCACTTGCAGAGGTGTCAGACAAGGCTGCATTTTGGCCCCTACCCTCTTTCTTCGATATATAAATTAATCTTTTTGACTGCAAAAATGTTTTGCCTAAAATGGGGGGGGACACAAAATATCGGGCCTTCTTCTTGTAGATGATACCTTGCTTCTTTCCAAAACTGCGAAAGGGGACTATCTATTCTTCTGGGAAAATGTTACCTTTTTTCTAAGGAGCAGGGTCTAGAGATTAATAGTAACAAAACCAAATATATGGTGTTTAGTGCACTCAGAAAAACAAAGCGAAAGATAGTGCGTGAGGATGAAACATTGGCAGGGTTAATGAATTCGACTATTTGGGTGCTAGAATAAGTGATTTTCAAAGATGGCAGCCCCAGATATAGAAAAAAGTACACAGCCCTTAAAGCAAAGGACAGTGTCCATCTTAATGTTTGCTAAAAGGGCATCCACTTTTGCTGTTTCACCTACTATCGAGATGCACTAGGGTCAAGCCTGTGGAGCAGCCCTGTATGGGGTGGATCTATGAGGTCACTGTAATCTTGTTTCTCTTGAAAAAGCTGAAAATGCTTTTGTGAAGTCTGTATTGAGACTTCCCATCAGTGGCCCTATGCTCCCAATAAGATTTGATATGAATCTTCAGTCTATCTCGGATATCGTTGCCTTGAGACCAATTTTATATTGGATCAGGCTGTGGACAAATGAGAAGCTGGGTCCATATAGGGACCTTGTCAGAGTATTATTTGATGGCCAATCAGTGAGTAACATCCCTTGGCTATTATACATAAAAATGTGGCTTATGAAGCTGGATTTGAATGATTATTGGTCACATCCCACTGCTTTGACTTGTGGTGCCCGCGAGAAAGTGAAAATAGGTTATTGGATTTGTGTGTTAGGAGCTAAGTCATCCACTGTTAATTTGGGCAGTCTGGTAAATTCCAATATGATGTTTAAATTTGTACCGGAATTTGAGTAATTTACTAATTTTATAAGTAACCCTATTGTGCGAGCATTTTACATAAAATTCAGACTGTGGATCCTACCCTTGGCTTGCTTTACTTGTTTTTGGAATAAAAAGAAATGATATCCAACACATGTCCCATGGGTTGTCCAGCAATCGAGAATGATGAACATGTCTTATTTTTCTGTAAAGCCTTTGTAAGGCAATGTTCACAGTGGATTATTCCCTTTTATCGATTTTTTGTCTTCTTCAACCGCCATACAGCTCTAAGAGTATGTAAAACAAATACACATGATTGAATGATTTATTCAGTTTCACGTTATCTGTCCGCAATATGATATTTCAGGATGAAAGCATTGAAATAAGTTGGTTTCATAGAAACATACTTTTATATGTGAGTAGCATTTTTAGATATGAGTATTGTTCTTAATGATAGTTTGTATGGTTCCATTTGCGAATATTGATTTGTTTACCTACCCTTATTAGTATGCTATCTGACAGGGACTGATCATTCATTCGCACAAAAACCTTTCATAGACTATGCCTTTCTGACAACTATGTGTACTAAATAATTTTATTTATGGAAGAAACTGTATTTTAAGGTACATTTAAGGGGCTTTTTGAATGAATTTATCTTGTTTCATATGATTGTTTTATTTGTACCTTTTATGATCAATCAAGCCGAAATAAAGGTATTACTCATTTAAAATATTGGGACACTATTTTTACTAAAATATAATTGGATTACTTTTAGTTAATTCTGTACATCACTTTCAATGATTATTGATGCTGAATAAAAAAGTATTATTTTTACCTTAGGTGGGAATTTATTATTTCGTTTACCTACATGATATCCTTATGTCCCCCGTCATAATCTTGATGCCCCCAGTCACAACCTTTCCAGTAAATAGAAGGTTTAACTGTTGGTAGTAAATTACTGTAGGTTTAACTCGCCGGTTCTCATGCACCTTCACTCCTTCAACTGGAACTTTTGAGATTTTCATTTCTACAGGAAGCAAAACAAAGTTCCAGCGCCCCCAAACCAGTTAGATCTCCGAACTTAGAAAATATCTTTTCCCTTGGATACCCTCCAATGGTCCCCATAATCTTTCAAATCATTTTGTGAACTATACACTCTTTAATGATGATCACAGATATTCACTCACTGCAGAAATGTGCTGATTATTTGCCGGAGAACAGATAATTCCTCTCTGTCTCTCCAATTCAAACTTTATTTTTCCCACAGCCTCAAATGTGGTATTTCAAATTTCAAATTTCCAACATGAATGACAACCAGTCGCACAGACAATACATCAAATTCTAATTTTTATTAGAAGCAATGTTTTCTGCTGCAAGCAAATCATATATGCAAGAATCATTTACTATTCATAGATGGATAGATACAACATCATTGCCTTTTCTTTAGATTGTGCATGCTTTTAAAATGAATTTCATTGACGATTTATTCTGGTGCCTTGATCAGGGTATCGCTTGACAATTTCAGAAATTTCCCCATGTTTTGTTTCATTTGAGGGCTGAGGCTCTTCTCATCCATGGCCTTCAACAAGACATCTTCATAGTACTTGAAAAGAAAAAGGCAAGAAAGGGTTCAACACCAATTAAACAATGATAGTCTAGTTAAATTAAAATGTTCTTTGCTTAGCAATGTTCCTTTGGAATTGCATCCGCGATTGAGCGTTTTATCATCACACAACCAATTCCTTGAGATTTTCTAAATTTGTTTATATCAAAATATGCAAATAAATAATTCACTGTCCACTGATCGCTCTGGTATTTGGACTCAATAAGCTACATCAGCAGGTTTAAAATACTGCAATTGGTTGCCGCATATAGGTTTAGCCTGCTTTTGTGTGGAACTTTTTTTGTTAACTTACTCTGTCTGCTCACATTTACGATACTTCTACTAAAGCTTTTCACACTGTTTAAGCCCCATTCACTGTCAAGATAAGATCTCTTCCCTTGGAAAAGGCAGACAGCTTCTAACAGTATGCTGGAATGCTTGGTTTGTATTACTTAGTTGTGTAAAGCAGATGCTTTAGCCTTAGAACGTTTGTGTCATTTCCTATTCAAGCCTCAGTACCTTTCTTTGCACTTTGTAGGCATTATCGGATTGATTTTTTCAACTTAATCGATTTCGTCATTATGATCAAATTCTAAATGTTATAATTACCATTGCACATTAAAAATAATGGTAATATACACGATCTATGTTATATTTTACTACCAAACAGACAGCCACAAGTGCAGTTACCTTGCAGACAACAGGGACATGATTTGAATTGTGCCGCAGGTGCAGTAGAATCGGGCCCAAAAGTTGTCAGAACTCCTCTAAACACATAATATTGGTATATTTGACTGATAAACAGGCAGTCACAATTGCAGTTACCTTGCAGTTAAAAGGGGCTTGATTTAAATGGGAGCCAAAAGTTGTCATAACTCCACTAAACACCAAATATTGCTATATTTTACTACTCAACAGGCAGTCAAAAGTGCAGTTATCTTGCAGGCAAAAGGGTCATTATTTGAATGGTGCAGCAGGTGCAGAGGCACCGGGCCCAAAAGCTCCAGGCACCACACTAAACATCATATATTGCTATATTTTGCAACTCAGCAGGCAGTCACAAGTGCAATTACCTTTCAGGCACTAGGGTCATGATTTGAATGGTGCAGCAGGTGCAGTGGCATTAAGCCGAAAAGTTATCAGAACTCCTCTAAACACGTAATATTGCTATATTTGACTACTAAACAGGCAGTCACAATTGCAGTTGCCTTGTAGTTAAAAGGGACTTGATTTTAATGGTGCAGCAGGTGCATTGGCATTGGGGCCAAAAGCTCTAGAGATCCCACTAAACCCAGATCATTGGTAAATGTTCCTACTAAACAAGAAAGTCACAGGTACATTTATCTACCAGGCAGTAGGGTCATGATTTGAATGCTACAGCCGGTGCAGTAGCATCAGGACCAAAAGCTCTAGGTACCCTTCAAAGCACCTAATATTGCTATATTTTACTACTAAACATGCAGTCACAAGTGCAGTTAACTTGCAGACAACAGGTTCATGATTTAACTGGTGCAGCAAGTACAGTGGCACCGGACCCAAAAGTTGTCAGAACTACTCTAAACACCTAATATTGCTATATTTTACTACTATATAGGAAGACAACATTGCAGTTATCTAGCAGGACACTAGGGGCACTGATTTGAATAGTGCAGCAGGTGCAGTGACGCCAGGCCCAAAAGTTTTTCAGAACTCCTCTAAACACATAATATTGTAATTACATCAATTAATTCTATTATTTCCCTCTTTCGTTTCATTTTTCAAAATGTTGCTATTACTTACACACACTATACTACTAGTCACAGCACAATATATTGCCTTTTTGTACATAAACATGTCATAACACTTTAACAGACTTTCTGTAACTTATACTGTACAACAACTCAGCAAGCTACAACTTACAACAAAAAACAGCTTATTATTAATCACAGAGGAGAAACCTAATGCATTTACCAATGCTTGTTTTGAATAGGTATTTCAAAACCTAATAGGGATGGCACACCACTCTCTGCCCCTGGAGATGTATTAACAATAATTTACGGGCCATGGGAGGAAAGCCTTACCAGTGAAGATGGTGGCCAATAATTATTACAATTCATTTTTCTGGCTGTCTTACTAGGACATAACCTGAGAGTAATCGTGACAGACTGAATACATTACACACCCACTATATTAAACAGTAGTATCAAACTGCAAGGTAACTACCTCATACCTAGCGCCTTCACTCAATTTTAAACAAAAATGTTAGGGACAGGGCTGCAAAGACAAGAGAGGGAGTTTACATTTTTAGTCTTCCTAGACATTATTTTATAATTGTTTACAATTTAATGCATATCTGCAATGATATATTGGACACTGAGTAGAGCCACATACAGTTGCATGTCTTCTGCTTTGCAGTGGTATGGATTGTTGTAACTTTGTTCCCTTGGACAGAAAGCTATTCCAATTCAGGGTCAGTATCCTCCTTCTAAAAATGTTTACCAGCAAATGGACCCCAAATGGCGAACTACTGTGCCCTACCTGTAAAAACTTTAAAGAAGCCATTGGCCATGTGTTTTTTGCTTGCCCAGGATATATTGCACCTCGCCAGCAATGGCTCCTTCCCCTTTGAAGGCTTTTAGGGACCCGCAGCAGCTGGTCAGCACTGAGGATACTGAGATCAGACCCAAACTCAACCTACACCTGTGCAATTGGTATGTTTTTGGGGTGGATGTAGGTGACTGCAGCAAGATCTACATGAATATGTTTGCTTAGCTTTATGTTGTATTATATAACACTGGTTTTAAATTGTGATTAGCAATGAACTGTGTTTTAATTAAGTCCTATTCTTGGTCGACCTTCCCCAAATTAATTTGTCCTCCCATTAGAATGTTATCTTTTTCCCTGTTGAGCTCTTTCCTACCTATTTTAATTGTTTTATTTCCCTTATGTGGATCATGATTTATTGTATCTTATTCTTTATTTCAACTTTATGTCAACTTGTGGTGCATAGGGTACCATACAAGTTGTTCATTTGCACTTTAACGTTTTACTGTGGCTATGAGTATTTGTATTTTGTTTTACCTTTTATGTGCTTTTATGACTAATTTGTCAAATAATGCTTACCAAATTGAAATGTAACTTTGTATGCATTGCAAAGTGACAAGATTACAAATCTTTTTAAAAACAAATTATGGGGTAGACTGAACAATTTCCTGCAAATGAATGTCTTTTTCTTTCCAGCGACATCGATTCTTCAAAATTCCATAGGTAGGGGAAGTAATATCATATACTCTTTGACCTTAAAGACATTACAGGAAGTGACATCATATGAAGTTTGAGCTGGAGTGTTTCCAGAAAGGCATGTCACATTACCTGTACTTCACAATTGGCATCACTGAAGTTCCTTAATAACTGCATGTAACAATACAACACAGAAAAATGTCTACTTTAGCTAAGACCTATATTATGGTGCTGACATTATCTTTTAAAGTTCTATACTTGCCCTGATTTGTAGTGAAAGAGTGCAGCTAGTAAGTCTTTTTTTTCAAATGGTGCTATGGGTGCCCCAATATATTATTAATTAACCCGTTATTGTGTTACACGTGCCTGTCATGCTAAGAATTGTCCCAAGTATGCCAGCACCAGTTTTTTGGCCTGGGTGTCTCCATAAAACAATAATTACCTTTAGTAAGTACCTTCAATATGAGTCAAACCACTGTGAACCTATCCAGCTGCCTTGAGCAAGTCAACAAATGGATGACTTCTAGTTGCCTGAAATTAAACAGTGACAAAACAGAGGTCATGGTGGTCAGGAACAACCCATCCCTCTGGGACCATTTTATTTGGCCTTCATTCCTGGGGGACCGTCCATCTCCTTACCAAAAGTCATGAGCTTGGGAGTTCTTTTGGATAAAGATCTCCCCATGGCGTCCCAGGTGAATAAAGTTGCCAGGACTTGTTTTGGCCTGTTAGGAGCTTTGAGGAAGACACTTAAATGGTTACAAGGTGAAACCGGAAGAACAGTTGTAGAAGGTCTCATACTCTCACGGTTGGACTTCAGTAATTCGCTTTACCTAGGCAGCCCCGCCTGTGTCCTAAAGCGATTGCAGACTATTCAAAATGCCGCAGCTTGTGTTTTGTTGTGCCTTCCAAAATGTCAGTCTGCACGCCTGGCCTTGGCCAGCCTTCACTGGCTGCCAGTAAATAAAATAATTGACTTTAAAGCCCTCTGCATTGCACACAAGATAAAGCATGCTCAGGGGACTCATATCCTGAGCCATCTAATTGTTCCTTATAGCAATACACGAGATCTGAGATCAAATAACTGTTTTCTTTTGATGGTCCCCAGAATTGAAGGGCGATCATTTGTCTACCAAATGTCCAAGCTTTGGAACTCCCTACCCATTCATCTTAGGGCCAATGATAACCTGCTCAGCTTTAGAAAGCAATTAACGACTCACTTTTTTGCATAATTAGCGCATCATTGCATTTCTTGCGATTCCAGGCAGCACTGGGAAGCCCATGTCTGGGTAGCCATGCACTCTACAAGAATGGTATAATAATAATATGCCAGGGTCACATAATTCTTTGAGTCAAACTCACTCATTCTCATTTGTTACGCTCATTGTTATTCATTCTCAACCACTCGCTTGCATTCACTCTTAATCTCACTCACTCATTCTCACTCACTCATACTTACAGACACTTAATCTCACACAATCCCATGCACTTTTACTCATACACACATGCCTATACATATAGACACACACACATGCTCTTTCTCACATAAATACTCTCTTCTGCAAGCGTGCACAGAAACATCCATATAAAACCATTTTATTTACCAAATCTGCAAATAAAGGCCCCTTTCCAGCAACGTATGCTCCATTTTTTATTACTTACTTTGTGAATAATAGAATTTTCTAATAATATAATATGATAATGGAATATTATTTACTATTACTACATTCATTATAGTAATAAATGAGCCAAAAATGATATTGATGGAGCTGCCCATGCGTTCAAGGAACTGATTTTGCCACCCCTGAGGCCAGGGTCACAATAACAGTGCCAGTGGTCTCAAGGGGCAAGCCAGAGGTTGCAGCTGTGACCCCTAAATGATGACTTTGTTCCTTTCTGGGAGGCACAGAAGGTTGCAGGAAATGGTCACCTGCGGAGGGCTGGGTGGCAGAAAGTAAGGGTCATGGAAAGATGGGCAAAGTCTAAAAGTCCACCTTTCTGCCAATGTTCCTGACTTCTCCCCAGCTGTACGTTATAAAGATGTTGCAAGAAAATGAGGAACTATTTGGCCATTAAGTGGAAAAAGACCATCATCAGGAAGCCTTTATAAGGTCACAGAACCCTTAGGTGAATTACAATATTTTCTTTATGTAACATTGGGGGGCAATTTTATCCTCTCCTCATTCCTATCCTTACTTTCTCAAATTATTTTTTGCGGTTCAACTAACTCCTCCTTTGCCTAGCCAATTACTTTTCTGAACAGCACCACTTCGTTTTATTGTGTGGTGTCGGCCCAGGGCATTAAATTTGCTTATCCTGTCCTAATCTTCCTGAACAATTTAAGTGCACTAAGGCTATCGATGATTAATTAATTTACTCCTTATATTTATTTAAACATCTGATTATCAGGAGCAATCTTTCTTAAATTTGATGACTTATTCAGAGAAAAGAAAAAAAAAAGATTAGATGCCAAGTCCACTGACAAGAAAGCCTTTCTATATTTCCACCGGGCTTTCAAAGGAAAATGTATACTCTAAACAATATATGTTCCATCCATATGGATTGCACACATGTACAGCAGTGTGGTAAAGCCTCAGAAACACTGACCACCAAACAAAGGGATTGACGCTGTACAGTCAACATTTTCTAAAGCGCACACAAGAGAATAGGTGACAACAAGCAGTGCATTATTGGAAACATTGCCAAACCACCTTACAAATCATGCAATCAGTTGAAGAAAATCATAAAGAAGATTAAATGTAAGGGTTAATAATATACCCAAACCCTTGTTTGCATTAAAGAGAAGCATAAATCTCAGTGACAGTCTTGTATAAAACAGGTGCAAAAACCATACAACAACAAACAAGAATGTGGACTTTTGCCATTGTGGTCACACTTCTTGTTGTATTACAATGATTATTCTATTTACACATGCAGTGAAGGACTTTGTGTAGGAATGCATACAAAGGATGTTTACATCCTGTAACAGTGATCATGTTATACATTTGTATGGCCATATTATGTAGAATATGTGGGCATGACCACACATAAACTTAAGCTAAGGATGATGAAACACTAGAGTTCCAATGAGATGTGCCAGACTGATCAATAAATTGGTGATGTATTTTGTCCATCACAATGTTATATGTATTTGTAAAGTGTAGTGTCACCCGCAAGGGTATCCTGGCGGTTAGCAGGTGTGAGTGCCAAACCTAGCCTAGGGCAGTGGATAGTCGAAGTGCCATGGCTTCAGCATCTTGTGCATTCATCGGACCAATCATGATAGTGAAAGTCTAATGTGGTCAGTCGTTAAAAAAAGTGGATTGTTGGAGCTACAACTTCAAAAAAGTGACTAGCGTTGCATGCAAGAGACCCAGGCACATATCCATATTTTTAGGTCAAGCCTAGGCAGTGCGCATGCACTGTCTGCAAGACCTACTGTTAACTCCTCTGTGGGCTTTTGGCACGCCCATGAATTGCCATTCGTTCGTTGTTGTGTCATTTAGAAATGTGTGGTTTTTATTGGTGCATTGGTTCTGATTCTCCCTCCTTTGGGTGCTTGGTTCATGCCCAGGCGATTTCACTCATTGTTTGCTTCGGATTGTCCATCCCAACACGTCCACGGTTCCTCCTAGTCATCCATCACAATGCATTGTTACCAGGTGACCTCATAACTTCACACGTCACTTGCTCTCCCCTTGCCGACCCCCTTACCCCTCCAACAACACATGCTTGCCTACCCTACCACCACCCACTTATTGGCCACAGCTCTGCTGTCGGCGAACTACCTGGATATACCTTATATAACAAGATCATGAGGTACAGTCTACTGGCCCTTGACCTGCCTTTCCATTGTTTAAGCTATTAGCATCGTTTTAGGCTTTCAGGCTGTTTCACAGAGCAATGCAATTCCTGAAATTTTTGCTTATTTGAAATGATCAAATAAATAGTAAAACATTAACTATGTAAATCAAGAACGACATTTTGTCAGAGGAGTGAAATCATCCTTGTAAGGCGCATTGGAAACATGGACATTAAGTCTGGGCAGATGCTTTTTTTGTCCTTAGCTGTCACAGCGATGCAGTATACTGTCCCATCTCAAATAGCGGCAAACAAATTTCTCGAATAAAGGCATTGTAGCTGTAGGAAGGTGGAATCTGACTACATTGTTGCCCCCACTTTTTTCCTGGTGTTTTGATGGTTTTTGACTTAGTTTGGCTGGGAACCTGCTATTCAGTTCACCAGCCTATCTGCTTTCTCTTATAAATGGATTCCAGGTACCTTAGGTACACTTAAGATTGGATTCTGGGGTGCCCTTATAAGTCCCTAGTATATGGTATACTATGTACCCAGGGCATAGGTACCCCAGAGGCCTACCAGGGGCTGCAGCATGTATTATGCCACCCCTGGGAAGCCTTCCAATATGACACCACAGGACTGCTACAGCAGCCTGAGTGAGGTGGTGCATGCACCCCTTACTGAGATATAGGTTCACTATATCTCACCCTATCACTGCACATATAAACCTATCAGTCACCCCTATGGCAGGCCTTATCAATCCTGAAGGCAGGGTGTTTGGTTTTATGTGAGAGGGTGCCCATGCATGAGCAGAGCCCCTCTGCAGCCTTCGTAATCTATCCTCCGGGGTTATCTTAAGTGCATTATATCTCAACAGTAAATGCTAACTTTGGGATGGCTGCACGGAAACATGTCGTGTTTGGTGTCAAACACCTTGGAATCATACCCCCACACCAGTAACTGGTGTGGGAGTATGATCCCACCCTTCTAGAGGGAGAGACATGACAGCACCGGTATACCTGGTACCAGCTAAACAGAGCCCTGGCATCACAAAATGGATGCTGCAGCCACAGACACGAGTCTGGCCTCCTACTGCTGACCGAAACTCCGGCAGGGAGGGCTGGACAATAGGTTTCCTGTCACAGGGAGGTGTTACCACCTCCCAGACAGGCTTTAGTGTATTGGGGCTGGGTGGGTGCACTCTCTGAGTGCTTTGAAGTCCTGCACTGGGGGCACATTTGGTGTCCCTGTGCATACCCCAGTTAAAACCGTTTGCTTGGGCTGCCAGCCCCTGCTCTGGCGCAAAACTGGACAAAGGAAATGGGTGTAGCCACCCCTCTTTCCAAATCCTCCCATAGGTGGGTCCCCTGAGTTAGTCCAACCCCTTCCTTGGGTATAAGATAGGAACCCCTGGCAACAGGACTTTAGATATCCCTGGATGAAACTCTGAAACTGAATCCTGGACCTTCAACAAACTGCTAAATGCCAGATGACTGAAGAATCTCCCTTGGAGTAAAGGAGTTACTCTCCTGCTTGGCAGGCACCAAAGACGCATCTGTCCGGTCTGCATCTCCGAAGCTCCTGCTGGACGCCGATGACCCTGCAACCCAGGAGGTGGATTTCCAGACTTCCCAGAGGCTGACCCGAGTCCTCAGTAAAGCTGAGACCCATAGCCCTCGTGGGTACCGTGGAACTGGAACCCCTGGACAGCGTGCACATTTGCAAGTGCATAAGCTTCTGATCACTCCTAAAGGCTGTGCTTTGGGTTATTTGTAGCCCCGACCCCGAGCAGTGAATCCTCTGAAGATTCCCCGCCTGGCTACTCCAAGTGACCCGTGGGCTGCCATTTCGTGATTCCACTTGAGATCTTTTTGTGATCCCTTGTCCATTGACTTGTGGGTCCCTCAGAAGGACATCTCTGATTTCAATGGGCCTCCCTGATTGCTCCAGGCCTTCCCTGACTCTCCCTTGCTTGGGGAGTCCCTCAGACCTCGCTGGTCTGCTCCGAAGCCTTTGTTCTCTTTCTGCGTGGGTTGCTGTTACCAAGGCTTGTTGGGTCCAATCTGGGCACCGACACCGCAGTCAGCTACTACCTTTGTGGGACAGCTCGATTCCAGCTCCTGGTTGTCGTCAACGCCTCCTGGTCCTCGTGGCTGAAGAGTCAAGCTTCACCTCTTTCATCTGAAGCACCCAACATCGGTGGGCATTCGACTATCGTCCCCCTGGTCACTGGCAAGTGACCCAGACTCTGTCCCCTCTGCTTTCAGGTTCTTCTCTTCTCCGATCCAGGCTTGGATCTCTTCGGACACTTCGCATCTTCCCGGCAGCAGCACTTCGTGGCAGGCTGCCATTGAAAACGACGACGCGACCCGACACCATTTGACACCTATCCACCCGGCTTCCCTGGGTGAGGTAACTCGAGTACTCCAGTGCTCCCGTGGGTGTTGACCCTAGAACTGTCTAAGTCCAAGAGGGTTTGATCCTAGTCCATTTCTAAGTGTCCCTAAACTCTAAAACGATAACCGTGACTTTCCCATAGACTTTAACGGAGCTCGCGGCTGTGTTCACACACTGCACACAGCCCCTGTGGGTCCCCTGTGTCACTACCTTGGGTGGTTCCTTGGGGTCCCAGCGATTCTACAGGCTCTAGGCCTTGTGTCTACTTAAGTCGTGGTTCTTATACCACTTTCTTAATATATGGTTTGGTACGCCCCTAGGGCTAATCGTATATTGTGCTATTTTACTGTGCTATTCGACTTGTAAATTGTGTACTTTCACCTCTAGCCTCATAAAGAGACTATTGGGTTGTGTTTAGTAATAAATACATATATTTTATATATATACCTGGTGTGGTTCTACTTTCATTTGGTCATTCATGAGGTTATAACTGGTAAAACAATAGCTTAACACTCCTTCAAGACTTAGCCTGAAGGCTGCTCTCCATAGCTACCACTAGGATAGCTTTCAATAAAGGTTGTCTTTAAACCTATCATCAATAAAGGTCGATTGGACTGGTGCAAGGTGCCCACTATAACTAGTGGACAGCATATACCAGGCCAACTTCTCACATTGGTGTGCAGCGGTTGAATTCAAGCTTGCCTTTGTTTTACCAGATAATCTCAAGTGAGTGACTAACTGAAAACCACTAAAAGGTACCTGAGGTACATATAATTCAAGCTTAAGGTTACAGTAAGTTCTACTGAACTTATAGTTGTGTGTCAAGGGCTTAGCACACCCTTTCTACAACTCAAGAGAGTTTAGTAGGCCACACTAGAGTAGGTAGTGCATACACCACACCTCACTAGTGATGTCTTCAAGGGCAGAAACCAGTGGGTTTCTCCCAACTAAGATGACCAGGTCTCGTACCAGGAATTGAGGACTATGTGTGCCTCAAGGAAATTGAAGACAGGGAAAAGCCGATCCACACAACATCTCATACAGTTGTTGCTGACAGATGACCTCAGAAAGACTCCAGGGTCTGATGAGGCTGGCAGAGAGGGTGGGGCTGCAAATGAGGAAGGGCCAAGGGGTGAAGAATCCCATGACCTGACCTCTGAAGCTGGCCAGGAAGATGACAATGATCTTACCCTGGATAATCCAGCTCCTCCTGCAGATGAGGAAGAGGACCAGAATGGCCTCCTCTTTGTCCCACCAGGAAGAGTTGAGAGTGTGCCTAGAAGGTCAAGGTCTCCTTCTCAGGAGTCTAACCATTCTGGCACCTCAATAGGGACCTCTGTTTCCTCTCATAGGAGGGAATCCTCTCATGAAAGGAAAGAGAGACTGCTCAAGTATGAAGAAGCTCAGCTTAGAATCAGAAGAGAGCAGGTGGCTTTAGATAGGGAGTCCCTAGAGCTTCAGAGAACAAGAAGAAAGTTGGGACTAGAGTCCCATGGTGACAGCAACTTCCCTAGTGGTAGGGAAAGGTCTCATGACCATAGAAACCTAAGCAAGATTGTCCCTCCCTACCAGAGTGGGGATGGCATCCACAAATGGATTACTGCACTGAAAAGGGCCTGTAAAGTTCAGAGGGTCCCCCAGGAGCAGTGGGCAGCAATCTTGTGGCTCTCCTTTGCAGACAAAGGTAGAGACAAGCTCCTCACTGTAAGAGAAGAGGATGCTGACAATTACAAAGTCTTGAAGAGTGCTCTGATTGATGGGCTGGACTGTTCCCATGAGGCACAGGATCAAGACTGATTTGCATATGGCTGGGTTCAAACTGGAATGGCATGGTGAGCAAAAAAACGATGGATTTAGGCCCAGATCTCTGTACTGGGGTGAATGTATGACATTGTTCTGCATTCTGTCCATCAATTGTTGTTTTTGCATTTGTCACCCCGAGTGGGACGGGTATGCCCAGATGTGGGTCCCGTGCTCTCCATGCCACTGGAATCAAGCTATCCTGGCTGAAGAGGGGTGAAACCCCGAAACCGGTCCTAGGATGCTTGTTTCCAGTCCAGGGAGGACCTGGCTTGGCAGTTCGGGCTGGACTGTTCCCATGAGGCACAGGATCAAGACTGATTTGCATATGGCTGGGTTCAAACTGGAATGGCATGGTGAGCAAAAAAACGATGGATTTAGGCCCAGATCTCTGTACTGGGGTGAATGTATGACATTGTTCTGCATTCTGTCCATCAATTGTTATTTTTGCATTTGTCACCCCGAGTGGGACGGGTATGCCCAGACGTGGGTCCCGTGCTCTCCATGCCACTGGAATCAAGCTATCCTGGCTGAAGAGGGGTGAAACCCCGAAACCGGTCCTAGGATGCTTGTTTCCAGTCCAGGGAGGACCTGGCTTGGCAGTTCGGGCTGGACTGTTCCCATGAGGCACAGGATCAAGACTGATTTGCATATGGCTGGGTTCAAACTGGAATGGCATGGTGAGCAAAAAAACGATGGATTTAGGCCCAGATCTCTGTACTGGGGTGAATGTATGACATTGTTCTGCATTCTGTCCATCAATTGTTGTTTTTGCATTTGTCACCCCGAGTGGGACGGGTATGCCCAGACGTGGGTCCCGTGCTCTCCATGCCACTGGAATCAAGCTATCCTGGCTGAAGAGGGGTGAAACCCCGAAACCGGTCCTAGGATGCTTGTTTCCAGTCCAGGGAGGACCTGGCTTGGCAGTTCGGGCTGGACTGTTCCCATGAGGCACAGGATCAAGACTGATTTGCATATGGCTGGGTTCAAACTGGAATGGCATGGTGAGCAAAAAAACGATGGATTTAGGCCCAGATATCTGTACTGGGGTGAATGTATGACATTGTTCTGCATTCTGTCCATCAATTGTTGTTTTTGCATTTGTCACCCCGAGTGGGACGGATATGCCCAGACGTGGGTCCCGTGCTCTCCATGCCACTGGAATCAAGCTATCCTGGCTGAAGAGGGGTGAAACCCCGAAACTGGTCCTAGGATGCTTGTTTCCAGTCCAGGGAGGACCTGTCTTGGCAGTTCGGGCTGGACTGTTCCCATGAGGCACAGGATCAAGACTGATTTGCATATGGCTGGGTTCAAACTGGAATGGCATGGTGAGCAAAAAAACGATGGATTTAGGCCCAGATATCTGTACTGGGGTGAATGTATGACATTATTCTGCATTCTGTCCATCAATTGTTGTTTTTGCATTTGTCACCCCGAGTGGACGGGTATGCCCACACGTGGGTCCCGTGCTCTCCATGCCACTGGAATCAAGCTATCCTGGCTGAAGAGGGGTGAAACCCCGAAACCGGTCCTAGGATGCTTGTTTCCAGTCCAGGGAGGACCTGGCTTGGCAGTTCGGGCTGGACTGTTCCCATGAGGCACAGGATCAAGACTGATTTGCATATGGCTGGGTTCAAACTGGAATGGCATGGTGAGAAAAAAAACAATGGATTTAGGCCCAGATCTCTGTACTGGGGTGAATGTATGACATTGTTCTGCATTCCGTCCATCAATTGTTGTTTTTGCATTTGTCACCCCGAGTGGGACGGGTATGCCCAGACGTGGGTCCCGTGCTCTCCATGCCACTGGAATCAAGCTATCCTGGCTGAAGAGGGGTGAAACCCCGAAACCGGTCCTAGGATGCTTGTTTCCAGTCCAGGGAGGACCTGGCTTGGCAGTTCGGGCTGGACTGTTCCCATGAGGCACAGGATCAAGACTGATTTGCATATGGCTGGGTTCAAACTGGAATGGCATGGTGAGCAAAAAAACGATGGATTTAGGCCCAGATCTCTGTACTGGGGTGAATGTATGACATTGTTCTGCATTCTGTCCATCAATTGTTGTTTTTGCATTTGTCATCCCGAGTGGGACGGGTATGCCCAGACGTGGGTCCCGTGCTCTCCATGCCACTGGAATCAAGCTATCCTGGCTGAAGAGGGGTGAAACCCCGAAACCAGTCCTAGGATGCTTGTTTCCAGTCCAGGGAGGACCTGGCTTGGCAGTTCGGGCTGGACTGTTCCCATGAGGCACAGGATCAAGACTGATTTGCATATGGCTGGGTTCAAACTGGAATGGCATGGTGAGCAAAAAAACGATGGATTTAGGCCCAGATCTCTGTACTGGGGTGAATGTATGACATTGTTCTGCATTCTGTCCATCAATTGTTGTTTTTGCTGATTGATGGGTTTGGCCTAACCACTGAACAGTATAGGTTGAAGTTCAGAGATACCCAAAAGGCTCAGACTCAAGACTGGGTTGACTTTGTAGATTGTGCTACTAAGGCTCTGGAAGGTTGGATACATGGCAACAAGGTGCATGACTTTTTAGGATTGTACAATTTGATTATGAGGGAGCAGATCCTTAATAATTGTCAAAACCAGCTTTTACACCAGTACCTGGTGGACTCTGATCTGACCTCTCCCCAAGAATTGGGAAAGAAGGCAGACAAATGGGTCAGAACCAGAGTAAAGACTAAGAATCAGGGTGGTGACCAGAAGAAAGATTCTACCAAGTCCCAAGAGAAAGGTGGGGATAAATCTAAAGATAAGTCCCCTACAAGGCCCCAAAAGTCCTCTTCTGGGGGTGGGTCCCAAACTCCTTCCTCTCCTGAAAAGAAACCATATTGCCATGTCTGTAAAAAGCCTGGACACTGGAAAACTGATCCCAGTTGCCCCAGGATTGGCAATAAATAAAATGTTCCTCCAACTAATACTACCACCCCTCCTGGTACTACCAGTAGTAATCCCCCAGTTGGGAGTAGTGCACCCAAAAAGTTAGGTGCGTTTGCAAGGGGAACAGAGGTGGGCCATAATTTAGGAAGGGCCTCCTCACCAGACTCCTCTGACTCTGATGGTGGTATGGGGTTTGCCACTCTTACTGTGAGTCCCAATGCTTTGGGCAAGTACAGACAGGAGCCCTTAATAAATGGTCAAAGAGCTTTGGCATTCAGGGACACAGGGAGTAGTGTCACCATGGTGACAGGGAAACTAGTCCCCCCTCAACAGCTTTTACCTGAGTTCAAGTACCAGGTGATCAACATAGATGGTATCAGAACAGATCATCCCATGGCCATAGTCAATCTCAGCTGGGGAGGGGTCACTGGCCCAAAGAGAGTGGCAGTGTCCCCAAACTTGCCTGTAGATTGCCTGTTGGGCAATGATCTAGAAATTTCAGCCTGGGCTGAAGTTGAAATCCAGGCCCATTTAAGAATGTTAGGCCTCCCTGAGAGAGTTGGTGGGGCTGTAATGGCCACAGCCCTACCCCAGGGACATTTTGGAGTGATGGAGCCTGAAAGAATGGCCCACTCTCCTCCACAAGAGAGCACAAGGGTTGAAGAAAAGTCTTCTTCCCCCCAGACTATAGGTAAGGGTCAGCCTCCTCAGGGAGCTGATCCTACCCCTAGTGAAGGAACTGCCCCAGAGGTAGTCAGGCCTGTTCTGGCAACACCTCTGATGGCAGGGGACCCTTCCAAGGTGGTACCCAGTCTGGAGCAGGTAACCTGCCCCTCTCTACCCTGCCTCAGTCAGCCCAGGGCTGCAGAGGTCAGGGAGGTCAGTGGACCCCACAGGGCCCCCTGTCCAGAGGAACCCCCTCATCAGCAGATGAGGGGCACCAAGACTAGTAGCCCTAGCCAGGTGAAAATTCCTCCAAACACTGAGGGATCCCCCATACCTTTGTGTAGGGACCTCCCCCAGAAGGACTCTGTTGGGCAAGGGCAAACCTGGGACCAAAAGGTTCCAAACCTGCCATGTCCCTCCAGTGTTCCACCTCAAGGGACCCAACCCCCAGTTGTAGGCAGCCAAAGGTTGACCCTTAGAGCAAAGTGCAACTCAGTCAGGGAAAGAGAGGCATACATGGTGACCAGTGATCTGAGGAATTTGAGACCAACTTTATTAGGGCCTCACTTCCCTAATCAGACACCTCACCAGCCTTTTACTTTACCCAAACACACCACAGGTAGTAATTCCCCATGGTGGAGACCCTCTCATACCCTTAGGGTGAGGGATAGCTTAGTGGACCATAAGACAGGGGGTAACCATGCTAGTGCAGGTACTTCCTTATATGGCCACTTAGTCAATAAAGGCTCAACTGGCCAAGGTTAGCCTTATCTCCTTTTGTTTGGGGGGGGGGTTATGTAGGAAGGTGGAATCTGACTACATGGTTGCCCCCACTTTTTTCCTGGTGTTTTGATGGTTTTTGACTTAGTTTGGCTGGGAACCTGCTATTTAGTTCCCCAGCCTATCTGCTTTCTCTTATAAATGGATTCCAGGTACCTTAGATACACTTCAGATTGGATTCTGGGGTGCCCTTATAAGTCCCTAGTATATGGTATACTATGTACCCAGGGCATAGGTACCCCAGAGGCCTACCAGGGGCTGCAGCATGTATTATGCCACCCCTGAGAAGCCTTCCAAAATGACCCAACAGGACTGCTACAGCAGCCTGTGTGAGGTACTGAGGTACTGAGATATAGGATCACTATATCTCACCCTATCACTGCACATATAAACCTATCAGTCACCCCTATGGCAGGCCTTATCAATCCTGAAGGCAGGGTGCTTGATTTTATGTGGGAGGGTGCCCATGCATGAGCAGAGCCCCTCTGCAGTCTTCGGAATCTATCCTCCGGGGTTGTCTGTGAGTGCAGCCTGACCATATACTCTTAAGTGCATTATATCTCAACAGTAAATGCTAACTTTGGTATGGCTGCACGGAAACATGTCGTGTTTGGTGTCAAACACCTTGGAATCATACCCCCACACCAGTAACTGGTGTGGGAGTATGATCCCACCCTTCTAGAGGGAGAGACATGACAGCACCGGTATACCTGGTACCAGCTAAACAGAGCCCTGGCATCACAAAATGGATGCTGCAGCCACAGACACGAGTCTGGCCTCCTACTGCTGACCGAAACTCCGGCAGGGGAGGCCTGGACAATAGGTTTCCTGTCACAGGGAGGTGTTACCACCTCCCAGACAGGCTTTAGTGTATTGGGGCTGGGTGGGTGCACTCTCTGAGTGCTTTGAAGTCCTGCACTGGGGGCACATTTGGTGTCCCTGTGCATACCCCAGTTAAAACCGTTTGCTTGGGCTGCCAGCCCCTGCTCTGGCGCAAAACTGGACAAAGGAAATGGGTGTAGCCACCCCTCTTTCCAAACCCTCCCATAGGTGGGTCCCCTGAGTTAGTCCAACCCCTTCCTTGGGTATAAGATAGGAACCCCTGGCAACAGGACTTTTGATATCCCTGGACGAAACTCTGAAACTGAATCCTGGACCTTCGACGATCTGTTAAACGCCAGATGACTGAAGAATCTCCCTTGGAGTAAAGGAGTTACTCTCCTGCTTGGCAGGCATCAAAGACACATCTGTCTGGTCTGCATCTCCGAAGCTCCCACTGGACGCCGATGACCCTGCAACCCAGGAAGTGGATTTCCAGACTTCGTAGAGGCTGATCCGAGACCCCAGCAAAGCTGAGACCCATAGCCCTCGTGGGTACTGTGGAACCGGAACCCCTGGACACTGTGCACATTTGCAAGTGCATAAGCTTCTGGTCAATCCTAGAGGCTGTGCTTTGGGTTATTTGTAGCCCCGACCCCGAGCAGTAAATCTACTGAAGATTCCTGGCCTGGCCACTCCAAGTGACCCGTGGGCTGCCATTTCGTGATTCCGCTTGAGGTCCCTTTGCGATCCCTTGTCCATTGACTTGTGGGTCCCTCAGAAGGACATCTCTGATTTCAATGGGCCTCCCTGGTTGCTCCAGACCTTCCCTGACTCTCCCTTGCTTGGGGAGTCCCTCGGACCTCGCTGGTCTGCTCTGAAGCCTTTGTTCTCTTTCTGCGTGGGTTGCTGTTACCAAGGCTTGTTGGGTCCAATCCGGGCACCGACACCGCAGTCAGCTACTACCTTTGTGGGACAGCTCGATTCCAGCTCCTGGTTGTCATTGACACCTCCTGGTCCTCGTGGCTGAAGAGTCAAGCTTCACCTCTTTTACCTGAAGCACCCGACATCGGTGGGCATTCGACTATCGTGCCCCTGGTCATTGGCAAGTGACCCAGACTCTGTCCCCTCTGCTTTCAGGTTCTTCTCTTCTCCGATCCAGTCTTGGATCTCTTCGGACACTTCGCATCTTCCCGGCAGCAGCACTTTGTGGCAAGCTGCCATTGAAAACGACGACGCGACCCAACACCATTTGACACCTATGCACCCGGCTTCCCTGGGTGAGGTAACTCGAGTACTCCGGTGCTCCCGTGGGTGTCGACTCCAGAACTGTCTAAGTCCAAGAGGGTTTGGTCCTAGTCCATTTCTAAGTGTCCCTAAACTCTAAAACGATAACCGCGACTTTCCCATAGACTTTAACGGAGCTCGCGGCTGTGTTCACACACTGCACACAGCCCCCGTTGGTCCCCTGTGTCACTACCTTGGGTGGTTTCTTGGGGTCCCAGCGATTCTACAGGCTCTAGGCCTTGTGTATACTTAAGTCGTGGTTCTTATACCACTTTCTATATATATTGTTTTGGTACGCCCCTAGGGCTAATCGTATATTGTGCTATTTTACTGTGCTATTCGATTTGTAAATTGTGTACTTTCACCTCTAGCCTCATAAAGAGACTATTGGGTTGTGTTTAGTAATAAATACATATATTTTATATATATACCTGGTGTGGTTCTCCTTTCATTTGGTCATTCATGAGGTTATAACTGGTAAAACAATAGCTTAACACTCCTTCAAGACTTAGCCTGAAGGCTGCTCTCCATAGCTACCACTAGGATAGCTTTCAATAAAGGTTGTCTTTAAACCTATCATCAATAAAGGTCGATTGGACTGGTGCAAGGTGCCCACTATAACTAGTGGACAGCATATACCAGGCCAACTTCTCACAGTAGCCATCTCTGTAATGTCAATACGGAAGTCAGATGAATGCACGTAATCCTGCGCTGTCTCATGCTCTGCTCATTATAACCGCTGTCAGCTCTTCATTAGAATGAATGGAGTCTGATTCCACGAGCCAGCCACAACAGAGCCACCTTCCTGCCACGGCATCATCCTGTAGATGACAATGTTTGCCATTATGAATGACATTCCACAACCCCTTACTTCCTGCCTCAAATTGAAGTAATCTTTCATGCAAGCGGTACACATGTGTTGCTTTAAGTGGGCCGTCACAGCAAGTGCCCGCTAATGCTGCAAGCACATGGAGACTGACAGAAGGTAAATTGCTTGTCAGGAGTTCTGTATTTCAATTCACAGTATATTCCAAGCATGTTGCGCGGAAAGCTCTCCACAACAGCTGCTTTCATTGCTAACTATTTCTGATGTAAATGTCAAAAAAGCTCCAGGCCCCTTCATATTTTAGGTGAACTGTCCATCTTGCACTATGCAGGCTGGCAGCCTGAGTTTCATTTATCTACTCATAGTAGCATGTCCTGTAATAATGATTGTATCCGGAGACCGTTTAGAATGATTGAAAGCAGTGTATGGGACAAAGGGTTGCGGAATTTCATTGCTGGATAGGACTGACGATTTACTGCTTTAAAACATCCTAAACCATTGGGGGAGGAAAGCAGAGCTCTATTAAACAGCTCCTTCTTGACAGACAGTGGCTCCTCTGTGCTCGAGGGCTTACCCTATCACAGTAAAGCAATGCAAGCATTAAAAAAGTGCTAAAGTTTATAAAACATTTTGGGAGAGCCGGAGGTCCTAGGGGGCATATTTGAGCAGCATGCAACCTTGTAAAAGCATTTGGCCATTTATTACTTCCGTGCACACAAGTTCTTTTTAGGAGTGGTCTGGTGGGCTCTTGGATTCGCTTGCATCAAACGAGCATTTTTAGCTGACCGGATATGCGCCTCACTGGTGCAGCAGACTCCGAGCAGCCTCTGCAGGCATGTGAAACGCTTCAGTGCTGCAGCTCTTGGCAGGGCTTTAAGTGGGATGAAAAAACTGGGGGGTCTCTCAAAGGGGCGTGGCCAATGTAATTAAGGGCGTGGCTTAAAAAACATGTGAGCAAAAAATCTGTGCTTAGCATAGTGTGCCGCCCGACTATATTTTGCTGTTTCTGTCATTGTATCTAGATATATGATACAACAAGTAACATCATACCTACAAGTCAGGACTATTGGCTTTGTCAAAGGTTGTTAGTTGCATAAGATAAATAAGCAGCAGCTATGGCTTGTATATAATATTGAAAAAGCATCCACTTAAAGCCCTGGTGACACCCCAATGTTGCTGCTCCTGAGTTTCAAAAAGAGAAGGGAACTCCAGAGAGAAAATGACTCTCTTTAAAGGATTTCCCTTCCCCTAGAACCTCACCTGGCATGACGTCATGTCATAACTTCTCCACTAGTGAGAAGTGAGGAGTGTGAGCAGCGCACATCGATGTGCCTGCTGTCTCGAAACGGGTCTCTATCGGGCATTGTTTTGTGCCCGGGCACAGGCGCTCCGTTTTTTTCCGGACTGCAGTGACAGCAGTCTGCTGTCACTGCAGTCCGGAAAAAAGTGCCAGGGCACAAAACAGAGCCCGATAGAGACCCTGTTCGAGGCCCCCTTTAAAAAACTGCTGGTGCTCAGCACCGGTGAGACCCGGCCCACTTAAAGCCCTGGCTCTTGGTATCTCTTAGCTCCTCTCACACTAGTGAAATGCCCCGGCCGTAAATCCCAGCTATCACCGGGGGTGCGGACTGAATGAAACACCCAGGCATCTACAAGTGAAAACAAGTAAGCAGACGGCTTTTGTTACAAGTCGTCTTTGTTTTCGATAGGACGCAAACTAAGGGAAAGCACTTTGAGAAAAGACAGTTTTTGCAATGAACTTCCTAATAAGACTTGATTAAGTGATTTGCTTAGAATCACAGGATGCTGTTGAGGCAACAGCTGAGACTCAAACCCTTTGTTCTTCAGTCCCGAAGTAGGCTGTTCTGTCCAATGACCACTGCACCACATCCTTCTACTTCACCACTCAAATTAAGCATAAAAAGCAGAAGCTTTCTCTGAGACATTTCCAACAGCGTAGCCTCCAGCAGGTTAACTGTGGGTCACCATAAGTAAAGCTAGGGCTGGGTGTAGATGAAACCAGCGAACAAGCAACATCAAAGAGAAGCTGAATAACTTTAGCCATAACTAGTTTTGCATTGCCATTGTTTATTTTAGAGTTCTAACTAGTGAGTGAGTTTTAATTTATTTTAAAGACTTCTGCTGTGGCACTGCATTCTACGCCAATCTACGCTACTCTTTACAACTCCACTCTATACCTCTTCCCTCAGCTCTTAAACAATCTGCTCTTCACCACTACACTCTATACTACATCACACTAAGCCACCCTTTTACAATCTGTGAAACTCTACTCCACTACATTCTATTCAACTGCAATATATGCAGCACCACTCTGTGCCACTAGACACAACTTTACTTTACACCACTGCGCTCTACATCACATAATTACTATACACATATTTGTACTGCACAACATGCCACACATTTACACTACACAAATCCACTCCACACCCCACAATTCCACGCCACACAATTAAACAACTAACAATTCCAATCCAACTCACATACTTTCACTCAAACCACATACATCCACTCCATAATACAAGGGCAAAATACATTGCCATTTACAACGCCAATAGCTCTCACTCAAAAAAATGCGAGACCTATTGCTTCTAATGCTTGTTTAATTATGGTTTGCATTGGTCTCATCCTGCTAATTGGATATGTGGTTATCAGCAGTATTGAGAATAAGTGGTATTGTGCCCTTGTGTAGTACAGAAGATGTTTGCCTTTTTGTGGTCCCAATTTGCTACTCAGTAATGTGAGCATAAGAAGTATGTATAAATTGCAATGGTATGGTTATGTGTTGAACAGGCTATGTTTTATTTATGGACTTGTGCACCCTTTCAAGTACAATCGTCTTGATGCACTTCACAAATGTGGATGCAAGTTGCAACCCATCAGTCCCCTTGCCACGAGACCCCAGAATAGTTACATATATCAACAAGTGCAGTAGGAGTGCATGTGAGTGGTATGCATGTCAATGCATGCTGCCACCCACTGCCTGCATAGTCATTATACATGGAATTACCTGTAATTACTGACAGCAGGGTTGGTCTGTTAGCTGTAGGAGAAGTGAAAGGAACACTGCCAGTTTTGCTTGCGTCGGCTGCAGGAGAAAACCTATTACAGATAGTCTTGCTCTTGTTTATCGCACAGCAGTTGGGCTGGCTCTAGGGATGAATTTAGGCAATGCTTAAATTAAATACAGTTAAAGATGTTGAATTGCTCCTTCGTGGGGTTAGGAGAATTGAGATTTCTGGTAGCAAAATAATAAGCCTTGGAGGCTTGGTGTAGCTAATGTTTGAGATATCCATTTTTCCAAGAAGGATACTATGGGCCATATTTATCAAAATGTAATGCAGAGCAGCACAGCAAGCCACCTTGCTGTGCTGTGTTACAGGGAGAGGGCTGGAATGCGTTGTGTTTATCACAATACGGAACATTCCTGCCTTTTCCCAGAGCTGGTGCACAATGTGCTGCCTAGCACCAATGCAGGCACTTTTGCACTAGGGTGCAAGGGTGTCTACGTTTAAGCAGGATTGCTTTTGTGCAGGAAGGGGCACCTTCCTGAACAAAAACAATCCCCTGAGGCATTTTCCTCTTTCTATGTGTGCACATAGAAAGAGAAAGAAACGAAGAGAAATGAAGATGTTTCTCCTTGTTACAACTCCCCTGGGAAGAGGTAACATTTTGGCTCATTCCCAGGTGTACCAGTAATGTTAAATCAGGGACTGTATCAAAATCCATGGGTGTTTCATGGGAACGCCCACACACCATCCACGGGACGCCTCCCTGGGATAGAGTAACGCAACGCACCGATTTGCGCTGCCTTGCATTACTCCACATTTATCAATCCACTCAGGGCCATGCAAGGGGGCCTTACATTGCTTGATAAATTGTATCTTAGGGGTTGCGTCGCTTTTGCACCACGTTGTGTGGTGGAAAAGCAATGCAACCCCTTGATGAATATGGCCCATAGTCATTTCATTCTATGGGGCATATTCTCAAGGACTTATCGCCGATTTATCTGCACTTTAGCACCGCAAAAGTGGTGATAGATTTATCGCCCTATTCTCAAGCTGGTGCAAACTGACGATATAGCTAGTTTTCCAGTGATAGCTGCCGCAAGAAACATTGCCACGGATGAGAGTGACAACTAACGCTAATGATATGCAGAGTAGGCGTTCCCGTGCAAAAACACACGAAAACACCACTTCGCGATATTCTCAACGACAAGCCAGATTGGCGAAGCAATCCAAAAACAGGCGATAAGGCGCGTTAGCAGCAGGGATTTGACACCTGCATATTACTGGTGTTAAGCAGGACGACAACCTGCAGTAGAAAGGGAGCCCAGCCCAGAGCCACATCTGAAGACCAACAGATGCCATGGAGCCAATGATCATGCAGCTTGGAGACCCAAGAGGGCCACAACACCCACCGCCACCACCCCCAGGACCCCCCCCCGGACCACCCCCACCTGGACTACCACCTAGGGAGCGCAGAAGAAGACAGCGGACGTTCCCAAAATGCACCAGCCTCAGACACTCAACGCCAGAGGATGCCATTGCCCACTACAGGCTCAAAAGGACAAGCATCCTCCGCATCCTGACCCACATTGCCCACAGGCTGACGGTACCAACACAGCGGAGAACCAACATCCCTCCGCAGACAAAGCTGCTGGCTGTGCTGCACCTGTTGGCCTCTGGTACCTTCCAACCAACAACTGCCAGAGTCAGCGGAGTCTCACAGCCAGCACTATCAAACTTCCTCACACATGTCTTGGATGCATGTCCACAAAAGCAACGGCGGGCCCCTGTATCCGCACCACACGCTAGTTCCAATTTGTAGTGTTCCTGCGCAACCAACCCCAATGCCAGCCGTTGCTTGACGCCTCTGTGCTCCAGATCCAAGATTGTAGTAACTGAAATGGGGGTGCGCCAGGTCATGAAGTCCAGTAGTCAACAGTAGTGTAAAAACAGTTCTTCATTACAAATACATAAATCAACAATACGAAAAGCTCAGCCAACGCGTTCCATTCCCAACGGGGAACTTCATCACGGCAACGTGTGGATTCAATTAACTGCATATGCTGCGGGAACTCCCCAATACAATTCCATATTCCGAAAGTCAGTATTCAGAAACCTGTTGGAGAAATGGTGACAATGGTCAAGCGTCCGTATAGTCACAAACGTAATCTGGTACAGTGTATTGCACTTGGACAAACCGGAATGCTAACAGGTATGATAAATTCTGCATAAAATGACCGTAACAGAAGTTCATGTGGTCGTAACCTTCAGAGGAAAGAAAAGGAAGGTTACGACCACAAGAACTTCTGTTACGGTCTAATTATGCAGGATTTATCATACCTGTAAGCATCACGGTTTGTATCAGCTTGATACCCCTGCACTTTCACTTCCCCCACACTGCGCAGGAACAGCTGGAGACCAAGCAAGGGAACCACGCCATAGCTGGCTTCCCGCATGTGTTGGGGGCAATTGACTGCACACATGTACTACTTGTGCCCCCTGCCGACACTGCACACAATAACCGCAACAGAAACCACAATCATTCCATCAATGTGCAGGCAAAAGTAGACCACCGGGGCCTGTTCACGAATGTCGTCGCAAACTTCCCAGGCAGTGTGCATGATTCCTACATCTTCCGCAAGTCCATCACCAACCAGCGCTTTGAGGATGGCACCTATGGAAATGCACTGCTCGTCGGTAAGTACCAACTGAACACACCACACACCTCAACTCCACAATCATACAACTCACAACTGTGGGAATGCACATGTTACAAAATCATATACAACATGCCAATCAACATGCCCAACTACCAGACACGACAACACAACTAACTGTGGTAACCGTGGCCAGCCATGTAGACAAACCATCCACGGCATGGCACCTCTGCCACACAATTGCAGAATGTGGGGAGAGGTGGGAACCAAGTATGTGCGAAGGAGGCAAGTGACCCATCAATAAGAATATACACAATGCCAAGTGTGGCGGTGATGTGCTGGACAGACTTCAGTATGCAGAGCACAGACATGTCCATGAGGACATATACTGCTGGTGTTTGTAGTGTTGTGGACAGTGGACGCAAACAGGTTACCTCAGGCAGTGTGGAAGACCTTGGACATGTAGCTTTGTCATCCCCCCCTGTAAGCGTGAGCAGAGTGGCTTTGGCCGGCGTATGTCGTGAATAAATAGCCCGGGGCTCTGGGCGTGGTTCAGTTCCGGGATGGCCACCAAAGTAACTACTGCGTGTGTCTCTGTGTCCGCCATATCCTGTCCATAGGCGTACACACACGTGGCCGACCACCTTCAACGGCCAGATTTACACTGGAGACGAGGTGGCTACGTCCCAAGCCAACCCGCGCACATCTTGTCATCGCATGCAGGGTCGTGTCTGCCAGGGCGGCACCCCCCACCCAGCCACGAGGCCGCCGCCGTGACCGGTGGTGCCTGCGCAATCCTGTGTGCCTGCTGCACCCCAGCCCTGATCCCCAGACCGGTCCTCCGCCCAGCGATGACTGGCTGCCTGTGCGCACCCAGGCCTCAATGCTCACCTGCGCCACCGGCGTGTCTCCAAGAGGGCCCACCACTTGCCGGTGCAACCTCCTCAGCCGATCGCTGGATTCCGCGCCACAGGCACCCAGCGCACCCTACGGTACTGCACTGCGGAGTCATGTGTGTGCTGACTGCTGCCTTCGGCGTACACTGCGGTCCAGCAGGGCTCTCAATTCAAATCGAATCTTGATTGGCAGGACGGCGTATCGAGGGCTACGCATCATTGCAGGCTGCACACCCGCTCAGCTCTTCAGGTGCCCCTACCTCAGTGCACCGCAAGTCACCATCCCGTGGCGGTAGGCCGGTGCCGGACGCAGTGCATCGGGTGCCACCAACTCTGTGCACCACAAGTCATCGTCCCGTGGCGGTAGGCCCGTGCCGGCCGCAGTGCATCGGGTGCCACCAACTCTGTGCACCGCAAGTCATCGTCCCGTGACGGTAGGCCCGTGCTGGCCGCAGTGCATCGGGTGCCACCAACTCTGTGCACCGCAAGACATCGTCCCGTGGTGGTAGGCCCATGCCGGCCGCAGTGCATCGGGTGCCACTAACCCAGTGCGCCACAAGTCATGGACCCTTTTATGATTGAGTCTCGTGGTGCGGACTCCATCATGTCACCTCCGGTAGTGGGGAATGTGATGTGGTAGGCCCCTTTTATTGGCAGGGTCACATGTCCTGTGACGCCTGTGCTGGATGGGTGTGGTGTGGGTGTAAAGCAGCCCTCTGGGAGTGTCTGTGGCATGCTGACAACTAGACCAGTGATCAGCAGATCACTACAGGGAAGACCTGGGACATGTAGCTTTGTCGTCTCCCCTGTAAGCATAAGCTGGCGTATGCCAGTCCAGCGTAGGGGTGTGAACAATGAGCCCGGGGCTCTGGGCGTGGTTCAGTTCTGGGCTGGACAAGAAAGTAACTAATGAGTGTGTCTCTGTTGTAGTGTCGGCGCCACCTAGACCGCAATCGGCAATGTTGCACCCTGTGACTCAAGTCCCACAACATGAGCAACATGGACATAAGGCGGAATCACTGACCCTCCATTCATCCATACTTTCATACATGAATGATCATAGACATGACACATCTGTGTGAATTTTAATGTTTTATTCACATTCAGTGGAGTGTTGAAGCTGGAGTAGTACAGGGCCATGCAAACCCCACTTTACATTGTTGCCCCGTGGGGGGCCAGCCAGAGTCCTTTAGGGAATGACAAGTTCATCGGAAGAGGAAGAGTTCAGTCCGTAGTCTGATTGCTGTGTCATTGGTAACCAAACAGAATATGGCAGTCCATGTCGAGGTCCAAGGTGAGTGTTGTAGAGTGTATCGGGGGACAGTGGAAGGTGATGGTGCAGAGGGCAGAACCAAGCAGAAACAGGCCATATGGCGGAGATGAATGCTACTGCTTCCTTCTTACCACTAAGGCAGAATCATCCGCATCTTCGTCCTCTGATGTTTCATGTGCCTCACATGTGGGTGGTGTTGTTTTGTCTGCATCACTGTGTGGCAGTGACACATCAGTGGCCGGAGGTGGATTGTCTGCAGCACTGTGTGTCACTGACACATCAGGGGGCGGAGATGTGGATGTAGAAGCAGCAGCAGCATTCATCGGCGCCAGGCCTTGTGGCGGCAATGCCATGATGAGGGTCTGCAGGGCATGGAAGAACCAAGCTACATCTCACTGGTGTGTGGCCATGGCAAACATTCTTTCTGCCTGCATCCACTCCAAGCTCTCCATCATTCTCCTTATGTGTCCCAACTCCCGGCTGACATCGCTGGAGCCACTCTGACTAGACAGTTGTTCTTGGCTCAGAGTCATGACTCCATCGATGTCAGCCATGGATTGTTGGAGAGCATGGAGCGGACAGTGGGTGCCCGTTAGGGACTGTAAGTCATCTCTGATGGGACTTAGACACCCACGTATGGCATCTAGTTTGGCTGCCATGAGGTTGAACCCCACCTGCAGCTGATCAGCCATCTTCTCCTGGCACCCTAACACACGGCGTTGTAATGCCATGTGTTGGTCGTGGGGGTCCTGGGAGACAGCCGTGTTGGTGGGTGCTTCCTGCTGTGTGGTCTGTGCAGGGGGTGGGGTCTCCTCGATGCAGCTGGGCTGCCCTGCTCCTGGAGGTGGGGTGCCGAAGCTGTCCATGAGCTGTTGGAGGGCGTCTGTGTCGATGTTGGGGAGGTCCTCTTCATCATCAGTGCTGAGTTGTTGGGTCTGCTCTGCAGGAGGTGTTGATTCTCCCTCTGCAATGTGAACGGGAGATGCAGATTGACATTGTGTTCACATGTATGTTCACGGATTGTACAAGTTTACTAACAGACTGCATGACAATGTACATTGTGACTGTTTGTGAGGAAATGCATATTTGATGTGGGACAGTTGACATTTCTACACTGCTATGCCAAATGCGAATGGCCATTTTCTACACACAAGCGGCAGCAGTTGTGTCCTCTGTTCTGTTGTGAAAGTGTTGCAGTTTGTACCACATTTTATATTTACATTTTACATTTTTACATTGTTGTCAATGTTGAGGTGCTCTGATTCTTATGTGTGTGTGCTGCATTGTGGGCGTGTTGCCCCTTCAGCTCTGATTTGGCTGGCCCTTATCCCTTTCAGGTGGTGTGCCTTTCACTTCTGTGCCTATACAGTGCTGAGATGTTGCAGACTTGGGTAAATTGGGCTCTTGGTCAGAGTTGTGACTCTTGGGCATGGTTTGTCCGCAGATCTGCTATACTTAATTGTGCATGTGTGCCATTGTGCCCATCTCCCCCCCGTCCCCCCAGTCCCTGGTCGTTACTCACCCTGTTGCTGTTGGCTCAGGTCATGTTGTGCAGTGTCCTGTCCCCCAACTCCCGCCACCGTCTCCCCAATGATGACTCGGGTCACCATTTCCTCCATCTCATCCAGCTCCTGGTGTGTCGCTGGACTCCCACCTCCAGTCTGCATTGCTGCTTTCAGGTTGGCTGCGAGTTTCAGCTTGGTTTTGCGCTTCACATCATTCCAGCACTTCTTGCAGTCATCCACTTCCCTTCTCTTCACTCCGACTGCATTCACCTTGGCCAAGATGGACTGCCATATTGAATTTTTAGTTGCCAATGACACAGTGGAGGTGATGAACAGTTGGTGGTGGTGTTCTATCACCTCCGTAATGAGGATCTGGTTTTTCTGCGTACTGAAACGCGGGTTCCTCTTCTTCTTCTCCTTGCCCTTCCCTGACCCCGAGGTCCCAGGCTGGTCCTCCGTGGGGCTTGTGGAGTTCTGGTTGTCCTCTGTACTTGCTCTGGCTACCTCCATGGTGCTTCGCAGTTATTTGTGTTTTTTGTTGCCGCTTTTCTAGTGGTTTTTCCCGCCTGACTTGTGGGACTTGCAGGCCTGGCGCTGCTTATCGCTGAATTTTTTATCGCAGTTGGGCCCATCGCAACTTTTTTCACGTTCGGGTTTAGATTTTTATTGCCGTCCCGGTAATTTTATTGCGGACATTTGACGCGTTATCGGGAAACTATCGCATGTTACCGCCGTGTTGAGAATACGACGTTTACACAGAGTTCTTTTCCCGCGATAGACGGCGATATGGAAAATTGCGTTAACTTATTTTGACGATGATTATCGCACGTTCTTGAGAATATCCCCCAATGTCTTTAGGCAATTCTACTATACAGAAGTTAATGTGGTGCGACTGCCCTTCGAAGTCTCCTGTACGGCCTTCCAGCTAGCATATTCTACCTTGCAAATGCATAATTTTCTGCTGTAGTTCTGTTACAGTAGGTTGATGAGCTTGTAACAAGAATTCAGTTTGCTTTATAAATTGCTTGAGTTTGCTTTGGTTTTTTCGCAACAGCCAATCTTGTTTGCCACAGCATCAGCATCAATCTCTAATGTGGTCTTAGTGTTAGTGATGGCCGCTAGTATCTTGTTCAACTTGCTTTCAGTGGTGGATGTTGCTGAAGAGGTCTCGACATGGCGCTGGACTGTGTAGCTATCTGTTTGCGGGTCAAATACACTCATCTGAGTTTCTACCTCATCCAAGGCCATCTTATTTGCTTTAGACTTCTCCATGTTAATGATATATTTATATTCCATGTAACTGCAGCAGTGTAGACCCACTGCAGTGGAGGAGTGGTGTCAGTAGTTGGTTGGGTTCAATTGGTCTCTTACTTCCATTTGCGCATTGTGAGTTCTCTTTATTACTAGGATCATTGAATTACTTTTCTATGGTTTTCTCCACCAAGCTCGTTGGTACGTAATTGTTTGCAGTGAGGTGGAGTTAACACGTTCAAGGTCAACTTACATCGAGCATATAGCCCATTTAATGAGGAATTAGTCGTTTTAGCACATTACCTTCTCGCAATCTGCCAGCATACTTCATGAAGACCACTAGATGGATCCCTGGATTCTCTTTGAACCAACTCAAGCTTTGCTTTGTTCCTTAAGAAAAGGCTACTTTTCACTTTGACGTTTTTATCTTTTTAACTGTTGCAGCCACTCATTGAGCTGTGAAAATGTTTGGGACTACTAGAAATGACTAGGGAGCTCTTTCTTCAGAGAGGCTAAAAAGTCAGTGTATCTTACTTGTTTAGGAGACAGGTAGCCTCCAAGCTGAAACTTTAGATCCACATGGCTCATTTTGCATCTGTAGCCCCCCCCCCCACTCCCTGCTGGCTTTTGGGATGGGGCTCAGAAGCCATCATGGGAGGGAGCCTCAGCAGCCTTTCATAAGTTTGTGATTGATAAAATAAGTATAATTGAATTTGTTCTGCAGCACACTAGAAAGAGGAAAAAGCCTCCATGGATGGTTTTTGTGCAGTTAGATGCCCCTTCCTGCACAAAACAATCCTGTCAATAACACAGACACCCTTGCACCATGGTGCAAGGTTAGCTGCATTGGCACTAGGCATCAAATTGTACACCAGCACAAGGGGAAGGACAGGAATCGCTGTATTGCCTTAAATACAGCGCATTCCTGCCCTTTCGTTTTGATGCACAGTAGCACAGCACGAAGATTTGCGGCACTGCCCTCTGCCAAAAACTAGTAAATAAACCCCCTATATCCACATCCAGTACCCCTCAGAGGCCTTCAAAAGACAAGAGGTTACTAATGTATAAAAGACCTGAGGCACTGTGATAAAGCTGGTAGGTTTACAGTGGGCAAACTGTCTGAGGGGGTTTCATTATTTTACATTAGGCCACAACTTTCTGCTTAGCTCAGCACACCCAGGCAGTCTTCCGCCAGGGCAAGACCAGCTGACTCCTATGCTCCCACTATATCTCTTTAGATTTCCCATAGACCTGTTCAGTTGCTCCAGTCCTCACTCATGACGTGATGCTCCCTCGTGATCTTTATGGATTTCTTTGACTGCAGTTGTGTCAAACTGACTGAATCTGGCACGATGAGTGGTAGGGTTGTACCTGTGCAACCATGGTTGGTCAGATTTAGGTAGGTATGTGGTCTAAGCCATTGCTGCAGAGTGAGACTGAGGAGAACTGAAAAACAATGCAAGCAAAGAGCCCTGTGCAGCTCTCTTCAAAACTCATAGTGAATGATGATGCAATTTATGTTATTTGTCTGTTATTCTCTTCTGTTGGGGCAATTACTTTTTCCAGTTATCTAAAATCATAAGACTCACCGCACACCAGACCTCAACATGCATTTTCTTACTGCACCCCCATCTCAGCAAACTGTGGGGCATATTTACAAGAAAATGGCAGAGTACGGTGTTACAACAAAATTGGTAACGCCACGCTCACACAGTTTCAAAATGCAGGGATGCGCCATATTTACACAAATGCTGTGCACCCCTGCGTTACCCCTAGCGCTGACGCTCAAAAAGCTGCCTTGTGCCAGCTCAGGCAGCCTAGCGCCATTTTGCTAGGGTGCCTGCGCTGCAGGGGGCAATGGGTTAGGTGCAGGAAGGAACACCTTCCTGCACACAATCTTTAAAGGTGATTTGCTCTATCTATGTGTGCTGCAGAATGCAGCGCACATGGAAAGAGCAAAATACGAGGAGAAATAAAACATTTGTCCTTGCATCGCCTGCTTAAGACCAGGTATTCCCTGGTGGTCTTTTCGAAGCTGCCCCATACCTTGCAAATATGGAGCAGCAACAAAAAGCAATGAGTGTTGCGGGGGAACGCCCACTTAACACCCTTTCACGCTTAGTGCTGCATGAATAGGAGCATTATTTACAAGGTGGCATTAAGCCATTGTAAGTGGCTTAAAGCCACCTTGTATATAAGGCGAAGAAGTTAACGCCACCAGAAGGTCAGAAAAAGTGACGCTCTGGTGGCGTTTACTCTTTGTAAATGTGCTCCCGTTGTAAATTCTTCAATCAGAGTTGACCAAATATGCAAAAATGTGATAAATCCTCAATAGGATGGATTTCTGCCAAGGGGTGTATACTATGCCTGTGATTTAGGGTTGTGGGTCTGAAATCTCATCACACTCACTGCAGTGTACCCAACTACAGGTACAGCAAGCAAGGAAGCAATAATTATAGATGGAGTAGATTGTATTTGAAATGAGATCTCTGCCAGTGTGCAAGCTTCAGTCCCAGTGAGATGCCTCTGAAGGTTGAGTGCTGCAGTGATGTATGTATAACCTGCATGTCACAGGTCACAAGACCAGTTTGATAGCTTGCTGGGATACTTCGCCTGATGCTCAAAATCAATTTCTTTCAATGATATCTTTAGGTCTGGTTTGACAGTGCAGCTGTCTGCATACCTATTATTAGTATTTTTTTAAAATAAACATGAAGCAGGACTTAGCTCCACTTAGAGGAGTATTTCGCTCACCTGGTATAATTCCACCTCCAAGGAAGCGGTTCCATTAGGGACCATTTTACATTTTAAAAGTCAGGGTGTTTGCCTTATTGAATTCTGTATCTCTTTAATGCATTCTCTACAGAACATGGTCCTTTTTTGCTACTTTTTGTCCTAGCATTGGTAAAGTCAAACGGGCTGGCTTCAATGTTTAATGTGCATGCATTTGTGCATTTAGTGTGTGCAGACATAACTTGTGCCTGCCTATGCTCATCTGTTTGCACTTTAAAGTGAACATACTGATGGTTGTATGACGGAACAACAAGTTCCTCAACCCTGCATACCTAAACAACGCGGTCTGTATAACGACCGCTTCTTAACCACGCATTGCTTTACCACACATGCCTTTACCACAATTTTTCATGGTAATGGCATGCATGATAAAGGGGTATGCGTGGCTAAGGTTACCACCCCCTGCCCCCTCCCCCCTCCCCCTAAAAACGACCCCGCTCTCCACTAATACCTAAAAACGACCTCCATACCCCTCTCTGACCCCTAAAATCAACCCCTAAAAAAATACCCCAACCCCCTCTGAAAACTACCCCGAACCTCCTCCTCTAAATATGACCCCGACTCCCCACCCCTGAAAACAACCCTGAACCCCAACGCCTAAAAACTACCCCAAACTCCCGCACCCCTGAAAACTACCCAAACCCTCCACCCCTGAAAATGACCCCGAACTCCCACCACCCCTGAAAACTACCCCGAACCCGCCTCCAACCCTGAAAACTACCCTGAACCTCCCCTACCCCTGAAAACTACCCCAAACCACTACAACCCCTGAAAACTACCCCAAACCACTACAACCCCTGAAAACTACCCCTGAACCCCCCTCCACCCCTGAAAACTACCCTGAACTCCCACCTTACACATCCATAGAAACACATATTCAAACATTTTGTGTCAGGGAGCCTACCTCCAAATATCAGATCAAAAAATAAATATGAGAAAACAATGTATCTCTGTAGAGATAGCACAAGGAACATAGCTTTAAAACATGTCTAGTTAAAGAGTTGGTTAGTTAATGTGTTAATGTGTTATAAAGTACCAATGTGTCACAATTGTTAGTTCTGTTTGCCCAGTCCATGTGTTGTGTGAAGGAACACTTCATCTCAAGGGTTCAGGGGGGCCTCTGAGTCTCTTATATCTCACAGATTCACTGGCCTTGGGCAGAATGGGTCCCCCAAAGGGATGCGGGTCCCTGAAAGGTAGAGGGGCTCCTGCGCAGCAGGGGTCTGTGTTAAGCATCTGGCTAGCAATGCTGATCTTCTGAGACCTGAAAAAGACACTGCCACACCTGATTTGTAGGCGCAAACTGGACTACCATCGTTTTATCCAGGGGGCTGTCCCACCCCAGACACACTCCCTAAAGATGTGCCCTGTCTCTCACATTGGTAAATCCGGCTCCAGAATAAACCCTGCCACAGGAGCTATATGGTGGAAGTAATTTTGCTGTAGAATTTCCCACTGGCAGATAATCTTCCAAATGAGAATTTCCCTTTCCCACCCAATTCTAGATCGGGCTAATTGTTATGAATCCCAGCATAGGTCAGTTAGCTTGAGAGTTCTCTAATCACATACAATGATAATGCATACCATTAATCTTAATTATTTTACTCCTTCTAAATCTTTAACGTATTAGTCAGTATTTTGTGGAATTATGAGATCGTGAACGAGCTGGGAATGGGCAATGAATTGATAGATGTACTAAACAGGGAGTCCCTACTATATGTCTTGCCCCGGGCCCCAAAAATCCTTAAGATGGCCCTGAGCTTCTTACTGGTACTACTCCCAAGCCTGCCAATAGGAGGGCCACCTCCTGGTTCTTATACCTTGCTCTACTACTTGCAAAATGTGTGATCACGATGAAGTGAAATAGTGGCACTATGAGTAATATTAATGAAAACCATAATATCATTAGTAATGACACACAGGAGGGTGAGATATTAAAGAGGAACCTCAGAGACTTTGACACTTCGGTGACCAATTCAATCCATAAGGCAGTCATCGTGTCTTTTTAAAATGTGGCTACCAATATTGGTAACTCAGTGGCAACTACAAAATGAGTACTTTGTCTGCACCTACAGGATGCAAAAATTAGTGAAGAATAAGCATATGTTAATCAGTGACAATTCTCATGGGAAGGAGCATAATGTGGAATGTCGCTGTTCAATTCTGCAATGCACAATAGACTTAAAGTCCCTATGAAGAGATCCAATTACAGGTGCATTTGGTGGTCCAAATAAAAGATCATTTGATGATTTGAATGATCTATATTCTGGTGACATATGATAATGATCAATTTTATACCAATGATGATGCCTCTAATACATCAAAAATGTAAAATCAATTGAAAAGCCACAGACAGTGATTTTGGATGCTGAAGGCAATCTCATGTTTGATTGGGCTTGTTGCAACAATTGAATTCCTATGAGTGATTTTATTCACCATTGATGGATGACTATATAAAATTAGGGATCAGGAATCCTACTGATAGAGCCACTAGGTCTAAGATGAGGGCAGGGTGCCCTATGCCAATTATTGCTGATGAAGTTGCTTTCACCATGTTTTTAGAAGCAAAATTGTTCACTTTTTTCATGCAGAGGGTAAGTATCTCAGAAGGGGTGTGGACAGAACCCGAGCATCATGCCATGCAAGATGTTGGGCACTCTGGGTCCATGACCACTGACAAGAATATTATGCCTGGCTGAGAAGGCTAAGGCTGCAGGTGAACCTCTCGAACTGGAGGTAGTTTCTAGGTGTGCCCAAAAGGCTGCGTGCTTTTGGGCAGTTCAAATGCGGGTCTGAAAGGAGTAAGCCTTTCAGGTTACTTACCAACATGCCAGGACTTTTGGAGTCTGTTTCTGGCTACATGGGCCTCCAGTGGTGCATAGGTCACAGTTGGAGCCTATAATTCAGCCTGGGAGGTATGGAGTGGCTCTTATGTGGAATGGGGTATTATTCCCATTTTGTAATGTGCCGCAGGGTAGTTAATTTCTTAGCATCCTTGGTGGCTGGTCAGAAAACCTATAGGACTGTTAATGGGTACTTGTCAGCGATATGGGTGAGACATTAAAAGGTTGATTGAAAGCCAGTTGAAGAACAAGCTTTAGTTTGTAGACTATTAAAGGGAATCGGGCATGCAAATCCTCCTAAACCCAGATAATCTACATTATGGTATGTTAATTTAGTTTTACAGTTGTTTCAGCAATGGGAGGATGACAAACTGTCTTTGAGGGCTCTGTAATGTTACAAAACATTGGAACTGATGAGAATACATTTATTTGTAAGGTATTTAATGAACCTCATCCCGAATACTCATCTCCTCCCTCTAAGATCAGATCTCGCATTGATTCCCATTGTAGACCTCACCAAATATCATATATTGGATCTGTATTGGGTGTGTCGACGAGTTAAGACCATTTAGGGATGCGCTCCATAATATAATCACCTGACCTTAAGCACCAAAGATCCCTTAGCTAAGTTACAGTAAGAAGATACTATTTGAACTTGGCATGACAGCCTGCTGGTATAATCCATCTTCTGTTTGCTCAACCGCAGTCAATAGAGAAAATGCCAGGTATTGGGAATCATTTATGGAAATGAGGGAATCTTCTGTAGCACTAGGCACTTTATCATAAGCATTTTTGCACCATAAAAATGCTTTTAAGTATGAGGATTTTTAAATCATATTAACCCACCTCTTTTAAGATCTTTGTATTTGAAGTTTAGATATGGTGTTCTACCACTAGCCAAGTTTGAATTTACTTGGTCTTCATCTGCTGTCAAGTATAAATGATGTCCTTCATGCCTCAAGGCAGAAGAATCTGAGGAACATCTATTGTTTTTTTGTGTCTTTTACTCCAGACCTAGGGCTAAACGAGTGGCTCACTTACATCAGATCACGGACATATCAGATGGGATAAATGCGCTCAGAATATGTAAAACCGACTTAAGAATGTATAGTATGTACTCTGTTTCTAAGATTCTGCACGCGGAGTGGCTGATAAGATCTAAAACATTAGGAACGTCGGAAATTTGAACTCTATATTAAGTATTACTTGTTTAAACTGCACTCAAAAACACTTGTATTAAGTGTTTTAAATGCACTTAAAATTGCAAAAACACTTGCATTAAGTGTTTTCGGGATTTTTACAACGAGTTATTTATTGTTCTTTTAAATATACTTATATGAGTCTCTATAGGTGTTCAAATTGTCTACTTTGTATTTTTTGATGGATTTTATTGTTTGATCTAACAATAAAGAAATAAATAAATTTATTTTAAGTTATTGTCTGCCAAGATGGCTATGTTGAGCTGGGTCTGGTGGCTCAGTGGACTAAAGCAGCCACTGCAGGGGCCTGTGTTCGACCTCATGGTCACAGGTTCAAATCCCGGAGGGTCCACTCAGCCTTTCATCCATCTGAGGTCAATCAAATGAGTACCATTGAGTTGGGTAACAATAAACATCTGTTATTCAGCGCCAGGACACCTATGGGTAATCGTGCGCTTTACAAATACACCTGTTATGTTATGTTGTGTTGTTCTGCTTGCTGTCCTTTAGAAGTGTATAGCATGTTAGCTCTCTAGATATCTCTTCAGTGTCAAGTAGGAGTTAATTTTAATATCACACGGTGTACTAAGAATTCTTCTACCTCTATAGAGTTCCCAACATTTCCTTTACATCTTAAATTGTGTGTGTTAAGGTACCTTAAGTACTACGTACAGGTGACTAGGAACCTGAGAACAACCGCTCTGCAACCAGTCATTTCTCTGCATAATTCATTTACTCTAGTGACTTCAACTACTTTAAATACATGGCCTTGGCAGGAGTGGACCCAGGATGTTTGGGGCTTGTTCTGCCCTGGGGACAAGGGCTTCAAAAGCCTTTTGGGCTGTGCTAGATCAAAAGACATCCCTGAATCAGCAGATTGGTCCAGGATTTCAACATTTAAGATTTTTCACTGTCAACCAATTCAGCAAGTTGCAATGAGAGTTGGGAATATGCTTTAAACTTGCATATTATAGTGTCCTGTCCTGTAATAAAATTGCAGATTCTCCTAGCCAGTTCTTAAAGAAAAGTCATGATTTAATTAAAGACAAAGGCGGCAAAAATTATCCTGCCACTGGTATTTCTGTCTACCCTTATATTAGCTGGTAACAGATTCTTTTAGTTATTCATAGTGGCATCCTAAACTAATCATGCAACAGTCTGGTACGTGAAGATGCGACCTGTTTGGAGGGAAGCATTCTTTTTGAAGGATGACATGTTCCTTAAGGAGATTCATCAAGAAAAAGAAGAAGTTATATGTTTGCTTTTTGATTTTTGTTGCTATTTTTGCTGTTTCAGTTCTTCCACGGGCTATAGGCATGACTCATCAAGAAAAGAGGAAGCTGATTATGGACTGCCTCTATTTGTAGTGTGTGGTGTATTAATTCTTTATTGTTACTGCAGCAGGATTGTGGGAGCTGTAGTGTAGTTTGATTGTGCTACTTGAAAACCAGCAGAACAGAATGCATGATAACCCCTTCTCTGCTTTTAATAAAACCCAGACTCTCCTTCATCAACTGGTACGGATAATCTGCAGTTTGCTGTGCCATTCTCAGGATTTCATGCAGTGTACTAGTAAGTATTAAGCACCATCTGTGACAGATGGTCACCAATCTACATGCGACTGTAGTTCGAATGGTGTTCCACAGCATTTAAGGTATGCATTGGGTAAAGAGAACTGACTTAAGATATACCATGTAGGGTCAGGTTGAGCTCTCTTAAAAAAAAAATCAACAATTGTAAGAAATTCAGCAAGACTTTCAATACTAATACTATGGCTCTCATTATGAGTGACCTGATAAAATGCAACACTGCCCAAATGTTTGTTTAGAGGTTGCTATTAGTTCACTGGAGCTTTCCAATGCTAGGAGTTAAGTTTCAGTAGATTAATCCTGCCAAAACTTAAAGGTTAAAAAACTATGGAATATGAGGACATGAGAACTTTTGATGCTAAAGCACCAAATTCCACAAATTATTCCTCAGTTGGGCGGGTAAAATTTGTAATAGGAGTTATTTATCTGCCCAGATATAGACCAGTCCATGGGATATTGGCATAGATAGGGGCTGATAAATAACGTATACCCAGTCAAGCTACTCAAAATGAAAGCCTATGTGTCCCCTTGTTACAGAGTACACCATATTTGCTTGTCTGATATGGAACACTTTCTACCAATCCTTTCAGCCGTTTCTATTACAGACTCTCAATCCCAGTTTGGATTTAAGTATGTTGTATAAGCTTGATGACCGAATCACATCCCCAAAAGAGTTGGAGCGCACAAGTTCCTTAGTTATAGTTATACTCTGTACGTCTTGTGCATATGCTAGAATGTTGGCTGCATCTTGACGGGAAACCAAAGTCAGCCTGAGTGGGTTACTTTCTATTCTTCGCATTCCCTTTCTTCTCTAGAAACACTTGAAAGCACACAATTTAATATTGATATGATATTTTCAGTTTAACATTATTCTGCACCTTTTAGGCTTCTTGAAGCTGGTATGGTACAGAGCGGAGTGCTTTAATCCACAAGTATTATTGCCAAGACGGCCCCTTCAAAGGACAGATCATCTGCTAGTTCTACCACACTGCAGATGAAAACGTCCCACACAGGCATTCTGTGGTACACTCTGCCCCACAAAGACACCAACTCACTGATTGAGAGTGAGGTGGAACCCTCCTGTAAATACCTGTGAGCACAGGTTAGAATCTAGAGTATGAGGTGTGATTGTGGCCTGGCTGCCTGCTTCTTCCAGTGGCGGCTCCTCCGCTATGGCGGAGGAGTGTCATCCCACTGCTTTCAAGCAGTGTGAGAAGCGGAAACATAAAATGATAACTTTCAGTTATCATCATTTTATGTTTGTGCTGCTCTCTGAGCAGGGGAGGAGCGGTTTGCCTACTCCTAAGTGCACAATGACTGTTTGGTCAGCCCTCTCGGGCCACCCAAACCAGTCATGCGCACTTTCCCTACTCTCCATGCAGGCTGCATTACAGCCTGTGTGGAGAACATGCCCAGGTCCCCATTCCCTGGTTGAGGTGCGAGTGTGGCCTGGCTGCCTGCTTCAGCGTACCTTGCAGCTGCTTTACTCCCTGCCTGTTGGCAGGCAGTGATGTGGTTGAACGACCTCGGAGAGCTGACAGCTATACTGGTGTGTGCAGTAGCCCAGTGTGCTGTAACTGGTTAACATGTTAATGCTGGTAGTGTGAACACTGCTGTGCTGAGGCAGGTACCATTTTGAAGAATTGATCACATATTGTTTCCTCTAATGCAGATCATGTCCAGATGTATGGCAAAAACCCTGAAGTGGTATTTCCAAAGCTGCTTGAGACTATAGAACAGTTTGGTATGGTATCTGGTTTCCAAGTAAATTGGGACACCTCAGTGATGTATCCTCTTCTGGGGATGGACATACAAATAGGGAATTTCTGTGTCATATAAATGAATATATCCCATTTAGGTATTTTTGGCATTCAGGTGAGCCTTTGCACAAGAGTGATCTAGGAAGAAAATGTGACTGTGTTATTGAGTAAATGGAAAGAAACGTCACTTTTTGGCTGACGTTCCCAATAGAAATGATGACTCTATAGTATTGGCTAAAAGAATTATGGTCCAAAGATTATTGTATAGTATATATCAATGTACCCCTATGAAAACCCCTCCAATTTTTTTCAAGACGATTGATTATTTTTGATTGTTTCCACTTTGTAGAGGGCCTGCACAAAATTTGGATTGGCCACAGGTAGACTGGCACGTCACTCTGCAAACGTGGCTCCTTGTGCAATACTGGTTGGGGGATGAAGTCCTCTTTACTCATGAGGGACCTTGGGGGCTAAGAAGCCCTCCTGGTGCCGCCAGTAAGTCCCACACAGCGTTATTGCCGAAAGGTTTTTAGTGGCCATGTCCCCTTTCTTCACCACTCTGCAAACGTGCCTCCTGGTGCACTGCTAGTTGGGGGATGTAGTCTCCTTGGCTCTTGAGGGTCCTTGGGGGCCAACTACCCCTCCTGTTACCTCCAGTAAGTCCCACACAGCCAGATTGCTAAGAGGTTGTCAGAGGCCACGCCCCCTTTCACTACCGCCTCCTGGCACACTACTGGTTGGGGGAAGAAGTCCACTTTAGTCCTGAGGCACTCAGGAATAAAATACAATTTTTTCCCCAACCAGCAGCACACCAAGAGGTGTGTGTGCAGAGTGGTGGAGAAAGGGGGCATAGCCTCAACCTCCTCTCAGCAATCTAGCTATTTGGGACTTACTAAAGGTAACAGAAGGGGTTCCTGTACCCCAAGGACCCTCAGCATCTACAATTCTATACTAAAGTACCCCGGGGAGGTGGGGGTCCCCCGCTCAGGCAAGGGAGCCGCACGGCTCACATGCAGGAAATTTACAGTTATTGCCCCAGGGAGGTGGCGATCTCCAGGGCAGCGGGGTAGCCTCGTGACCCCCCCAGAGGAAATTTACATTTACTGCCCCGGGGAGGAGGCAGTACCCGGAGCTGCAGGGAGGCCAAGCAGCATTTCAATAGTTTAGTGCCCTAGGGAGGTGACAGCCCCTGGCGCTTTGCAAAAGCCTAGGAGGGGGGCCCCATGAGCCCCCTTCTTTATTATAATAAGCTGCATGCCCAAGTGTCATTTAAAAAAACATTTTGCCACAGATTTTCGGGTCCACCCATGAATTTGTGGCAAGATTTTTTTTATAAAAGTGCTTTCTAAACCCAGTGGGGGCTAATTTATTTGTACATTTTTTAAATTTTTATTAACATTTTGTATTTTCCTCAGTATTCCAATAGCGAAGCATTTGTATATAAGCAATTATGATAATATTTACATGTTGTGATAGAGAAATTAAACAGAGGTGCATAAGCATCTATTTATGCAGTTGCCTATACAAATGTTATATATATATATATATATATATATATATATATATATATATATATATATATTCACTGAAAAAACCATAGGTTTCAGGGGCGTTATAGTTAGTTGGACATTTCACTCGTACAAAACCATAGAAATTCCCCCGTTATAGTTAGTTCAGCTAACTATAACTCGCGCGCTCGCAATGCACTGCTGATGACGTCACATATTACATCACTCATGACATGGTCAGTGACATCACTGATGACATCTCAAATGACATCACTGATGACATCACTGATGACATCGTCCTTGTGATAGAGTGGCAGACCTCCTCTCACCCTAATATAACCTTTGATACACACACTCAAAAATGCAAACTAACATTTTCAAAACAATGGACATACCAATACCAGTTACAACACACCTATTCAGTAATTCCAAGATCTACACACACACATCCACTCATTCACCAACAGTCCCTATACAGTCACTCATACATGTACTCACTCATCATATGTACTCATACACCTATACATCCTGTTACACACCGCCACTCATCCATAGAGTTACTCACACACATAGTCACACATGCAAACAAAGTATCAAACATCCATTTACTTGCATATACAGTTATACACACACTACCACACTTACTTCTACAGAAACTTACACATACTTACTCTCTTAAACAATCACTTATAGAAACACCTACTTATTTGTACAGGAACTCTTCCAATCTCTCACTCTCACATATACTCACTTATATACACCAATACTCACATATACTAGTTTAAAACATATGTAGTTACTCATAAAGACACTATTGAGACAGTCATTCACTCACTAACACACCCATACACATACTCATCCACCTATACAGTCCTGCACACATGCTGTCTTCAACACATACAAACAGTGAGTCACTCATTCATGCATCTATGCACTAAGTAATACCCCCACCGAACCATACAGACACTCAGACACTCATACTGATACTCAAAAAACCAACTAATAACCCATATAGACACTCATGTAGCTACTCACCAACCCATGCAGCCACTTATATACAAGTGAGAGACTGATACAGATATTTTCATATTTAAACATTACTCACTAACCCATGCATTCACTAAGATACACTTAGTCAGTTATACAATCAATTTTACAAAAAAAATCATCCATTTAGACACTTATATACCCATTTATTCTTCCATCGACCTTGAAATATACATATATAAAACATATTTAATTTTCAGAAAAACACATTCACTGGATGATGTCATCAGTGATGTCATTTGAGATGTCATCAGTGATGTCATGAGTGATGTCACTGACCATGTCATGAGCGATGTAATATGTAACATCATCAGCAGTGCATTGCGGGCGCGCGAGTTTTAGTTAGCTGAACTAACTATAACGGAGGAATTTCTATGGTTTTGTACGAGTGAAATGTCCAACTAACTATAACGCCCCTGAAACCTATGTTTTTTTTAGTGAATTTCAAAGGTTTTTTAAATGCTAATTTCTAACAATAACGTGCCTGAAACCTATGGTTTTTTCAGTGAATTTCTAAGGTTTTTTAAATGCTAATTTCTAACTATAACGTGCCTGAAACCTATGGTTTTTTCAGTGAATATATATATATTTATTATACTATGTATACATGTGAAAATGTCTCGGTCCCCTGTTTGCCTCGGTGGCACGGAAAAAATGGGTGGAACTGACGTCAGCACGCCGACGAGGTCCTCTTATGGCTCCGATGACGTCATACGGTGTCGCGAGCGGAGCCGTGCTCGTTGACGTGGGAGAGCTAGGAAAGAATTTCCGTGGAATGCTGGTGCAGGGGATATTCACCTAAGTGTTCAGGCTAGTCCTTTGGGAGCAACTGTTTATGTTGCCACTCCAGAAACCGAAACCAGTGATCCGAGGGCAGAGGCCCTGCAGATGGCACACGAGGTGGGGTGCCCAGTCGTGTGCAACGGCGCGGCAGCGAAGTGACAAGCACCACAACCCACAAAAAAGGTAACGAGGGCACTGAATAACACAGGATCATCTCTTTGTATCTGGCAGGAACAACGAAGTTAAAATGCCCTAGTACCAAAATGTAGAATTAGTGCTACAACGGTCTTCAAGAGGACCTGCGATGCCGCTTCTGCCTCCCGTACCCTGGAGGTGGCACATGGGTCACGCAGTACGGTCATACTGCGGTGGGACGCACACTCGTTGACCTCTCATGGCACTGCTCCACACTTCAGGGAGGACGCTTTCCATTAGCTATGTTTTCTGATGACATGTCGCGCCGGCCCCGTCCAACAACAGAACTCCTTTAGATCCAAACAGACTCTTCCACTCTCTCACCGGAAGTGAAACCAGGCCACGCGGACACTTTCACAATACAACAGCCGGGAATGCACTTTTCGGTAAAAAAACACATTCCTTCCTCCTAATTAATCAAATAAACGTCTCACTGAAGAACAGGGGCCAGCTTTGATCGGTAAACAGCCGTTACAACGACTTTTTTACTTTGCGATACCATTACAATGCATGCATTACCACGCATGCGTTGTACATCACGAAGTCATTACTACGCATTTTTTAGAACACATGGTCATTTACCACGCATGCCTTTACAACGAATTTTGTTGTAAAGGTATGTATGGTACATGACCATGCGTTCTAAAAACATGTAGATGATCCATGTCGTTGTAAGGAAACAGAGGCTGTTCCGTTTCCTCACAACGACGTGCACCGCCCCTCAGAGATGACGTGAAGCAGGAACCATGAGGAGAGAGGAACCATGAGGAGTGAGAGGTAAGGGGGATTGGGCATGGGGTGGGGGTTTCTTTTCTAGGGTTTAGGGTAGTGCAGTGGTGTTTGGGTGGTGTAGGGGGTCGTGCTGGGGGTATTGTTTTAGGGTTTAGGGTAGTGCAGTGGTGTTTGGGTAGTGTAGGGGGTCGTGCTGGGGGTAGTGTTTTAGGGTTTAGGGTAGTGCAGTAGTGTAAGGGGTCGTGCTGGGGGTAGTGTTTTAGGGTTTAGGGTAGCGCAGTGGTGTATGGGTAGTGTAGGGGGTCGTGCTGGGGTAGTGTTTTAGGGTTTAGGGTAGTGCAGTGGTGTTCAGTAGTGTAGGGGGTCATGCTGGGGGTAGTGTTTTATGGTTTAGGGTAGTGCAGTGGTGTTTGGGTAGTGTAGGGGGCCATGCTGGGGGTAGATTTAGGGTTTAGGGTAGTGCAGTGGTGTTTGGGTAGTGTAGGGAGTCATGCTGGGGGTAGTGTTTTAGGGCATAGGGTAGTGCAGTGGTGTTTGTGTAGTGTAGGGGGTTGTGCTGGGGGTAGTGTTTTATGGTTTATGTTAGTGCAGTGGTGTTTGGGTAGTGTAGGGGGTAGTGCTGGGGTAGTGTTTTAGGGTTTAGGGCAGTGCAGTGGTGTTTGTGTAGTGAAGGGGGTCATGCTGTGGGTAGTGTTTTAGCTTTTAGGGTAGTGCAGTCGTGTTTGTGTAGTGTAGGGGTCGTGTTTTAGGGTATAGGGTAGTGCAGTGGTGTTTGGGAAGTGTAGGGGGTCATGCTGGGGTTAGTGTTTTAGGGTTTAGGGTAGTGCAGTGGTTTTTGGGTAGTGTAGGGGGTCGTGCTGGGGGTAGTGTTTTAGGGTTTAGGGTAGTGCAGTGGTGTTTGTGTAGTGTGGGAGGTCATGCTGGGGGTATATTTAGGGTTTAGTGTAGTGCAGTGGTGTTTGGGTAGTGTAGGGAGTCGTGCTGGGGTAGTGTTTTAGGGTTTAGGGTAGTGCAGTGGTGTTTGGGTAGTGTAGGGAGTCGTGCTGGTGGTAGTGTTTTAGGGTTTAGGGTAGTGCAGTGGTGTTTGGGTAGTGTAGGGAGTCGTGCTGGTGGTAGTGTTTTAGGGTTTAGGGTAGTGCAGTTATGTTTGGGTAGTGTAGGGTGTCGTGCTGGGGGTAGTGTTTTAGGGTTTAGGGTAGTGCAGTGGTGTTTGGGTAGTGGAGGGGGTAGTGTTTTAGGGTTTAGGGTAGTGCGCCCAACCAGCCACAATATCCGTGGACAAAGGGGATCCTGACTCTTTGGAACGCTCCGTCAATTGAATAATTTGGGTCAAGGCCCCTACCACGTCCAAGACCTATCAATTCCTTTCTTGGGATCCCTCATATACTTGGAGAAAAAGGTACATAGTTTCTCATCAATTTCAGGCGTGTGTGCCACCTTCCCTTTCAGTGAGGGCCTGGGGCATTCTCCCCTCATGCTATTCCTGACCTCCCTTTCAAGGGGTTGATGGATTTTCCCCACCACATACTCTGCCACTTTGGCGTCAGGTGTCCACTCTGCCGACCTAGGATGGTAAATTTGGGTAGGCTCGAACATGTCCGAGTGGACCCCATCCCCAACCGGGGACTGGGAGGAGTGGGACTCTGGACGCCAGGGACGCCCCGAGTCCTTATCCTCATCGGAGGAGAAATCGTCCTGCGATACACCCTCTCCCTCTAAGGGAAACCCGCCGTCGGGGTCTACAATAGTGGTGACAGTGTCGCAATTTTCTCCGGGCCCCTCCTCCTCCCGGCAGGGTGCATGTTTTAGCGTTCGCGCACTCTTGAGGAAGGTCTCCGTAAGTTTATCAAATCCTTCCAAGTGCCCCGCGTTATGCTTAACGGCCCTTTTATTCCCCATCTGGGAGCTACTTGGACCCGCCACCACCAGATCTGGGTCACTGAACACCCCAGGGATGCTTTTCACCAGCATATCAACCTGATCCCTAAGAGAAGCCAGCGCCCTAGAAATAGCCAGAGAGAGGGCTTGGTCCACTGCTGGAGGGAGAAGTTGGGGGGCCATTCCTCCTCCACTTCCTGGTAGGAGGAGTAAAAATGGTCTTCTGGAGAAGACATGATAGCAGAGGGTGTGAGCACAGAACAAATGCCCTTAAAATCCTTAAGACAGCCCCTCGCCGGTGCTCCAACAGCTGGGCTTTCCCCGAAGCTGTTATAAGAATAGACTGAGGCGCAACACCAATTACTAACGTGGCCGTGTGGGGAAATCACCGCGTAGCGGTGTCAAAATTAGGTGAGGGTTGGTCGGGAATCAACCGGACACTAAAGGAGTGACCGGATTCCTAAATGCGCGTAAAGACCAGCGGGAGCGCTCGACGGAGCTGCCTCGCTCGGACCAGACGCGCCTGACAAGATCTCACCGCGCGCAGAGCACACAGCGGGAGAAACTGCGAGGGGGAGAACGCGCTCAGGCAAGAGCCTGCTGCGCAGGGAATATGAAACAATACCAAGGCAATAATGCTAATAACGTGCACAAGAAACCGCTATACAAACAGCAACAACGTCAGATTAAGCCAAGAATGTAAGGAATGCACTTAACTGACGAGCAGTGAAGAAAGAGGAAGCGGTAAGGGACGTCACGATATTATATACGATGGACTGTGATATGATTGGACTATAGTTGCCTTGGAGACTACCCCCCTAATGGTTCATGGGTTGTGTAGTCTTTTGTTTAATGATTGTTGTGTTACGTTTTCTTTGAACTGCTATGCAAATAAAGTGAGGAAAGATATGCATAATCCTCGCCTCTGTCCTGCCATAGAATTCATTAAACTTTATTTGATCTGATTTAGAAACATAGATCATAAAAGTGTACTTAAAAACAGTAAATCCTCTTTCCTAATACAATACAGTGAGAATTAATTAAAACCAGTAGGTAAAAACGGGTGTTACAAAGCCCGGTTCAGAGCAACTTCAGGTTAACAGAATCGTAAAGTTCAATGTTTCGCAAGATCAATCTCATGTACTTTGTGCAACATACGCAATAAGGGGTCCAAGTAAGATATAACGTTCCAATACCTGACCAGTTTGCACTATATAAAACTGCATAAAAACTAAAAATAAAAAGTGTTTTGCACACTTCTGTCATTGGGCTATATGTGGGCTACATCTGGGTGATATTTGTGCTACATTTGGGCTCTTTTTTCTCTGGTGGCCATCTTGGGAGACTTATTTGTTATGAAGTTTCCTAATTTCGTCATTTACTGCAGTCTCCTCAGTAGGAAATGCTTTCAGTTTTTTACTTTGATTCCATCAAGAAGGCATTCAGATGTGTCACACATTTGCCATAAATTCAGAATGTTAGCACTCTAGTTGTTCATTAGATCACTGTAGTAAAGCTACTGCTCACCAGAGAGTTAACTGGAAGTCTACTGCTGGTATTGAAAGTGATTGTTTCAGTCTGCATGTCAGAATTTTCTAATGAAATAGAAGAGGATTTGGGATCTCACTTAAAACATGCCCTAAATTTTCTTTCTGCAGCACTAACCATAATTTCTATGGCAAAATGAACCCCCTCATTTTGTTCCTTTTTAAATTAAATGTTTTAAGTGTTACCAATTTATTCCAATTAAGATGGCTTCAGGTGTGCCATACTTTTGTCATAAGTAAGACTGTTAGCTCTCTAGTTGTTCGTTAGAACACTCTGGGAAGCTGCAGTAGAACACAAAGGCATCAACTGACAGGCTGCTCCTGTTGAAATATAACAGGAAGATATTTGAGATCACACTTGAAACATATCCTAATTTTTCTTTCTACAGCACTAACCATAATTTCTATGACAAAATTAACCCCATCATTTTGTTCCTTTTTAAATTAAATGTTTTAAGTGTTACCAGTTTATTCCAATCAAGATGGCTTCAGGTGTGCCATACTTTTGTCATAAGTAAGGCTGTTAGCACTCTAGTTGTTCTTTAGAACACTCTGGGAAGCTGCAGTAGAACACAAAGGAATCAACTGACAGTCTCTGCCCTTGTTGGATGTACATGTTTTACTGAGAATGTCAGACTTCATTCTCACATGACTGAGAAAGATAATGTGAATTTACAGAAAATATGCTCTCATTTTAGCTTCTGGAGCACCTTCCAAAACTGTATGGGACAAGCATGTGAAAATAGTTTTCTCTCAAACATGATTCATGCTATCCCAGCAGAAGGATTTTCACAGGGTAAAATCACCTTAGAACACACCACAATTCCTGAAATTAATATGGTACCATCAACAAATGAATTCTAATGTAACTAAAGTCTGTTATCACCCTTTATAGTTCTCCTTTTGGTAACCTTCAAAATCTTCGATTCACTACAATGCATTTCAATGGGGTACTATCATTTATATTGGTCCCAAGATGGCTGCCAGCAATTCCAGGATGAAGTGCTGACAGCCAATCAGATCTCACGATGACATGTGTGGTTAGGCTCCGCCCAGATATACATGTGTTTTCTTTTTCAAATTTCTCAGGAACTACTGAACGGATTTACACCATTTAACCAAAAGGCACGACTCTGAACCAAGGGCTACCTTTTTGCCAAATTTGGTGTAATTCCGTTCAGCAGTTCGGGCTGTAGCTGCGATGAAAGGTTCCTATGGAAAATTGCATGGGGAAAACACGTTTTGGGACCCACCTTTTTTCTCGGCCCCCACTTGACGAATCACCCCGAGACTTTCAGGATAGGAGCGGACTGGAGCGCCCCACGAGTTTTGAAAATTTCGCGAGGATTCGTCAACCGGCGCCAAAGGTATTTCAAATAGAATGTTGCGGATTTCCCATGGAAAATAGGTCCTAACTATAACTATCTACTGGCGACCGCCAGTAGATAATATATATCATATATATATATATATATATATATATATATATATATTCACTGAAAAAACCATAGGTTTCAGACACGTTATAGTTAGTAATTAGCATTTAAAAAACCTTTGAAATTCACTGAAAAAACCATAGGTTTTAGGGACAGTTATAGTTAGTTGGACATTTCACTCGTACAAAACCCGTGAAATTCCCCGTTATAGTTAGTTCAGCTAACTATAACTCGCGCCCCGCAATGCACTGCTGATGACGTCACATATTACATCACTCATGACATGGTCAGTGACATCACTGATGACATCACTGATGACATCTCAAATGACATCACTGATGACCTCATCCAGTGACTGTGTGTTTCTATAAAGTTTAAATATGTTTAATATATATGCCAAGGTGTATTGAAGAATGAGTGGGTGTATAAGTGTCTGGATGGATGATTTAGTAGGTGCGTGACTGACTCTATACGTGAGTGATTAAACGTATCTTACTGAATGCATGGGTTAGTGACTAAACTGTGTGAATATCTGTATCCGTCTGTCTGTTGGTGTGTAAGCGGCTGCATAGGTTTGCGAATAGCTACATAAGTGTCTACATGGGTTATTGATTGGTTGTCTGAGTATCTGTATGGGTGCCTGAGTGTTTGTGTGGGTGGGGTGTGTGTGACTGCGCATAGATGTGTGAATGGGTGATTCACTGGGTGCATGGTTTCAAGAGTGCATCTGTGATGGACTGTATGGGTGGGTGAGTGTGTGTATGGGTGTGTTAGTGAGTGAATGTATATCTTAGTGGTACATGTGTGAGTAACTAATATGTCAAAGGCAGTATATATGTGTGTTGGAGTATATAAATGGCTATAAGTGAGAGTGTGTGATTGTGAGAGTGGCTGTATGGATGAGTGTGTACTTGTATCACTGATTGTATAAGAGCGTAAGAATGTGCTAGTATTTGTATGAGTAATTGAGCTGGTGTGTGTATAACTGTGTAGGTGAGTAAATGGCAGTGTGATTAATTATTTGCATGACTGACTAGGTGTGTGAGTACCTCTATGGATGAGTGGCGGTGTGTGAGTGTCTATGTAGGTGTTTAAGTGCATATTAAAGTCCTGTACTGAGTGACCGTAAGTATGAGTGACTGTAGAGGTGAGTGAGTGGATGTGTGTGTAGACCTAATAATCAGTGAGTGTGTATGTAGTTATTGGTGTTGTAGTGTCTATGGTTTTGACAATGGCAGTCTGTAATTTACAGTGGGTGTATCAAAAGTTATATTAGGGTGTGAGAAGATGCATCAAATTATCACATGGATGATGTCATCAGTGATGTCATCAGTGATGTCATTTGAGATGTCATCAGTGATGTCATCAGTGATGTCACTGACCATGTCATGAGTGATGTAATATGTGACGTCATCAGCAGTGCATTGCGGGCGCGAGTTATAGTTAGCTGAACTAACTATAACGGGGAATTTCATGGGTTTTGTACGAGTGAAATGTCCAACTACCTATCACTGTCCCTAAAACCTATGTTTTTTTCAGTGAATTTCAAAGGTTTTTTAAATGCTAATTACTAACTATAACGTGTCTGAAACCTATGGTTTTTTCAGTGAATTTCAAAGGTTTTTTAAATGCTAATTACTAACTATAACGTGTCTGAAACCTATGGTTTTTTCAGTGAATTTAAAAGGTTTTTTAAATGCTAATTTCTAACTATAACGTGTCTGAAACCTATGGTTTTTTCAGTGAATTTCAAAGGTTTTTGAAATGCTAATTTCTAACTATAACGTGTCTGAAACCTATGGTTTTTTCAGTGAATTTGAAAGGTTTTTTAAATGCTAATTTCTAACTATAACGTGCCTGAAACCTATGGTTTTTTAAGTGAATTTCAAAGGTTTTTTAAATGCTAGTTTGTAACTATGCCTACAGAGGGTGGACATGTGAAGAAAGAAGAAAAAACGCACAGAAAGAAGCAAAAGAAATGCAGAAAGAAGCAACAGAAGTCCACAAAGACGAAGAAAAGTGCAGGAAGAAGCAAAAGATGTGCAGAAAGAACCAACAGAGGAGCAGAAAGAGGCCTTGTTCCAAAAACATCCTGTGCCCACAACTTTTTCCAACGTGTACTGGTGGTAACTGACTGACTAACCAGAGCCAGTGCTATGCTAAAACACACTTAGAATACAGTTAAAACACCTACATACACTAGGGAACACTATGCGTTGGGGTACCCCTGTGATTAGCATGACCTCCTCTATAAGTCCCTAGTACATAATAGGGCAGGGGGATTAAAACTACCTCTTAAAACGCGCTACAGGGCGCGTTTGCACAGTGGTGAAGGGAGGGGGTGCCTGAGGTGACGTGTGCAAACGCGCCCCGTGGCACGTTTTAAGTTGCGGGATTAAGTCCCCTTGAATCCTGAGTGTCCCTGGGGCCCAACTAGCCCCCCAGGTACCTACAGTTAGGACCACAGAGCTGAGTTGCAGAAAGGCGTTCCAAGGCCACGCACCTTTTTTCACCTTTCTGCAACGCAACTCTGTTGTGCTTACTGAAGGTACCTGGTGGGCTAGTTGGACTCCAGGGACCTTCAGGATTGAAGGGGACTTAATCTCCCAACTTAAAACACGCCACGGGGCCTGTTTGCACACATGTCACCTCAAGCCCCGCCCCCTCCCTTCACCACTGTGCAAACGTGCCCCGTGGCACGTTTTAATTTGGGGGATTAAGTCCCCTTGAATCATGAGCGTCCCTGGGGTCCAACTAGCCCACCCTGTACCTCCAGTATGCGCCAGGGAGCTGTGTTGCAGAGAGGTGTTCAGAGGCCACGCCCCTTTTTACACCTCTGTGCAACACAGCTCTGTGGTGCTTTCTGGACGTACCTGGTGGGCTAGTTGGCCCCCAGGGACCCTCAGGATTGAAGAGGATTTAATTCCCCATCTTAAAACGCGCCACAGGGTCTGTTTGCACACATGTCACCTGAAGCCCCGCCCCCTCCCTTCACCACTGTGCAAATGCGCCCGGTTGCGTGTTTTAAGTTGGGGGAATAAGTCCCTTTGAATCCTGAGGGTCCCTGGAGTCCAACTAGCCCACCATGTACCTCCAAAAAGCGCCACAGAGCTGCGTTGCAGAGAGGTGTAAAAGGGGCGTGGCCCCTGTACACCTCTCTGCAACGCAGCTTCCCTGGCGCATACTGGAGGTTCCTGGTGGGCTAGTTGGCCCCCAGGGACTCCCAGTATTGAAGGGGAATTACTTCCCCTTCTTAAAACGCGCCAGGGGGCGAGTTTGCAGACTGCTGCAGGGAGGGGGCGGGGCCTCCGGCATGATGCCGGTCTTTTTTTTTTTTTTTTGTATGGGAGGGGGGCTGCGTGGCCACCACATTTCTTTTCTTAGTGCCCCGGGGAGGTGGCGGTCCCCGGGGCATGTGGGGGGGCAGGAACCCCCCCACACAGGTCATTGTTAATTAAAAAAAGAAGCTCTGGGTGGTGGCGGTCCCCGGGGCTGCGGGAGGGCGGAGAGCCCTCCCGCACCATTTTTTTTAAAGCCCCAGGGGGTGGCGGTTTTAAGGTGTGCATGGACTTCTGTCTCTATTATGTTTCTACTTGTATATGTATTTTCATATGTGTTATACATTTGAAGGTGCATGATGTATAACATAGAGCTGTTGTTGCTTTTTATGTTCATTGCCCATATACGAAGCAATCGCCTGAAGCTCACATTGGCCATTCTGCTGATCAGCCAGAGAGTATAGAAACCCACATGGTTCTTGTACCTTGTGAATATCCAGTGCCCCGAGTAACGCCGAGATATCCAGGCCCTGCCATCCTCTCTGCCTAACACTACCCTCACATGGGTGCCCGGCTGGGTCCCTGTGAGTTTTTTTCTTCACTTATTTCACGGTGACACTGCTTTTCACAATAGGCAGTGCAGGCCTCCCCTCAGGTGTCCCTACATCCTTTAGGTCCTGAAGAGACCCTGTACTTCAGATAGGGTCGAAACGTCGTCGACAATTAACAAAGGCGAACTATTATCCAACACTTACGATTGTATAAAGTGTTGTCCAATCCATTTTGAATTTTCTAATGGTCGCCAAAATGTTTTCAAGTGAAACCTTGTACATATGTCACATATTCTGTCACTATTAGTTTAGGTTCCAATGTTTTTTCACTGGGACACCTTTCACTATTTGTAATCATTGTTTGTTGTATAATCATATTGTGATTCTTAAGCCCTATGTATATATTGTTTATTTCATTTATTTATTATATAAACAAAAAATTTCACATTGACTATATCCTCGGTGTCAGTGGCCAGCTTTCTTTTGACATCCTACTAACCCTGTATATTGCCATTGTGCAGAATTGCATCAGAAATACTTTATTATTATTCCACAGGAGCCAATGTTTCCCCATTAGCTTTTTATGTGGCAGGGTCAAAAGTGTGAGTACTAGTAGAATGGTGAACATGCAGCAGAAAAGTGAGGTTTGAAAGATGCTCACATAAGGTATTATTTATTTGGCTTCTTTCTTGTAGTCTGTAGAAAGGTATTGTTGAATGATGTCGCATAATTCCAGAAGGAATGGTGAAGATGCAGCACAAATGTGTGGTTTCAAAGATGCTCATATAATGTGTTATTAATTACGCTTCTTTTTTCTAATCTGTGGAAAGGTATAGTTGAATGATGCAGCATAATTTTTGATAGAATGGTGAAGATGCAGCACAAAAGTTTGCTTTGAAAGTTCCTTACATAAGGTGTTATTAATTTGGCTTCTTTTTTCTACCTTGTAGAAAGGTATAGTTGAATGATGCCGCATAATTTTAGATAGATTGGTGAAGAAGCAGCACCAAAGTGTAGTTTCAAAGATGTTCATATAAGGTGTTATTAATTAGGCTTCTTTTTTCTAGTCTGTACAATAAGTTTAGATAGATTGGTGAAGATGCAGCACAAATGTGTAGTTTCAAAGATGTTCATATAAGGTGTTATTAATTAGGCTTCTTTTTCTAGTCTGTGCAAAGGTATAGTTGAATGATGCCGCATAATTTTTGATAGAATGGTGAAGATGCAGCACAAAAGTTTGCTTTGAAAGTTCCTTACATAAGGTGTTATTAATTAGGCTTCTTTTTTCTACCTTGTAGAAAGGTATAGTTGAATGATGCCGCATAATTTTAGATAGATTGGTGAAGATGCAGCACCAAAGTGTAGTTTCAAAGATGTTCATATAAGGTGTTATTAATTAGGCTTCTTTTTTGTAGTCTGTACATTAAGTTTAGATAGATTGGTGAAGATGCAGCACAAATTTGTAGTTTCAAAGATGTTCATATAAGGTGTTATTAATTAGGCTTCTTTTTCTAGTCTGTGCAAAGGTATAGTTGAATAATGCTGCATAATTTTAGATAGATTGGTGAAGATGCATCACAAATGAGTAGTTTCAAAGATGTTTATATACGGTTTTATTAATTAGGGTTCTTTTTCCTAGTCTGTACAAAGGTATAGTTAAATGATGCCGCATAATTTTAGATAGAATGGTGAAGATGCATCACAAAAGTGTGCTTTGAAGGATGCTCACATAAGGTGTTATTAATTAGGCTTCTTTTTTTTAGTCTGTACAAAGGTATAGTTGAATGATGCCGCATAATTTTAGATAGATTGGTGAAGATGCAGCACAAATGTGTAGTTTCAAAGTTCTTCATATAAGGTGTTATTAATTAGGGTTCTTTTTTCTAGTCTGTACAAAGGTATAGTTGAATGATGCCGCATATTTTTAGATAGAATGGTGAAGATGCAGCACAAAAGTGTGCTTCGAAAGATGCTCACATAAGGTATTATTAATTAGGCTTCTTTTTTCTAGTTTGTACAAAGGTATAGTTGAATAATGCCGCATAATTTTAGATAGCAAGGTGAAGATGCAGAATAAAAGTGTGGTTTGAAAGATGCTCATATAAGGTGTTGTTAATTAGGCTTCTTTTTTCAAGTCGGTAGAAAGGAATAGTTGAATGATGCCGCATAATTTTAGATAGAATGGTGAAGATGTAGCTCAAAAGTAATCCACCAGATATTACCCTTGCAGGCATGTTGCACTCATCTATTCACCTAGGCAATACATAATGACTCATCTATGCCTTCAGATGGTATTTATACACTTATCCGTGCACTCAATGTCTATGTCTGCACTTATGCAAGTAGCCAGTCACTTTTTGTCTTCTATTGCAATTATCCAGTGACTACCTTTGCACTCATACAATCACCCAAGCATTACCCATGGAGTTATGCAATCACTCAAGCAGATCTATTATATGCCTCAGTTTCTAGATTTCACTATATTCCAGAAATGTTGTATACATGTATGTTTTAGATATCATGATGATTTGAAAATGTAGAGACATATGTATGCGTGTGTTTAACAATATGGAGAGACTTATAGATGAGTCATGTAATAGTCTGCTGCTTTATATTTGGCTAGGCCCAATACCCAAGTACTCGTCATGCACTCTTACAATGATGCAGGCACTACATATGCACTCCTGTAATCCCTCAGGCAGTATGTTACTAGTTCAGTAATCAGCCAGGCGGTACTCATAAACTTATAAAATCACCCACTCACTTGCTATGTAGTTCAGTAATCCACCAGATATTACTCTTGCAGGCATGTAATCATCTAGGGTCTAGTTATGTATTTTCCCTACAGTCATGCAATCATGCAGGCTGTACCTATGCAGTCATGTAATAACCTAAACACTACCCTTGCAGTCGTAGAATCACCCATGCCCTTCTGTTGCATTCATCTATTCACCTAGGCAGTACTCAATGACTCATTGATCCCTTCAGGTGCTATTTATACACTTATCCATGCAGTCAATGTGTATGTTTGCACTGATGCAATTAGCTAGTCACTATCCATCTTCTCCTGCAATTATCCAGTGACTACCCTTGCACTCATGCAGTCACCCAAGCACTACCCACGGAGTTTTGGAATCACTCAGGCAGATCTAGTACATGTGTCAGTTTTTAGGTTTTACTATATTTCAGAAATATTGTATACATATTTCTTTTAGATATCATGATGATTTGAAAAGGTACAGACATATGTATGTGTGCTTTTAAGAATATGGACAGTCTTATAGATGAGTCATATAATAGTCTGCTTTTTTATTTGGCTAGTCCCAGCTCTCATGCAGTTATAAATACACCCAAGTACTCATCATGCACTCTTACAATGATGCAGGCACTACATATGCATTGCTGTAATCACTCAGCCATTACTGTTGCACTGATGCAATCATTTAGGCACTATCTATGCAGTTATGCAATCACTAAGGTATAACTCATGTAGTTATATAATCACCCAGGCACTCCTGTTGCACTTCTTGAATCACGGAGGCACTACCTTTCTACTCTTGTAATCACTCAGCCAGTAGTCATGCTGTTATGAAATCACCCAGGCACTACTTTTACAGTCTTTTATTTACTCAGGCTCTACCTCAGTAGTCCTGCAATTACTCAAGAAGTACCCATGCACTTATAAAACCACCCAGTCACTTGCTATGTAGTCATGTAAATCCCCAGACATTATCCCTGCAGTCATGCAATCACCGAGGTGTTACCCATGTACTCCTTTAATCCCCTTGTACTCTTTCAATCACATACACACTTTTCATGTACTTATGTAATCACTCAGCCAGTACTCATGTACTTTTAAAATCACCCAGTCACTACCTTTGCACTCCTGTAATCAGTCAAGCAGCATCTTAGTAGTTCAGTAATCAGCCAGGCGGTGCTCATGAACTTATAAAATCATCCACTCACTTGCTATGTACTTCAGTAATCCACCAGATATTACCCTTGCAAGCATGTAATCATCGAGGGTCAAAGATATGTACTTTTCCTACAGTCATGCGATCATGCAGGCTGTACCTATGCAGTCATGTAATAACCTACACACTACCCTTGCAGTCGTAGAATCACCCATGCCCTTCTGTTGCATTCATCTATTCACCTAGGCAGTACTCAATGACTCATCGATCCCTTCAGGTGCTATTTATACACTTATCCATGCAGTCAATGTGTATGTTTGCACTCATGCAATTAGCTAGTCACTAGCCATCTTCTCCTGCAATTATCCAGTGACTACCCCTGCACTCATACAATCACCCAAGCACTACCTACGGAGTTTTGGAATCACTCAGGCAGATCTAGTACATGTCTCAGTTTCTAGGTTTTATATATATATTGCAGAAATATTGTATACATATTTCTTTTAGATATCATGATGATTTGAAAAGGTAGAGACATATGTATGCATGCTTTTAAGAATATGGATAGTCTTATAGATGAGTCATGTAATAGTCTGCTGCTTTATATTTGGCTAGGCCCAACTCTCATGCAGTTATAAAAACACCCAAGTACTCATCATGCATTCTTACAATGATACAGGCACTACATATGCAGTGCTGTAATCACTCAGCCATTACTGTTGCACTGATGCAATCATTTAGGCACTATCTATGCAGTTATGCAATCACTAAGGTATAACTCATGTAGTTATATAATCACCCAGGCACTACTGTTGCACTCCTTCAATCACAGAGGCATTACCTTTCTACTCTTGTAATCACTCAGTCAGTAGTCATGATGTTATGAAATCACCCAGGCACTACTTTTGCAGTCTTTTATTTACTCAGGCTCTACCTCAGTAGTCCTGGAATTGCCCAAGAAGTACCCATGCACTTATAAAATCACCCAGTCACTTGCTATGTAGTCATGTAAATCCCCAGACATTATCCCTGCAGTCATGCAATCACTGAGGTGTTACCCAGGTACTCCTTTAACCCCTTTGTACTCTTTCAATCACATACGCACTTTTCTTGTACTTATGTAATCATTTAGCCAGTACTCATGTACCCAGTCACTACCTTTGCACTCCTGTAATCAGTAAGGCAGCATCTTAATAGTTCAGTAATCACCCAGGTGGTACTCATGAACTTATAAAATCATCCACTCACTTGCTATGTACTTCAGTAATACATCAGATATTACCCCTGCAAGCATGTAATCATCGAGGGTCAAAGATATGTACTTTTCCTACAATCATGCGATCATGCAGGCTGTACCTATGCAGTCATGTAATAACCTACACACTACCCTTACAGTCATAAAATCACCCACGCCCTTCTGTTGCACTCATCTATTCACCTAGGCAGTACTCAATGTCTCATTGATCCCTTCAGATGCTATTTATACACTTATCCATGCAGTCAATGTGTATGTTTGCACTAATGCAATTAGCTAGGCACTATCCATCTTCTCCTGCAATTATCCAGTGACTACCCTTGCACTCATGCAATCACCCAAGCACTACCCACGGAGTTTTGGAATCACTCAGGCAAATCTAGTACATGTGTTAGTTTCTAGGTTTTACTATATTTTAGAAATATTGTATATATATTTGTTTTAGATATCATGATGATTTGAAAACATAGAGATATATGTATGCGTGCTTTTATCAATATGGGGAGAATCACTGAGGAGCACTTATGAACCTAGTCAGAGGTATGAGCAGGGCCAGTGTTTGGCTGCACCGACTTTTGCATAATTATACATTTTTTGCATTAGGCACAAAATTCATCATCTGTATTCTAATCTGCATATTTGAACAAAAAAAGCCTTGTTTGTAGCTCAAATGTCTCAAACGTTAACAAAAATGCAGTGTCAAGTGTTACAGCATGGTGGAAGGCCCTTTGCAAACCTAGAATGGTCATCTATTACTTGTTGCTAAATGTGGGTGTTAAATTGGTTCTAATGGTGTGCAAGCCACTCATGCTTCCCTCTGCGTCTCTGTTTCCTCTTTCTGCATTTCTGTTACTTCTTTGTGCACGTTTGTTTCTTTTTCTGCACTTCTCTTGTCTCATTCTGCAAACTTCTTCAACTTCCTGTACCTCAATTGCCTGTTTCTGCACCTCTATTGCCTCTTTCTGCAGTTCTTTTGTCTCCTTCTGCACTTCACTTGCCTCTTTCTGTAACTCTCTTGCCTCTTTCTGCACCTCTCTTGCCTCTTTCTGCACCTCACTTGCTTCTTTCTGCACCCCTTTTAACTGTTTCAGCCCCCCTGTTCCCTCTTTGTGGAACTCTCTTGCCTCTTTATACACCTCTCTTCCCTGTTTCTGCACCACTTTTTCCTCTCTCTGTACCTCTGTTCCTTGTTTGTTCACCTGTCTTGTCTGTTTCTGCACCCTTCGTGCATCTTTCACAACCTCTGTTGCTTCTTTCTGCAGTTCTGTTCCTCTTTCTGCACCCCTCCTGCCTCTTTTTGTAACCCTCTTGCCTCATTCTGCACCTCTCCTACCCCTTTCTGCACTCCTATTGTCTCTTTTTTCAGCTCTGTTGGTTCTTCCTGCACCTCTTTTGCTTCGTTCTGCAATTCACTTGCCTTTTTCTGTACCCCTCTTGCCTCTTTGTACACCTATGTTGGTTCTTTCTGCACTGTTCTGTCTTCTTCCTGCACCTTTGTTCTAAATTTCTCCATCCCTCTTACCTTTTTCTGCTCCCTTCTTCCCTCTTTCTGCACCTCTCTTGCCTCACTCTGCCCACATGTTCCCTCTTTCTGTGCCTCTATTGCCTGTTTCTGCAACTCTCTTGCCTCTTTCTGCAGTTCTCTTGCCTCCTTCTGTACCTCATTTGCCTCTTTTTGCACCTCTGTTGCTTCTTTTGCACTGCTCTTGCTTTTTTCTGCACCTCTCTTGTAAATTTCTGCACCCCTCTCATGCAATTATAAAAACACCAAAGTAGTCGCCATGCAGTCTTACAATGATGCAGGCACTAGATATTTAGTGCTGTAATCATTCAGACATTACTGCTGCATTTCTTTTTTCTGCACCCCTTTTCACTTATTTTGCAGCTCATGTGTAATTGTGACCATATTCCGAAAACCATATATACATTTGTTTGTAGCTTTAAATATAGGTGTTTTTTTAGTAATAGATAAGAATATTTGTATATCATTATTTTAATAATATTACATTATTTTAAAAATTATTTATTTTCAGATATTCTCCATTATTATTAAGAAAGATTTACCATGACAAAAATAACGCAAAAGAAAAAACAAGAAAAAAAACAATACTATTTAAAGAAGAGACAAAAGCAGGAATTAGATGAACTACAACATGTGGCAAAAAATAAAAAGTCTTGAGGTAAGAGAACAAAATAATTTATTAAAAGACTTTTAAGGACTGGAAAGGATTTTGAAAATGCTGAAAATAGAAAGAATACTTTTAGAACGAAGAAGAATGAAATGAAAAAAGGACAAATTAATGGAAATTCAGGAAATGACAAAACAATCTATGTTGGAAGAAGGATGAAAGAATATCACAATATTAGAAAACGTATGTATAAAAGTAGAGTAGTACAAAATTTATTGAAAGATTGCAAGAAATATAAAAAAGATCTGCATTTTATAAAAAGAAACAAGAGATTGAAAGTATAGTCGAAAAGGCTTTTGAATTGAAAAGAAGATTGTTTATATTAGTTCTGAAAAGAATGCGTACTTTGGATAAACACAATGCATTCTATGAAGGACAAAAGTAAAAGGAAAAGATTAATAAACAGAACTAACTTTTGTAACATTTTTTTGGGTGAATGGAAGCACAGTTCTAGTTCAGAACCTTTTTTTAATGAAGAGAGCTATTTCCAAAACAATACATTAGTTCACGCAGTTGATACCAGTGGTCGTGCTTATGAAGTTAGGAATGGTTGTGCAATTGAAAAAGAAAAGATGGTTCCAAGAAATGTGGAAGAAGTGATAGCTGAAGAAGTTCAAAGGGAGACGTACACAAGCTCCAGTGTATACATGGGATTGTAGTAGTATTTGTAGTATACGACAGGAGTCTATTGATATTTTACGAAATTTCTTACGAGAGTATACTAAAAAAAGTATTAAACAAAAGATTAAGATGTTGCAAGGACTAGATCCTTGTAAAGTGAGAAAAAATACTGGCTTGCAAGGACATTCTCTAGCTTGTCTTTCTAGAAAAGTGTGTCAAAGTGTTTTTCATCATTTGAGAATGTTAGCAGTACATCACTCTGCAATGTGGAAGTTAGTAAGAAGATTGTACTATGTAAAAAGTCCTGCTTTATTTTTAAGTGAAATAAACACTGCTCTTTTGCATGGGTCAGTATTGGATGTAAAAAATGTTTGTGATGATATAGAGCTTTGTTTCTTTAGTACTGGAGAAGAGTGTACACAAAGTGAGAGTTTGATAAGTGTAGGTGTTGAAGAGGAGGTGGAAGATAGTACTACTGAGAAGTTTGTAGAAGAAATTACAAAGTTTAAGGTAATTTGTTCTGAAAAACCAAACTATGTTTGTATTTGTTGTCGACGTACTCACTATAGAAATCAAACTAGGAATGTTGATCTGTATTTGAAAGTGAAAAGGAAAACAATGATAGGTGGGAGGAATTTGGTGCTTATTTGTTGATGGAAGGTGTTTTTGAGCTGGGTATTGATCAACGTATTTGTAAATATTGCTTCAGCAAATTAGAAGAGAACAAAATGCCAGCTAGAGCTGTACATAATAACCTAGAGTTAGTAGCTGTTCCTCCGGAACTGGTGGATTTAAATTCATATGAGTCTATTCTAATTCAATCTGTACACCCGTTTCAGGCTATAGTTCGTATGGAGCTGAAAACAGGTAAGCTGCCTCCATCAGATTTACAAGGAGGATTAAAAGAAAGAGTTGTCTATTTACCTTTAGATTTAAACAACAATATTGAAACTATTGGTGTAGAGAGAGAGGAAACTGAACCTGTAGTTATTCTAGTTAATGGTGTTCCAACAAAGAGTCGGAAAATATGGCAAGAGTTAGTAGATGTCACCAAAGTTCAAAAGGCTACGTTATATCTCATAAAAAACAATCTTTATTACAAAAATGTATATCTGGAAGGAGAAGAAATAGTTTTAGGAGATGATAGCGAAATTTTAAGTGGCCAAATCGAAAAAGTGGACATCTCCAGGAGTGAAGAAATGTATGAACATTATAGTGTACATCCTTTATATTCAAAGGAAGTGATTGAAAATACTATTGAATTATTCCAAATGAAGAAAGCGAAGGGAACTCCTATGAGTGTTTGGGAAAGAAGTTTAGAAGCCCGTTGTTTTCCACAGCTCTTCCCCACTGGAAAAGGTGGACGATATGATGAACGACCTGTGCAGATTCCTGCTTCAGAGTATCGTACAACAAGATTGTACTCGAAAGATCCAAGATTTCGACAATGTATTCCATATATATATCATCTTTTGTTTGAAAGTGACTTGTCTGGACTTTCCTATGCAGTGAACCACATATTAAAAACAGGAGTTCATCTTCAACATGTTTCTGCAAAGGAATTCATGGACAAAGTGCAACAAAGAGACAATCATTTAGAATCTCAATTGATTAATTTGATGGCGTGTCAACGTGGTACTAATGAATATTGGTATCGTCGTCACGGAGAACTTAAATGTATGTTAAGGAACTTAGGAACCCCTACATCGTTTGTTACGCTTAGCTGTGCTGAATACGCATGGGACGATTTACTTGAATTTCGACGAGAAGCAAATTCAAATATTAAAAACATTGAATTCAAGACAGCTGGAGAACTGTGTTCCTTGGATCCTGTAAATGTGTGCAGATATTTTAATCATAGGTTTCAAGCTATGATGTCTTTTATCTGCAATAAAAACAACCCACCTCTTGGAGAAGTTATTGATTTCTTTTGGAGAAAGGAGTACCAAGCCAGAGGTGCTCCTCATATACATATACTATTATGGATCAAGGATGCACCTAAATTTGGAACTGATTCTGATGAGACTGTTTTATCTTTCATTGAAGACTATGTTACATGTGGTATTCCAAAAACAGGAGAAGAAAATACCTTAAGACAACAAGTTTTACGGTTTCAAACTCATCGATGTGGGAAATATTGTCGACGGAAATACAAGTCAAAGGAAACATTTTATACAAAATGTCGTTTTGGATTCCCACTTCCAGTAATTTCCAGAGGAAGAGTCAACAGTTTCATGTCAGCAGTGAGGCATACTATAACTCGAAAATCTCCAAAGAATACTTACAATATAAAAAGAAGTGAAGATTCAAAGTATATTAATGATTACAATCCAGTGATTTTGACGATGTGGAATGCAAATATGGATATCCAGTATGTTGCAGATAATTCTATTGTTGTTGCTCGTTATGTTACATCATATATAACAAAATCTGACAAGACGGAGCTGAAAGAAATGTCAGAAGAAATTTCACAAGAGAAGACTCTTAGTAACAAATTGTACAGCTTTAGTTTGAAGATGCTTTCCCATCGAGAGATTGGATCCAACGAATGTTCAGATCGGTTGACATCTGCAAGTTTATATTCAAAATCAAGAGGAATCATTTCGATAAGTCTAGGTCTTGCTGCAACACGAAATAGAGTATTGAAATCTGTACAAGAAATTGAATACTTACCATTAAATGAACTGGAAAGTACAGATATTGTAAAAACAGACATGCTGGATACGTACTATCCTAAAAGAAGTCCACATCTGGAAAGCATATGTCTCTATGAAGTACTGCAATATTACAGCTTTAAGAGAAATGTTACAGAAAATATAAATGAAGAAAAATATGCAGTCATTGGATGTGATAGATGTTTGGTAAAACATGCCAAAGGAAATCTCATTAATCACAGCAAACTCAGTTGTGATACTGCAGATAAAAGGGAATTTTTCTATTTAGCACTTCTGCAACTCTTCAAGCCTTGGCGTACTGAAATGGAATTACTTGGAGATTTTCAGTGCCATGAATATTCTTTTAATGCATGTAAAGGTAGCATTGAGAATGCACAGTTTTTCCAAATTATCTACAAATGTTGAATGAAGAGATTGAACAAGAAACTACTATTGCATCTGAAATTGCTGGAGACAGTTCTCAAGATAGTCAAAGTTCTGCTCCACTGAGTCAAGATCCACTAGGAGAACCAATTCTTGAAAATGAAGCAGCAATAGCCATGAGTGAAGTAGAAACGGCAATGCAACAAGCAGAACAGGATATTATGGAGTTGGGAAACTTGGAAGAACAACTAAATATTGAACAGAAAGAAATATATCAGCAAGTTACACAACAGATAGACCATGGTTTACTTCATGAAAAAGAAGAATGCAACTCATTTAAACCTATTTGAATATATATCAGTGGTCAAGCTGGTACAGGAAAAAGTTTCTTAATTAAAGTTTTGACCAGTTATCTACAGAAAACCACCTAATCACATTTATCTTGTGTTGTAACCGCTCCAACTGGGTTAGCAGCACACAACATTAAAGGGATTACATTACATCATTTACTGATGCTACCAGTTGAACATGAAAACAAGTTGGAATATCACAAGCTATCTGGAGAAGCTTGTTATGAAGTTTCAAGAGTACTAAAGAAAATTAAACTTCTGATCATTGATGAGGTGAGCATGGTCCCAAACCTAATGCTTGCCTTTGTACATTTAAGAATGCAGCAGATTTTAAAAACCGATTATGATGTTTTATTTGGAGGAAAACATGTAATTGTATTCAGCGACCTACTGCAACTTACTCCTGTAAAAGGGCAACCAGTTTTTAAAACACTTGAGCATGAAGACACCAGGAAATCTTTGGGAAGTATTGGAAATGTCAACATTTGGTCTCATTTTGAATATAAAGAACTTATTAAGAATGTGCGACAAGCAAGTGATGAACATTATTGAAGCATTCTTCAAGATATAAGAATCGGTGTTTTGACAAAACATGGTAAAGAAGTTTTACAAAGTCGGCTACTTACAAACTTGTTTTCAAATGAAAATGTTGCTCCTGAAATAATATACAAAAAAATTGGAGAAAAGAAATCGATAATTTGCCTAATGCCAACACTGTAAGAGTGTTCTTCATTCAATCAAGAACTTTTGAAGCTGGAAAAACAACAAATAATGAAAATGGAAGCCATTGATAAAATAGAACACAAAGGAATTACTATTATTCTGTCAGAAAAATTAAAATCAAAATTGGATTATTTGGAAAAGTCTATATCTAAGACTGCTGGTTTAGAACATAATTTATATGTATGTGAAAACTGTTGGGTAATTTTACGGCGTAATTTGGATGTAGAAAAGGTTTAGTAAATGGAGCAATGGGAAAAGTTGTTGATTTTGTTAATTATCCAAATAGAGATGGAATTGAATTCTTGACGATTAAATTTGATCAGATTGAAGAGGTAAACAGATTGGACGTTGTGCTGTTCGTTTTTTGCTTGTTAAAGACTTGTATGTTCGTAGAAAACTGTTTCCTCTTTCTTTAGCATATGCAGTGACCATTCATAAATCTCAAGGTTTAAGTGTAGACAGTGCTTTGGTAAACATTGGAAGTACAGTGTTTAAAGAGGGCATGGCATATGTTGCATTGTCTCGAGTAAGAACATTATCTGGATTGTATTTAATTGACTTTGATGAAAGAAAGATTAGTGCAGATGCAAATTGTGTGAGAGAATAACCGGTTAAGAAGACTGTATGCTCCCAACTTAGGTGAATATCCCATATATGAAAAGCGTGTAGTATGTCCAAAACGAACATATGAGAAACACTCTAGTGAGGTTGGAAAGAAGAAAAAAATTCAAGAGAATGTTGAGGCTCCAAAGAAAATGAAAATGGACACTGTTGATGATATTGTAGGATACCAGTTAGAAAATAGTTCAGGTATCAACTGCTATGCTAATGTAATTGTGAATGTCGTGTTTTTTCTAGAAAATCTTCATCATCAAATTATGGAGAATCGAGAAAAAAGATTTTGTTCTTTGTTGCATTATATTTTTGAAAAATTGACAACTGATAAAACTAAAATCCAAACTGCTTCTGGCATTCGGCATCTTTTAGATATATGTTCTGGTTCTTCACAATTTACACTGAATGTACAAAAAGATGCTCAAGAATTTCTTATGTTTATGCTTGCAGTATTGGAAAGTGAAAGAATACAAATTGAAAATCTGTTTGGACTTCGATACAGAGGGATCATAAATGTGAAGACTGTTCATTTTCTTCTACCACTGAAATAGACACTGAACAATTCATATATTTGACAATACCAGATTGCAAAATCAGCTAATCAAGATATGGAATGTACTCACTGCAAATCTGAAATGTTGTCAACATTATTTATAGAAAGATTTGGACAATATGTAATTTTAATGCTACAACGTTGTAGAGCAGATGGAAGAAAATTGGAAACCAAAATAAATTTTTTTGTGGCTAGGCAACTGTCAATTTCAGGAAGAACTTTTAAAGCAGTGGCTATTCTTTTCCATGATGGACCTTCTACAACATCTGGACACTATACTGTGTATTTAAAGTGCAATAAAGGATGGACACATTGTAATGTTGCCCATTTGGAATTCAAACGTCAGTTGCCTAATGAATTACCGAATTCATATCAGATATTTTTGGTACCAGAGTTTTGAAAACATCAGTCGACCTATTGGGAAGATGTAAACTTCAATTAACGAGTTTATTTTAGATATTTTCAATGCAGATGATTTCGGAAACATCATTCGGCCTATTGGGAAGATGTCAACAATTGCTGTTTGAATTATCGTTTCTGTTCTTTGATATTGATATTGTATTTAGAAAATTGTGTTTCAAAGAAGCAGTTCATATATTTGATCTTTGTATTATATGCAATGTTAATGAGATTGTTTATTTTTGAAAATGTAAACAGATAGATGAGTTTGTTGTAAATATTTTGAACACAGATTTGTTTTTTTTTTTAACAATCTTATTGATTGTATTTTTTTGCCCGCTGTTACATGATGATCATCATTGAAATCACTGTATATGGTGAAATTCAATAGAATCTGAAAACAGCAAAAAATACAAACTGAATATATTATGTAATTCTAAAATTAAGTTGTGTTCTTAAAACTATAATATTATATGCACTAACAGTGTTTTTTCTTCTCTTTTACAGAAAGTAATTCTAAAGTTTGAAAATATTTTACATTTAGATTATAATAAAACAACTGCAAAATTGTTTCAATGAGTTTCATATCTACTTCAATAAAGAAGGTAAGATAAAGTAATGTAATAAGCATAATGTTATGAATTAATATTTACAGTCACTTTTATTGCAGTCATTCATTTTTTAAAACTGAATTATCTCACTCACCAAATCACTTTACTAGAACGCATGCTCTTCTTCAATCTCTGAAATATAACCTCTGTACCTACAAAATCACCTATGCATTACCAATATACAGCTTTATTCACTGTGGCAGTACCCATACAGCTCTGTAATCACCCACACATTACTTCTACAATGTTGCAATAACCCAAGTATTACCTATGCAGTCCTTCAATCATCCAGACATTTCTCCTCCACTTATACAATCACCTGAGCAGTAACAATGTATTCATGCAATCAATCATCCAAGCAATAATTATGCACTTACAAAATCACCCTAGCACTACCCATGTACTCCTACAATCACCCAGGCACTACTCATCCACTTATGCAATAACTCAGGCACTACCCATGTACTGTTCCAATCACCCATGCACTACCCCATGCACTCCTACAATCACCCAGCCAGTACCATGTACTTACCCAATCACTCCGCCAATACCCACACACTTATGAAATCACCATGCAGTATCTCTGCACTCCTCCAATCACCCAGACCCTAACCATGCACTCTTGCAATGATCCATGCATTAACTATAAACTCATGTAATTACCCAACGAATACCCGTGCACTTACAAAATTAGCGAGGCACAACCCATGTACTCCTGCAATCACCCAGGCACTAGTCATCCACTCATGCAATAAGTCAGGCATTACTCATGCACTACTCCTTTCACCCAGCTAGTACCAATGCAATTATCTAAACACTTTGCCAATACCCATCCACTTATAAAATCACCATGCACTATCCTTGCAGTCCTCTAATCACCCAGTCACTACCCATGCACTCCTCAAATCACCCAATCAGTACCATGTACTTACCCAATCACTCCGCCAATACCCAAGCACTTATGAAATCACCATGCGGTATCCCTGCACTCCTACAAACAGCCAGGCACTACTCATCCACTCATGCAATGACCCAGGCACTAACCATGTATTCAAGTAATCATCCAGACATTACCTATAAACTCATGTAATTACGCAGGCATTAAGCATGCACTTGTAAAATCAACCAAGCAATACCCATGCACTTACAAAATCATCCAGGCACTGCACATGTACTCCTGGTATCACCCAGGCACTACTCATGCACTTATGCAATAACCCAGGTACTACCCATGCACTGCTCCAATCACCCGTGCACTACCCCATGCAGTCCTCTAATCACCTAGGCACTACTTTTTCACTCCTTCAATTACCCAGGCACTACGCATGCACTCCAACAATCACCCAGGCACTACCCATGCACTCCTCCAATCACCCAGACACTACTCATGCATTCATGCAATCACCCAGGCACTACTTATACACTAATGCAATTATCTAGGTATTACCTATAAACTCATGCAATCACCCAACCATTGCCCATGCACTTACAAAATCACACAGGAATTACAAAAGCACTTCTCCAATCACCCAGGCACTACTCATCCACTGATACAATTATGTAGGCATTACCTATACACTGCTGCACTAACCCATGCACTACCCCATGCAGTCCTCTAATCACCTAGACACTACCTATTCCCTCCTTCAATTACCCAGGCACTACGCATGCACTCTAACAATCATCCAGGCACTACCCATGCACTCCTCCAATCACCCAGACACTACCCATGCATTCATGCAATCACCAAGGCACTACTTATACACTAATGCAATTATCTAGGTATTACCTATAAACTCATGCAATCACCCAACCACTGCCCATGCACTTACAAAATCACACAGGAATTACAAAAGCACTTCTCCAATCACCCAGGCACTACTCATCCACTGATACAATTATGCAGGCATTACCTATACACTGCTGCAATAACCCATGCACTACCCCATGCAGTCCTCTAATCACCTAGACACTACTTATTCACTCCTTCAATTACCCAGGCACTACGCATGCACTCCAACAATCTCCCAGGCACTACCCATGCACTCCTCCAATCACCCAGACACTACCCACGCATTCATGCAATCACCAAGGCACTACTTATACACTAATGCAATTATCTAGGTATTACCTATAAACTCATGCAATCACCCAACCATTGCCCATGCACTTACAAAATCACCCAGGAATTACAAAAGCACTTCTCCAATCACCCAGGCACTACTCATCCACTGATACAATTATGCAGGCATTACCTATACACTGCTGCACTAACCCATGCACTACCCATGCACTCCTGCAATCAACCAGCTATTAACCATAGGCGTATCCAATCACTCCACCAATACCGAAGCACTTATAAAATCACCACAATCTACTCTTCCACTCTTGCAATCACCTTGGCACAACCCATGCACTCATGGAATCATGCAGACATTACCCATAAACTAATGCAATCAGTCAAGCATTGCTCATGTATTCTTCCAATCTTCCATACATTACCTCCGCACTCATGCAATCACTGAGGCATTAACAAAGCAGTTACAAAATCACCCAAGCACTACCCATGCACTCCTCCGATTGCTCAGGCACTACTCATCCACTCATGCTATAACCCAGGCACTACTCATGCACTGCTCCAATCAACCATGCACTACCCATGCACTCTTCCAATCACCCAGCCAGTAGCCATGCACTTATCCAATCACTCTGCCAATACCTAAGCACTTTTAAAATCATCATGCACTACCTTTGCACTCATCCATTCACTCAGGCACTACCCATGTACTCATGCAATCATCCAGGCATTACCCATGCACTCATGCAATCACCCATGCACTACCCATGCACTCCTCTAATCAGCTAGACACTCCTCATTCAGTCCATCCATTACCCAGGCACTACCCATGCACTCCTCCAATCACCTACTCACTACCCATGCACTCCTCCAAACACCCATTCACTACTCATGCACTCTTCCAATCACTCAGCAAGTACCTATAAACACATGTAATCACTCCGCCACTACCCAGCACTTATAGAATCACCATGCACTACCTTTGCACTCTTCCTATCACCCAAGCACTAGCCATGAGCTCCTGTAATCACCCAGACACTACTCATTCACTACTTCAATTACCCAGCTAGTAGCCATGTACTCTTCCAATCACTCAGGCAATATCCTTGTAGTCTTCCAATTACCCAGGCACTACCCATACACCCATGTAATCATCTAGATATTATCCATGCACTTCTTCATGCAACACATACAAATTTTTCTGTTTGAACCAAAGAGATAGTTCTAACAAGAACCGTTTTTTCTTCCTTTTTAAAAAAACTTTTGTTGTGTTTCTTTTAACTATTTTATGTATTTTTTGGTGTTTTTTTAAAAAACGGAAAAAAATAACAGAACGAGCTATAAAACTTTGCAATTAAAACAGGCATTGCAACAAAAAAAAATTAACAGTTGTGGTTTCTTGCTGCAGAAACCACAGCATCGACAGACTGTTCTCCATAGCAGACAACAGTTTTACATTTGATGCAGCGTTGTTCCAATTTGGCAAATTCGGGGCGAATGTCAGGTCCACGAGATGAGGAACTTGAAGCTGCTGAGGTGCTTGGACCAGCAACCTGGTCATCTTGCTGGGAGAGTTCTTGCGCGTGATGATGTTGCTCGCGGGCCATATGTCGTGGGTGGATAGTTTGGAGGTGCTTCATCATACTTGAAGTACCACAAGAATATTTTTTTTCACTGCCACGAGATAGCACCCTCGGACAGAGTGTGCAGCTCACCTTCCGGGCGTTGACTTTTTTTTTCCCCATCTGGTATGGTGAAGAACGCCCACAAGACACTCTCCTTTCGTTTCTTCACCGTTTCCTCCAAATCTTCTTCATCAGATGGTAAATCCACAACTGGAACTGAAAAAGCCATTTTTTCTGTTGTTTTAAAAACTCCCAAAAAATGCCAAGAAATAGCAGAGAAAACACAGCAGGTGTATCTCCTCTGATGGTCTTGAAGGAATGAAAAAAATGGGTGGGGTCCTTCAAGTTCTAGAATCAAAACCTTCTAAACCAATGAAATGCTTTCTTTTGAAGTCACATGGGAGTCGCGCACCAGGCGCGCAACCAGCGCGCACCCGACATGACTTCCAGAAAATATATTTAAGAATAATATAACTTTATTGCAATTACAAATATATGATTTTTATAATTAGTTTAGATAATCTCTTGCTGTAATATACATATTAAAGTTATATGCATATACTTTTAAAACATACAAATTTTCACGGGAGTCACGCACCCGGCGCGACCCCCGGAAATACGTACATGACGTTACGTGGGGCCGGGCACCGCGCACCCGTCGCATACCAAACGCGCATCCTACACGACTTTAGCAATATCGCAACTTGAATCCGCGCACCCACCGAGACAGGTAAACAATCGGTACGCGACTCCACTTTTAAAAAAAAAAAATATATATATATATTTATATTTTAGAAAAGAAAAAACATTACATTATTTTTATAACAAATAAAAAGCTAAGAAATAATATTTTTGGGATATCACAGTTACAAAATATCACTTTAAAAACCTTTGAAATTCACTAAAAAACCATAGGTTTCAGGAACGTTATAGTTAGAAATGAGCATTTAAAAGCCTTAGAAATTCACTGAAAAAACCATAGGTTTCAGGGACGTTATAATTAGAAATTAGCATAAAAACCTTGGAAATTCACTGACAAAACCATAGGTTTCAGGGACGTTATAGTTAGAATTTAGCATTTAAAAAACCTTAGAAATTCACTGAAAAAACCACAGGTTTCAGGGACGTTATAGTTAGTTGGACATTTCACTCGTACAAAACCAGAGAAATTCGTCCATTATAGTTAGTTCAGCTAACTATAACTCTCACCCCCGCAATGCACTGCTGATGACGTCACATTTTACATCATTCATGACATGGTCAGTGACATCACTGATGACATCACTGGTTACATCTCAAATGACATCACTGATGACATCATCCAGTGACTGTGTGTTTCTGTAAAGTTTAAATATGTTTTATATATATATAGTCCAAGGTGTATTGAAGAATGAGTGGGTGTATGACTGTCTGAAAGGATGATTTAATAGGTGTGTGACTGACTGTATAAGTGAGTGATTAAACGTGTCTTACTGAATGCATGGGTTAGTTGCTAAACTGTGTGAATGTCTGTATCAGTCTGTTAGTTGGTGTGTAAGCAGCTGCATGGGTTGGTGAGTAGCTACATGAGTGTCTATATGGGTTATTGATTGGTTGTCTGAGTATCTGTATGGGTGCCTGAGTGGGTGGGTGGGGGGTGTGTGACTCTGTGCATAGATGTGTGAGTGGGTAATTCACTGGGTGTATGGGTTCAAGAGTGCATCTGTGAAGGGCTGAAGGGGTGGGTGAGTGTGTGTATGGGTGTGTTGGTGATTGAACGGTTGTCTCAGTGGTACGTGTGCGAGTATCATATGTGAGAGGGCAGTATATGTGAGTGTTGGGGTATATAAATCACTATATGTGAGAGTGAGTGATTGTGAGAGTAGCTGTATGGATGAGTGTGTGCTTGTATCAGTGATTGTATAAGAGAGTAAGTATGTGTTAGTATCTGTATGAATAAGTGAGGTGGTGTGTGTATAACTGTATAGGTGAGTAAATGGGAGTGTGAATGATTCTTTGCATGATTGACTAGGTGTGTGAGTAACTCTTTGGATGAGTGGCGATGTGTGTGTGTCTGTATAGCTGAAAAGAAGGGGGACCCCTGACAGAATGAAGGCAGGTAAACAGGGGAAATAAGGAACACCAATATCAAAAGCAACTACCTGCCCTAACTAATACAAGCAAGGCCCTAAGGAAGGGTCCTAGAATTACTCTACTGTCTGTCTGTATAGCTGTATGAGTGCAAATGATAGTGCTGTATTGATAAGTGACTGCCTGTATGAGTGACTGTATGGGTGAATGAGTGGACGTGTGTGTAGACCTAGGAATCAGTGAGTGGGTATGTAGTAACTGGTATTGGTGTGTCTATGGTTTCGAAAATGGTAGTCTGTATTTTAGAGTGGGTATATCAAAGGTTATATTAGGGTGTGAGGAGGTGCATCAGATTATCGTGTGGATGATGTCATCAGTGATGTCATCAGTGATGTCATTTGAGATGTCATCAGTGATGTCATCAGTGATGTCACTGACCATGTCATGAATGATGTAATATGTGACATCATCAGCATTGCATTGCGGGGGCACGAGTTATAGTTAGCTCAACTAACTATAACGGCCGAATTTCTCTGGTTTTGTCGAGTGAAATGTCCAACTAACTATAACGTCCCTGAAACCTGTGGGTTTTTTCAGTGAATATATATATATATATGTATTCATGGTCCAGTAGAAGGCTGTGAAGCCGAAACGCGTAGACCGTCCTATTTTCACCTGTGATGCACTGTGGTGTGTGCTAAAATAAAATAACCCTGTTATTTATTTATGCTGAAGTGGTGCCGTGTTCTCTCGTTGAAGGCCAAGGATCAACATGGTGTGTTTGCAATATATTACCTACTGGCGGTTGCCAGTAGGTAGTTATAGTTACAACCTAGTTTCCATAGGAAAAGCATTTTTTGATTTGTTAATAAATTTATCGGCGTTTGACGAATCTTTGCAAAATTCTCCCAAAAAAAGTCTATCCAGGTCAGCTCCTATCCTGAAAGTTTGGGGGTGATTCGTCAAGCGGGGGCTGAGAAAAAAGGGGGGTCCCAAAACGCGTTTTCCCATGTTAATTTCCATAGGAAATTTTGCGACGAGCTACAGCCCGAACTGCTGAACGGAATTACCCCATATTTGGCAGAAAGGTAGAACTTGGTCCAGAAAGTGACCTTTTTTTAAAATGGTGTAAATCCGTTCAGTAGTTTTTGAGAAATTCAAAAAATAAGAGTCAAAAAATCAATTTCCCATAGGAAACTTTGTGCAAGGCTACAGCCGAAACTACTGAACGGAATTACCCCAAATTTGGCACAAAGGTAGTGCTTGGATCAGAAAGCGACCTTTTTTTTAAATGGTGTAAATCTGTTCAGTAGTTGCTGAGAAATTAGAAAAATAAATGTTTTGATATCTGGGCGGAGCCTAAGTCCCTTGCACGAGCTTCACTTCATTGGCTGCCAACACTCCAAACCAGGAAGTGTTGGCAGCCATCTTGTGGCTTGGTAGAAGCGAGTCGCTAGAAAACAGAGAAACAAAGGTATAAAACAAGAGAAGGGGGCAGGGTAGAAACACCCTGACCCCCTAGGCCTGCTCAGGGGGTCCCAAAAAAGATATATATTTTTTTGTTGTAATTTCGGCAAGTTTGCACAGTGGTGCAGGGAGGCGGCGGGGCCTGACATAGCAAGTGTGCAAACGCACCCCCTGGCACATTGTAAATTGGGGGATTAAGTCCCCTTCAATCCTGAGGGTCCCTGGGGGCGAACTAGCCCACCAGGTACCTCCAGTATGCACCAGGGAGCTGCGTTGCAGAGAGGTGTTGAGAGGCCACGCCCCTTTCTACACCTCTCTGCAACGCAGGTCTAGGGCACTTACTGGAGGTAGCTGGTGGGCTAGTTGGCCCCCAGGGACCCTCAGGACTCAAGGGGATGAAATCCCCAAATTTACAACGCTCCAGGGGGCGCGTTTGCACAGTGGTGCAGGGAGGGGGCGTGGCCTGATGTGACAAGTGTGCAAACGTGCGCTGTGGTGCTTTTTAAGTTGGGGGATTGAGTCCCCTTGAATCCTGAGGGTCCCTGGGGGTCAACTAGCCCACCAGGTACCTCCAGTATGCGCCAGGGAGCTGCGTTGCGGAGAGGTGGTCCAAGGCCATGCCCCCTTTTTACACCACTCTGCAACGCAGCTCTGTTTCGCTTACTGGAGGTAGCTGGTGGGCTAGTTGGCCCCCAGGGAGCCTCAGGACTCAAGAGGACTTAATCCCCCAATTTACAACGCACCAGGGGTGCTTTTGCACAGTGGTGCAGGGAGGGGGCGTGGCCTGATGTAACAAGTGTGCAAACGTGCCCTGTGGCGTGTTTTAAGTTGGGGGATTAAGTCCCCTTGAATCCTGAGGGTCCCTGGGGGCCAGCTAGCCCACCAGGTACCTCCAGTATGCGCCAGTGAGCCTCGTTGCAGAGAGGTGTTCAGAGGCCACGCCCTTTTACACCTCTCTGCAACGCAGCTCTGTGGCGCTTACTGGAGGTACCTGGTGGGCTAGTTGGCCCCCAGGGACCATCAGGACTCAAGGGGAATTAATCCCCCAACTTAAAACGCGCCAGGGGCGCGTTTGCACAGTGGTGAAGGGAGGGGGCGGGGCCTGACATAGCAAGTGTGCAAACGCACCCCCTGGGACATTGTAAATTGGGGGATTAAGTCCCCTTAACTCCTGAGGGTCCCTGGGGGTGAACTAGCACACCAGGTACTTCCAGGATGTGCCAGGGAGCTGCGTTGCAGAGAGGTGTTGAGAGGCCACGCCCCTTTTTACACCTCTCTGCAACGCAGCTCTGTGGCGCTTACTGGAGGAAGCTGGTGGGGTAGTTGGCCCACAGGGACCCTCAGGACTCAAGGGGATTTAATCCCCCAATTTACAACGCTCCAGGGGGCGCGTTTGCACAGTGGTGCAGGGAGGGGCGTGGCCTGATGTGACAAGTATGCAAACGCGCCCTGTGGTGCGTTTTAAGTTGGGGGATTAAGTCCCCTTGAATCCTGAGGGTCCCTCGGGGCCAGCTAGCCCACCAGGTACCTCCAGTTTGCGCCAGTGAGCTGCGTTGCAGAGAAGTGTTCAGAGGCCACGCCCCTTTTACACCTCTCTGCAACGCAGCTCTGTGGCACTTACTGGAGGTACCTGGTGGGCTAGTTGGCCCCAGGGACCATCAGGAATCAAGGGAATTAATCCCCAACTTAAAACGCACCAGGAGGCGCGTTTGCACAGTGGTGAAGGGAGGGGCGGGGCCTGACATAGCAAGTGTGCAAACGCACCCCTGGCACATCGTAAATTGGGGGATTAAGTCCCCTTCACTCCTGAGGGTCCCTGGGGGTGAACTAGCCCACCAGGTACTTCCAGTATGCGCCAGGGAGCTGCGTTGCAGAGAGGTGTTGAGAGGCCATGCCCCTTTTTACACCTCTCTGCAACGCAGCTGTGTGGCGCTTACTGAAGGTAGCTGGTGGGCTAGTTGGCCCCCAGGGACCCCCAGGACTCAAGGGGATTTAATCCCCCAATTTACAACGATCCAGGGGGCGCATTTGCACAGTGGTGCAGGGAGGGGGCGTGGCCTGATGTGACAAGTGTGCAAATGCGCCCTGTGGCGCGTTTTAAATTGGGGGATTAAGTCCCCTTGAATCCTGCGGGTCCCTGGGGGTCAACTAGCCCACCAGGTACCTCCAGTAAGCGCCAGGGAGCTGCGTTGCAGAGAGGTGGTCCAAGGCCACGCCCCCTTTTTACACCACTCTGCAACGCAGCTGTGTGGTGCTTCCTGAAGGTAGCTGGTGGGCTAGTTGGCCCCCAGGGACCCTGAGGACTCAAGGGGACTTAATCCCCCAATTTACAACGCACCAGGGTGTGCGTTTGCACAGTGGTGCAGGGAGGGGGCGTGGCCTGATGTGACAAGTGTGCAAACGCGCCAGTTGGGGGATTAAGTCCCCTTGAATCCTGAGGGCCCTGGGGGCCAACTAGCCCACCAGGTACCTCCAGTATGCGCCAGGGAGCTGCGTTGCAGAGAGGTGTTCAGAGGCCACGCCCCTTTTTACACCTCTCTGCAACGCAGCTCTGTGGCGCTTACTGGAGGTACCTGGTGGGCTAGTTGGCCCCCAGGGACCATCAGAACTAAAGGGAAATTAATCCCTCAACTTAAAACGCTCCAGGGGGCGTGTTTGCACAGTGGTGAAGGGAGGGGTTGGGGCCTGACATAGCAAGTGTGCAAAGCACCCCCTGGCACATTGTAAATTGGGGGATTAAGTCCCCTTCACTCCTGAGGGTCCCTGGGGGCGAACTAGCCCACCAGGTACTTCCAGTATGTGCCAGGGAGCTGCGTTGCAGAGAGGTGTTGAGAGGCCACGCCCCTTTTTACACCTTTCTGCAACGCAGCTCTGTGGCGCTTACTGGAGGTAGCTGGTGGGCTAGTTGGCCCCCAGGGACCCTCAGGACTCAAGGGGATTTAATCCACCAATTTACAACGCTCCAGGGGGCGCGTTTGCACAGTGGTGCAGGGATGGGGCGTGGCCTGATGTGACAAGTGTGCAAACGTGTGGCACGTTTTAAGTTGGGGGATTAAGTTCCCTTTAATCCTGAGGGTCCCTGGGGGCCAACTAGCCCACCAGGTACCTCCAATAAGCGCCAGGAAGCTGTGTTGCAGAGAGGTGGTCCAAGGCCACGCCCCCTTTTTACACCACTCTGCAACGCAGCTCTGTGGCACTTACTGGAGGTAGCTGGTGGGCTAGTTGGCACCCAGGGACCCTCAGGACTCAAGGGGACTTAATTTCCCAATTTACAACGCACCAGGGGATGCGTTTGCACAGTGGTGCAGGGATGGGGTGTGGCCTGATGTGACATGTGTGTACTTATGCAATCAGACCGCCAAAACCCAAGCACTTATAAATTCACCATGCACTCTCCTTGGAGCACTCTAATCATCCAGTCACTACCCATGCACTCATGCAATGACCCATGCACTAACTCATGCACTGCTACACTACCCTGAGCAGTACCCATGCAGTCCAGCCATCGCCCTGTCACTACCCATGCACTCCTCCAATCACCCAGCGAGCACCATGTACTTATCCAATCACTCCACCAAAACCTAAGCACTTATAAATTCACCATGCACTCTCCTTGCAGTACTCTAATCATCCACTCAGTACCCATGTACTTATGCAATGACCCAGGCACTAACTCATGGCAAATACAGAGGAGGTCATGCTAATCACAGGGGTAACCCAACGCATAGTGTTCCCTAGTGTATGTAGGTGTTTTCACTGTATTCTAAGTGTCTTTTAGCATAGCACTGGCTCCGGTCCTGGTTAGTCAGAGTCAGTTACCACCAGTACCCGTCAGTAAAAGTTGGGGGCACAGGAGGACTTTCTGCTCCTCTGTTGGTTCTTTCTGCACATCTCTTGCTTCTTCCTGCACTTTTGTTCGTCTTTCTGAACTTCTGTTGACTCTTTCAGCATTTGTCTTGCTTCTTTCTGCGCTTTTCTTCCTCTTTCTTCAAATGTCCTACCTTTGTAGGCATAGTTAGAAATTAGCATTTAAAAAACCTTTGAAATTCACTGAAAAAACATAAATTTCAGGGACGTTATAGTTACAAATTAGCATTTAAAAAACCTTTGAAATTCACTGAAAAAACCATAGGTTTCAGGGACGTTATAGTTACAAATTAGCATTTCAAAAACCTTTGAAATTCACTGAAAAAACCATAGGTTTCAGGGACGTTATAGTTAGTTGGACATTTCACTCATACAAAACCATAGAAATTCTGCCGTTATAGTTAGTTGAGCTAACTATAACTTGCGCCCCCGCAATGCACTGCTGATGACGTCACATATTACATCATTCATGACATGGTCAGTGACATCACTGATGACATCACTGATGACATCTCAAATGACATCACTGATGACATCACTGATGACATCATCCACGTGAAAATGTGATGCACCTCCTCATACCTTAATAAAACCTTTGATACACCCACTCCAAAATACAGACTACCATTTTCGAAACAATAGAGACACCAATACCAGTTACTACGTATGCACTCACTGATTCATAGGTCTACACACACATCCACTCATTCACCCATACAGTCACTCATACATGCAGTGACTCATCAATACAACACTATTATAGGCACTCATACACCTATACAAACACTCACACACCGCCACTCATCCAGAGTTACTCAAACACCTAGTCAGTCATGCAAAGAATCAATCACACTTCTATTTACTCACCTATACAGTTATACACACACAACCTCACTTATTCATACAGATACTAACATATACTTACTCTCTTATACATTCACTGATACAATTACACACTGATCCTTACAGCCACTCTCACAATCACTGGCTCTCATGTATAGTCATTTATATACTCCAACTCTCACATGCACTGTGTTTTACATATGTAGTTACTTGGACATATAGCACTGAGACATTCATTCACTCACTAACACACCCATACACACACTCACCCACCCATACAGCTGTTTCCACATGCACTCTTGAACCCATACACCCAATGAATCAACCACTCATATCTATGCACCGAGTCACACACCTCCCATCCACCCACACACACACTCAGGCACCCATACAAATACTCACGCAACCAATCAATAACCCATATAGACACTCATGTAGCTACTCACCAACCAATGCAGCAGCTTACACAGCATTAGGAAGACTGATATAGACATTCACACAGTTTAGTCACTAATCCACGCCTTCAGTAAGACACATATAATCACTCACTTATACAGTCAGTCACGCACCTACTAAATCCTCCATCCAGACACTTATGCACCCACTCATTCTTCAATACAACTTGGTCAATATATATATAAAACATATTTAAACTTTACAGAAACACGCAGTCACTGGATGATGTCATCAGTGATGTCATTTGAGATGTCATCAGTGATGTCATCAGTGATGTCACTGACCATGTCATGAATGATGTAATATGTGACGTCATCAGCAGTGCATTGCGGGGGCGCGAGTTATAGTTAGCTCAACTAACTATAACGGCTGAATTTCTATGGTTTTGTATGAGTGAAATGTCCAACAAACTATAACGTCCCTGAAACCTATGTTTTTTTCAGTGAATATATATATATATGTATTACCTACTGGCGGTCGCCAGTAGGTAGTTATAGTTAGAATGTATTTTCGATAGGAAAAGAAAAGTGTTTTTTGATTTGCCAATATCTTTGGCGCCGTTTGACGAATCTTCGTGAACGTTTCAAAACTAATGGGGCGCTCCGGTCAGCTCCTGTCTTGGAAGTTTCAGGGTGATTTGTCAAGCGGGGGCTGAGAAAAAAGGGGGTCCCAAAACGTGTTATCTCCATGTTAATTTCCATAGGAATTTTGAAACAGGTTACAGCCCGAACTGCTGAACGGAATTACACCAAATTTGGCAAAAAGGTAGGTCTTGGTCCAGAAAGCAACCTTTTTTTTAAATGGTGTAAATCCGTTCAGTAGTTCCTGAGAAATTAAAAAAAGAAAATATCTGAGCACCGAGGAGGGTTCGCGAACCCTCCCGGGCATGAGCTTCACACTGATTTGCTGCCAACACTCCAAACCAGGAAGTGTTGGCAGCCATCTGGTGACTCAGTAACCAAGTCACAAGAAAAAGGGTGAAAAAAAGATGAACAACAAGAAAAGGGGGCAGGGTAGAAACACCCTAACCCCTTAGGCCTGCTTAGGGGGCCAAAAAAAGCATTTCTTTTTAAAAAATCAGCAGAATTTGCGCTGGGTGCGTGAATCTTGCCAAAAAAAATTGAGCCCCTGGGTGGGCCAGGTCCTGGGGCAAAGCCAAAATTAAATAGCAGGGGCCCACGGGGACCGCCACCTCCCCGGGGCGATGCTAGTTATATGAGGGGGCACGTGGCCCCCCGCAGCCCCGGGGACCGCCACCTCCTTGGGGCTTAAATAAATGTAAATAGGTGTGGGGGAGCTCCTGTTCACCCACACTGCCCCGGGGACCACCACCTACCCGGGGCACTAATTATTCAAAATCAGGGCTCCGTTACGGCCCCGGGGACCACCACCTCCCCGGGGCTTTACAAATGGAAGAAGGGCGGCCCCCATCCTGGAGCCCTTGATGGCCCTGGGGACCACCACCCCCCAGGGCCGGCTCCTGCAATGTCCCGGGGTGCCTACCCCTAGGACATTGCTGTTTGCTATGGCAGGGCGGCAGCACGGCTCCCGCCCTGCCATAGCAAACTCTGCTTTGCTTCGTTGGAGCGAGAGCAGGAAATCCTGCTCTCGCTTCAATGAAGCAAAGCAGCATTGCTTTTGAGCAAGGGGAGCTGCATGTCAGCAGCTCCCCTTGCTCAAAAGCAATGCCGGCTCCCGCAGGAGGCGGGAAGCTGTTAGGACCGTGGGGGCATTGGGGCTCCCTCCACGGTCCCCAATGCAAAAGGCCAGCCCTAGGGGATGGGGTTCCCGGGGCCAGGAGTGGCCCGGGAGGGGGGCCACGTGGCCCCCCTTCTCTTTAATTTAAAAAAAAGAATGGCTGGGCCCTGGGGGATTGGGTCCCCGGGGCCGAAATCAGCCTTGGGAGGGGGGCCGTGCAGCCCCCCTCCTCAAATAAAAATAATTTTAATAATGGCCAAGCCCCGGTGTATGGGGTCCCCGGGCCCAATAGTGGCCCGGGGAAGGGGGGCCACGTGGCCCCCCTTTCCTACAAATATTTAATAAAAAAAGAGGCCATGCCCCGGAGGATGGGATCCCCGGGGCCAAAAGTGGCCCAGGGAAGGGGGGCCACATGGCCCCGTTTCCCTATAAATACATAAAAAAAAGGAGGCCATGCCCCGGGTGATGGGGTCCCCGGGGCTGAAATCGGCCTTGGGAGGGGGGTCGCGCAGCCCCTTCCCGTTTAAAATAAAAAAGGGGTCAGACCCTGAAGGATGGGGTCCCCAGGGCCACAAAAATAGTAAAAGAAGGGAGGCCACACAGCCGCCCTTCTAAAAAAAAAAAAAAAGACGGCACCACGCCGGAGGCCCCGCCCTCTCCCTGCACCTTTCTGCAAACGCGCTCCCTGGCGTGTTCTAAGTTGGGGGATTAAGTACCCATGAATACTGAGGGTCCCTGGGGGCCAACTAGCCCACCAGATACCTCCAGTAAGCACCACATAGCTGGTTTGCAGAGAGGTGGTCAAGAGGCCACGCCCCTTTTTACACCACTCTGCAAACGCGCCTCTTGGCGCACTGCTGGTGGGGCGATGAGGTCCTCTTGTGTCCTGAGGACCTCAGGACACAAGTGGACTTCATCCCCCAAGCAGCAGTGCGCCAGGAGCCGCGTTTGCAGAGTGGTGTAAAAAGGGGGCGTGGCCTGGACCACTCTCAGCAATCCAGATGTGTGGCACTTACTGGAGGTACCTGGTGGGCTAGTTGGCCCCCAGGGACGCTCAGGAATGAAGGGGACTTAATACCCCAACTTAGAATGCACCAGGAGGCGCGTTTGCAGAGTGGTGGGAAAAGGGGGCGTGGCCTTTGTCCACCTCTCAGCAATCCCACTGTGTGGGGCTTACTGGAGGTAAGACATAGGCTAGTTGGCCCCTCAAGGACCCCCAGCGCCGAAGGGGTCTTCAATCCCCATCCAAGAGCGCGCCAGGGAGCGTGTTTGCAGAGTGGTGGGCAAAGGGGGCATGGCCTGCTATGAGAACTTAGCAATCCTGCTGTGTGGGACTTACTGGAGGTAATAGGAGGGGTAGTTGGCCCCCAAGGTTGTCGTTGGGGGCCAACTACCCTTCTTGTTACCTGCAGTAAGTTCCACACAGTGGGATTGCTAAGACGTCTAAGGAGGACATGCCCCCCTTTCTCCACCACTCTGCAAACACGCCTACTGGCAGACTACGGGATGGGGGATGAAGTCCAATTTACTCCTGAGGGACTTTGGGGGCCAAGAAGCCCTCTTGGTACCTCCTCTAAGTCCTATGCAGTGAAATTCCTGAGCGCTGGTCGGAGGCCCAGCACCCTTTCTCCACCACTCGGCAAACGTGACTACTACTTAAAGAAGCATCTTTCTGCACCTCTGACTTAGAGGTAGTTTTAATCCCCCTGCCCTATTATGTACTAGGGCCTTACAGAGGAGGTCATGCCAATCACAGGGGTACCCCAACGCATAGCTGTTCCCTAGTGTATGTAGGTGTTTTCACTGTATTCTAAGTGTCTTTTAGCATAGCACTGGCTCTAGGCCTGGTTAGTCAGAGTCAGTTACCACCAGTACCCGTCAGCAAAACGTTGGGGGCACAGGATGACTTTGCAACAAGGCCTCTTTCTGCTCCTCTGTTGGTTCTTTGTGCACATCTCTTGCTTCTTTCTGCACCTTTCTTCATCTTTCTGGACTTCTGTTGCCTCTTTCTGCATTTCTCTTGCTTCTTTCTGCGCCTTTCTTCCTCTTTCTGCACATGTCCTACCTCTGTAGGCATAGTTAGAAATTAGCATTTAAAAACCTTTGAAATTCACAGAAAAAACCACAGGTTTCAGGGACGTTATAGTTAGAAATTAGCATTTAAAAAACCTTTGAAATTCACTGAAAAAACCATAGGTTTCAGGGACGTTATAGTTAGAAATTAGCATTTAAAAAACCTTAGAAATTCACTGAAAAAACCACAGGTTTCAGGGACGTTATAGTTAGTTGGACATTTCACTCGTACAAAACCAGAGAAATTCGGCCGTTATAGTTAGTTCAGCTAACTATTAACTCGCGCCCCGCAATGCACTGCTGATGACGTCACATATTACATCATTCATGACATGGTCAGTGACATCACTGATGACATCACTGATGACATCTCAAATGACATCACTGATGACATCATCCATGTGATAATCTGATGCACCTCCTCATACCCTAATAAAACCTTTGATACACCCACTCTAAAATACAGACTACCATTTTCGAAACCATAGACACACCAATACCAGTTACTACATACCCACTCACTGATTCCTAGGTCTACACACACATCCACTCATTCACCCATACAGTCACTCATACATGCAGTCAATCATCAATACGGCACTATTATGTACTCATATACCTATACAGACACTCACACACCGACACTCATCCATAGAGTTACTCACACACCTAGTCAGTCATGCAAAGAATCAATCACACTCCCATTTACTTACCTATACAGTTATACACACACCACCTCACTTATTCAAACATATACTAACACATACTTACACTCTTATACAATAACTAATACAAGCACACACTCATCCATACAGCCACTCTCACAATCACTCACTCTCACATATAGTCATTTATATACTCCAACACTCACATATACTGCCTTTCAAATATGTAGTTACTCACACATGTACCACTGAGACATCTAAACACTCACCAACACACCCATACATACACTCACCCACCCATGCAGCCCTTCACAGATGTACTCTTGAACCCATACAGCCAGTGAATCATCCACTCACACATCTATGCACAAAGTCACATACCCCGCAACCACCCTCACAGACACTCGGGCACCCATACAGATACTCAGACAACCAATGAATAACCCATATTGACACTCATTTAGCTCCTCACCAACCCATGCAACCGCTTACACACCAACTGACAGACTGATACAGACATTTACACAGTTTAGTCAGTAACCCATGCATTCAGTAAAACACGTTTAATCACTCACTTATACAGTCAGTCACGCACCTACTAAATCATCCATTCAGACACTCATACACACAGTCACTGGATGATGTCATCAGTGATGTCATCATTGATGTCATTTGAGATGTCATCAGTGATGTCATCAGTGATGTCACTGACCATGTCATGAATGATGTAATATGTGACGTCATCAGCAGTGCATTGCGGGGGCGCGAGTTATAGTTAGCTGAATTAACTATAACGGCTGAATTTCTTTGGTTTTGTACGAGTGAAATGTCCAACTAACTATAACGTCCCTGAAACCTGTCGTTTTTTCAGTGAATATATATATATATATATATATTCTCAACAAGGTGCCCAATAGCATTTTTGAAGGGTGCACTCGACATCGCTTGCGCTCTCCGGCCTGATATGCTGCTTGTCTCGCGCTCCAACCATTAATCTTTTCGCCGACGCGTTTCGAGGCTACACGCCTCTTCTTCTCGGGCTGCTGAAGAAACTGCATCACAGGCTCACACAGGCATGATTTCCGGCATCTTTTATCTCTATTAGAGCTTCGTTTCAGCTGCGCTCAGTGCAATATCATATCAGTGCATTGTGGGATATATAGTTCCCAGTGTGAGTCAAAAAATAAAACCTTAAGTAGGTGTGATGCTCATTCTTAATTAAAAGCTTTTACTTTTCCTTAGTAGGATGTAGAGCACAGAAGACAAGCTAATTTTGCATTTGAAGTGATGTGCTGCGCAGGATTCGAAAGGTTTCGTCCCACAGCCTCTCCAGTAGAATAGAGATGGTGCCCCTCCCAGGACAGGACTGCCCTGAAAATAGATTCTCAACAAGGTGCCCAATAGCATTTTTGAAGGGTGCACTCGACATCGCTTGCGCTCTCCGGCCTGATATGCTGCTTGTCTCGCGCTCCAACCATTAATCTTTTCGCCGACGCGTTTCGAGGCTACACGCCTCTTCTTCTCGGGCTGCTGAAGAAACGGCATCACAGGCTCACACAGGCATGATTTCCGGCATCTTTTATCTCTATTAGAGCTTCGTTTCAGCTGCGCTCAGTGCAATATCATATCAGTGCATTGTGGGATATATAGTTCCCAGTGTGAGTCAAAAAATAAAACCTTAAGTAGGTGTGATGCTCATTCTTAATTAAAAGCTTTTACTTTTCCTTAGTAGGATGTAGAGCACAGAAGACAAGCTAATTTTGCATTTGAAGTGATGTGCTGCGCAGGATTCGAAAGGTTTCGTCCCACAGCCTCTCCAGTAGAATAGAGATGGTGCCCCTCCCAGGACAGGACTGCCCTGAAAATAGATTCTCAACAAGGTGCCCAATAGCATTTTTGAAGGGTGCACTCGACATCGCTTGCGCTCTCCGGCCTGATACGCTACTTGTCTCGCGCTCCAACCATTAATCTTTTCGCCGACGCGTTTTGAGGCTACACGCCTCTTCTTCTCGGGCTGCTGAAGAAACGGCATCACAGGCTCACACAGGCATGATTTCCGGCATCTTTTATCTCTATTAGAGCTTCGTTTCAGCTGCGCTCAGTGTAATATCATATCAGTGCATTGTGGGATATATAGTTCCCAGTGTGAGTCAAAAAATAAAACCTTAAGTAGGTGTGATGCTCATTCTTAATTAAAAGCTTTTACTTTTCCTTAGTAGGATGTAGAGCACAGAAGACAAGCTAATTTTGCATTTGAAGTGATGTGCTGCGCAGGATTCGAAAGGTTTCGTCCCACAGCCTCTCCAGTAGAATAGAGATGGTGCCCCTCCCAGGACAGGACTGCCCTAAAAATAGATTCTCAACAAGGTGCCCAATAGCATTTTTGAAGGGTGCACTCAACATCGCTTGCGCTCTCCGGCCTGATATGCTGCTTGTCTCGCGCTCCAACCATTAATCTTTTCGCCGACGCGTTTCGAGGCTACACGCCTCTTCTTCTCGGGCTGCTGAAGAAACGGCATCACAGGCTCACACAGGCATGATTTCCGGCATCTTTTATCTCTATTAGAGCTTCGTTTCAGCTGCGCTCAGTGCAATATCATATCAGTGCATTGTGGGATATATAGTTCCCAGTGTGAATCAAAAATAAAACCTTAAGTAGGTGTGATGCTCATTCTTAATTAAAAGCTTTTACTTTTCCTTAGTAGGATGTAGAGCACAGAAGACAAGCTAATTTTGCATTTGAAGTGATGTGCTGCGCAGGATTCGAAAGGTTTCGTCCCACAGCCTCTCCAGTAGAATAGAGATGGTGCCCCTCCCAGGACAGGACTGCCCTGAAAATAGATTCTCAACAAGGTGCCCAATAGCATTTTTGAAGGGTGCACTCGACATCGCTTGCGCTCTCCGGCCTGATATGCTGCTTGTCTCGCGCTCCAACCATTAATCTTTTCGCCGACGCGTTTCGAGGGCTACACGCCTCTTCTTCTCGGGCTGCTGAAGAAACGGCATCACAGGCTCACACAGGCATGATTTCCGGCATCTTTTATCTCTATTAGAGCTTCGTTTCAGCTGCGCTCAGTGCAATATCATATCAGTGCATTGTGGGATATATAGTTCCCAGTGTGAGTCAAAAAATAAAACCTTAAGTAGGTGTGATGCTCATTCTTAATTAAAAGCTTTTACTTTTCCTTAGTAGGATGTAGAGCACAGAAGACAAGCTAATTTTGCATTTGGAGTGATGTGCTGCGCAGGATTCAAGGTTTCGTCCCACAGCCTCTCCAGTAGAATAGAGATGGTGCCCCTCCCAGGACAGGACTGCCCTGAAAATAGATTCTCAACAAGGTGCCCAATAGCATTTTTGAAGGGTGCACTGACATCGCTTGCGCTCTCCGGCCTGATATGCTGCTTGTCTCGCGCTCCAACCATTAATCTTTTCGCCGACGCGTTTCGAGGCTACACGCCTCTTCTTCTCGGGCTGCTGAAGAAACGGCATCACAGGCTCACACAGGCATGATTTCCGGCATCTTTTATCTCTATTAGAGCTTTGTTTCAGCTGCGCTCAGTGCAATATCATATCAGTGCATTGTGGGATATGCTGGAGAGGCTGTGGGACGAAACCTTTCGAATCCTGCGCAGCACATCACTTCAAATGCAAAATTAGCTTGTCTTCTGTGCTCTACATCCTACTAAGGAAAAGTAAAAGCTTTTAATTAAGAATGAGCATCACACCTACTTAAGGTTTTATTTTTTGACTCACACTGGGAACTATATATCCCACAATGCACTGATATGATATTGCACTGAGCGCAGCTGAAACAAAGCTCTAATAGAGATAAAAGATGCCGGAAATCATACCTGTGTGAGCCTGTGATGCCGTTTCTTCAGCAGCCCGAGAAGAAGAGGCGTGTAGCCTCGAAACGCGTCGGCGAAAAGATTAATGGTTGGAGGGCGAGACAAGCAGCATATCAGGCCGGAGAGCGCAAGCGATGTCGAGTGCACCCTTCAAAAATGCTATTGGGCACCTTGTTTGAGAATCTATTTTCAGGGCAGTCCTGTCCTGGGAGGGCACCATCTCTATTCTACTGGAGAGGCTGTGGATCGAAACCTTTCGAATCCTGCGCAGCACATCACTTCAAATGCAAAATTAACTTGTCTTCTGTGCTCTACATCCTACTAAGGAAAAGTAAAAGCTTTTAATTAAGAATGAGCATCACACCTACTTAAGGTTTTATTTTTTGACTCACACTGGGAACTATATATCCCACAATGCACTGATATGATATTGCACTGAGCGCAGCTGAAGCGAAGCTCTAATAGAGATAAAAGATGCCGGAAATCATGCCTGTGTGAGCCTGTGATGCCGTTTCTTCAGCAGCCCGAGAAGAAGAGGCGTGTAGCCTCAAACGCGTCGGCGAAAAGATTAATGGTTGGAGCGCGAGACAAGCAGCATATCAGGCCGGAGAGCGCAAGCGATGTCGAGTGCACCCTTCAAAAATGCTATTGGGCACCTTGTTGAGAATCTATTTTCAGGGCAGTCCTGTCCTGGGAGGGGCACCATCTCTATTCTACTGGAGAGGCTGTGGGACGAAACCTTTCGAATCCTGCGCAGCACATCACTCCAAATGCAAAATTAGCTTGTCTTCTGTGCTCTACATCCTACTAAGGAAAAGTAAAAGCTTTTAATTAAGAATGAGCATCACACCTACTTAAGGTTTTATTTTTTGACTCACACTGGGAACTATATATCCCACAATGCACTGATATGATATTGCACTGAGCGCAGCTGAAACGAAGCTCTAATAGAGATAAAAGATGCCGGAAATCATGCCTGTGTGAGCCTGTGATGCCGTTTCTTCAGCAGCCCGAGAAGAAGAGGCGTGTAGCCTCGAAACGCGTCGGCGAAAAGATTAATGGTTGGAGCGCGAGACAAGCAGCATATCAGGCCGGAGAGCGCAAGCGATGTCGAGTGCACCCTTCAAAAATGCTATTGGGCACCTTGTTGAGAATCTATTTTCAGGGCAGTCCTGTCCTGGGAGGGGCACCATCTCTATTCTACTGGAGAGGCTGTGGGACGAAACCTTTCGAATCCTGCGCAGCACATCACTTCAAATGCAAAATTAGCTTGTCTTCTGTGCTCTACATCCTACTAAGGAAAAGTAAAAGCTTTTAATTAAGAATGAGCATCACACCTACTTAAGGTTTTATTTTTTGACTCACACTGGGAACTATATATCCCACAATGCACTGATATGATATTGCACTGAGCGCAGCTGAAACGAAGCTCTAATAGAGATAAAAGATGCCGGAAATCATGCCTGTGTGAGCCTGTGATGCCGTTTCTTCAGCAGCCCGAGAAGAAGAGGCGTGAGGCCTCGAAACGCGTCGGCGAAAAGATTAATGGTTGGAGCGCGAGACAAGCAGCATATCAGGCCGGAGAGCGCAAGCGATGTCGAGTGCACCCTTCAAAAATGCTATTGGGCACCTTGCTGAGAATATATATATATATGTGTATATATATATATATATATATATATATCAAAAGAAACATTCCACTCCATCAAAGAAGAAGAGGCACGTACTCGAGGTAGGTAGGAATAGGGCTCATTTATTGTAGTTTAGGTCTCCCTCGACCCCGCATTAGCTGAGATACGCGTTTCGGCTGTGCAGCGGCCTTTATCAATCTATTTGGCGCCATCAAAGTTCCAGGTTAAATAACCCTTCCCCCCACTCATACATGAATAGGCATGGAAGACAGACTGTATAGCTGTGACCAAATACTAGTTGCAATTATTTGACTGATGTAATTTAAACAGAAATCGTCACTGGTGAACATAATAATTGCATAATAAATGAAATGACAAATGCAACACAATTATAAAAAATAGCAGCATAATGCATTATCCACATGTTTCACCTTGAATTCAAACATAAGCCGCCTACTGTTATATGCTGTGAAAAGATATAACAATATCTCTCCTGCCTGAAATAAAAGCATGTCATGATGACTGGCCGGGATTTTTTGGTTGCTTAACATCATAGCGCCAACTCTCTATTTAAAAACAAAATGCCCGTTTTGTATTGAATATAGAAATGCTTTAAAATACGCATGCAATGAATAACGTTGCGCTGCCTATGTTGACTACAATTCTATATTAAGACATCGTATCCTCAGATTTTAAAAAGGAAAAATGTTTTGGCAGGCATAGCAGAAACAAGCTGGGACATAACTTGCGAGTGCATCTTGAATCACACAGGAAAATACATTCAAGTTCCTTTGGGTAGTGACATCACCATGGGGCTCTGATTACACTCAGGGGCCGATTCCGATTCCGGCCGGAAATCTCTCCGACCGAGCCGGACCCGGAGAGATTTCCGACCGAATCGGACGCTGGCAGTCCGACCGAACGAATATGATGCGCACGCATGCCATCGGACTCGAGTCGGTCGGACTCCCATTGAAGTCAATGGGAGCCTGTCGTACAACGCGTACGCGGGCTCCCATTGACTCAATGGGTGCGAGGTGGACAAGGGCGCCCCCTACAGCGTGTACGCGTCCATGCGCATCGCGGCGTACATGCACAGGTAGGGGGACCCATGGGTCCCCCTGTGTGCGACTCGCGCGCCTACGCGTACAGGGGGTCCAACGCGGACCCCCAAAGTCCGGCTCCGACAGCTTTTTCGAGCCGGACGGCGCGAGTCGGTCGGACTGCTCGCGGCGCGCATCCTACTTACCCGGCCGGGATACGTCTCCATAGCGCGGTGCGAGTCGTGTCCATGCGAGTCGGTCGGAGCGTGTTGAAGCCGCGTTCGAGTCGGTCGGAGATTTCGCGGGTGCCTGCATCGTACTCGCTCGGCCGGACCCGCGTACGATTCGGTCGGGAAACAGGGCTCCGAATCGGATCCGGTAAATCCGAATCCGATTCGGAGCACTACCGGCTCGAATCGGAATCGCCCCTAAGTGTGTTTATGTCCTACAAAAGTGCCGGCCTCCGGGTAATCGATACTCCTCCCAACCTGACTACAAGGCCCACAATCCCCTTGGACGGCCATGTGAATGTCAAAAGTCCGTTAGTACATCACCTGTGTGAGAGTTCAAATTGTCTGTGCTGTTTACATATACTGAAGCCAAAACGATGATCCATCTATCTTTAACATGAATATAATTACGAGCAATGTCTCAATGTCAATATTAAAACAGCAGCACGAGATATATCTGTTTCAGGGGCACATAACAGAATCGGAGGAGACCGATAGACAGAAATTAGGTATGCCACACCAAACCTCACCGCTTATGCATCGGCAAACACGATGCCCAGTCACCAAAGGACACCAGTATCCTGGGCAAAGCATTTCTAGCTTTGGAAATGTAGAACCAAGTGCTGGCAGTCGGCAAAACCGCCCCGCTACTCGATCCGGGATCCCCGAGCCTGTCATCCTTGTTCCTCATCCCGGCATGCTCTCTGGGGGCTCCACCGCATAGCACTCCCATGCTCATCCACCAACAGTTACGGTCAATGGTGGAGCCACAAAACGACTGGTGGTACGTTTGCAGCGCTGGCCTTCAACGCTGAAATTGGATCAAAAGAAACATTCCACTCCATCAAAGAAGAAGAGGCACGTACTCGAGGTAGGTAGGAATAGGGCTCATTTATTGTAGTTTAGGTCTCCCTCGACCCCGCATTAGCTGAGATATGCGTTTCGGCTGCGCAGCTGCCTTTATCAATCTATTTGGCGCCATCAAAGTTCCAGGTTAAATAAACCTTCCCCCCACTCATACATGAATAGGCATGGAAGACAGACTGTATTGCTGTGACCAAATACTAGTTGCAGCTATTTGACTGATGTAATTTAAACAGAAATCGTCACTGGGGAACATAATAATTGCATTATAAATGAAATGACAAATGCAACACAATTATAAAAAATAGCAGCATAATGCATTATCCACATGTTTCACCTTCAATTCAAACATAAGCCGCCTACTGTTATATGCCGTGAAAAGATATAACAATATCTCTCCTGCCTGAAATAAAAGCATGACTGGCCGGGGTTTTTTGGTTGCTTAACATCATAGCGCCAACTCTCTATTTAAAAACAAAATGCCCGTTTTGTATTGAATCTAGAAATGCTTTAAAATACGCATGCAATGAATATATATATATGAAAACAGCATTTGTTCTTCTTTGGCAACAAACCAGAGCACACAACGGAGCTTCAGAAAGTTCCTTTTACTCCTTAAAAACAAGCATGACGCGTTTCAGCAAAAGTGCTTTCCTCAGATGCATGGTTCCCAGGTTTTTTTCTCCCACCTGTTTTAAATCGTGCTGCCTCTGTCATTGGATGAGGTGCATCAGGACTGCAATTCCCATCATTCCACATGTTGGAAAATTTGAATCCTGGAGACGCTTTTGTGCTCTTTATTCAAAACGAGTTGTTCCATTCAGTCCTGTACTTTGAGTTTAATAACTCAATCAAATTTTGTCTGGAAATCCATTTGTTTTAAAATTATAACAGGTGTCTTTTGTCACTTCATCCAGCCGCTTTTAACACCAGCAGATCACACCCGGAGGCGCAGGTACAGTGATCCATGCCTCACCTTGAAGTCAAGGTCCGACTTCTCAGCAGGTTACCAATTTCATGTGGTTCACAGCGGTCCTGAGGTTTTTGGATACCTCCAAAGTCCACTACTAGCGACTGCCTCTGTTGACCTCTGAACACTTAAGGACGGGGCTCTGTGCGCGCTGTGGCTGCGCGCTAATATGAAAACAGCATTTGTTCTCCTTTGGCAACAAACCAGAGCACACAGCGGGGCTTCAGAAAGTTCCTTTTATTCCTTAAAAACAAGCATGACGCGTTTCAGAAAAAGTGCTTTCCTCAGATGCATGGTTCCCAGTTTTTTTTCTCCCACCTGTTTTAAATCGTGCTGCCTCTCTGTCAATGGATGAGGTGCATCAGGACTGCAATTTCTAGCATTCCACATGTTGGAAAAGTTGAATCCTGGAGACGCTTTTGTGCTCTTTGTTCAAAGCGAGTTATTTCATTCAGTCTTGTACTTTGAGTTTAATAACTCAATCAAATTTTGTCTGAAAATGCATTTGTTTTTAAATTACAACAGGTTTCTTTTGTCCCTTCATCCAGGCGCTTTTAACACCAGCAGATCACACCCGGAGGCGCAGGTGCAGTGATCCATGCCTCAATTTGAATTCAAGGTCCGACTTCTCAGCAGGTTACCAATCTCGTGTGGTTCAAAGTGGTCCTGAGGTTTTTGGATACCTCCAAAGTCCACTACTAGCCACTGCCACTGTTGACCTCTGAACACTTAAGGACGGGTCTCTGTGCGCGCTGTGGCTGCGCGCTAATATGAAAACAGCATTTGTTCTCCTTTGGCAACAAACCAGAGCACACAGCGGTGCTTCAGAAAGTTCCTTTTATTCCTTAAAAACAAGCATGACGCGTTTCAGCAAAAGTGCTTTCCTCAGATGCATGGTTCCCAGGTTTTTTTCTCCCACCTGTTTTAAATCGTGCTGCCTCTCTGACATTGGATGTGGTGCATCAGGACTGCAATTCACAGCATTCCACATGTTGGAAAAGTTGAATCCTGGAGACGTTTTTGTGCTCTTTGTTCAAAGCGAGTTGTTCCATTCAGTCCTATACTTTGAGTTTAATAACTCAATCAAATTTTGTCTGGAAATCCATTTGTTTTAAAATTATAACAGGTGTCTTTTGTCACTTCATCCAGCCTCTTTTAACACCATTAGATCACACCTGGAGGCGCAGGTACAGTGATCCATGCCTCACCTTGAAGTCAAGGTCCGACTTCTCAGCAGGTTACCAATTTCGTGTGGTTCACAGCGGTCCTGAGGTTTTTGGATACCTCCAAAGTCCACTACTAGCGACTGCCTCTGTTGACCTCTGAACACTTAAGGACGGGGCTCTGTGCGCGCTGTGGCTGCGCGCTAATATGAAAACAGCATTTGTTCTCCTTTGGCAACAAACCAGAGCACACAGCGGGGCTTCAGAAAGTTCCTTTTATTCCTTAAAAACAAGCATGACGCGTTTCAGAAAAAAGTGCTTTCCTCAGATGCATGGTTCCCAGTTTTTTTCTCCCACCTGTTTTAAATCGTGCTGCCTCTCTGTCAATGGATGAGGTGCATCAGGACTGCAATTTCCAGCATTCCACATGTTGGAAAAGTTGAATCCTGGAGACGCTTTTGTGCTCTTTGTTCAAAGCGAGTTGTGTCATTCAGTCTTGTACTTTGAGTTTAATAACTCAATCAAATTTTGTCTGAAAATGCATTTGTTTTTAAATTACAACAGGTTTCTTTTGTCCCTTCATCCAGGCGCTTTTAACACCAGCAGATCACACCCGGAGGCGCAGGTGCAGTGATCCATGCCTCAATTTGAAGTCAAGGTCCGACTTCTCAGCAGGTTACCAATCTCGTGTGGTTCAAAGTGGTCCTGAGGTTTTTGGATACCTCCAAAGTCCACTACTAGCCACTGCCACTGTTGACCTCTGAACACTTAAGGACGGGTCTCTGTGCGCGCTGTGGCTGCGCGCTAATATGAAAACAGCATTTGTTCTCCTTTGGCAACAAACCAGAGCACACAGCGGTGCTTCAGAAAGTTCCTTTTATTCCTTAAAAACAAGCATGATGCGTTTCAGCAAAAGTGCTTTCCTCAGATGCATGGTTCCCAGGTTTTATTCTCCCACCTGTTTTAAATCGTGCTGCCTCTCTGACATTGGATGTGGTGCATCAGGACTGCAATTCACAGCATTCCACATGTTGGAAAAGTTGAATCCTGGAGACGTTTTTGTGCTCTTTGTTCAAAGCGAGTTGTTCCATTCAGTCCTATACTTTGAGTTTAATAACTCAATCAAATGTTGCCTGAAAATCCATTTGTTTTTAAATTCTAACAGGTTCCTTTTGTCCCTTCATCCAGTCGCTTTTAACACCAGCAGATCACACCCAGAGGTGCAGGTACAGTGATCCTTGCCTCACCTTGGAGTCAAGGTCCGACTTCTCAGCAGGTTACCAATCTCGTGTGGTTCACGGCGGTCCTGAGGTTTTTGGATACCTCCAAAGTCCACCACTAGCCACTGCCACTGTTGACCTCTGAACACTTAAGGACGGGGCTCTGTGCGTGCTGTGGCTGCGCTCTAATATGAAAACAGCATTTGTTCTCTTTTGGCAACAAACCAGAGCACACAGCGGGGCTTCGGAAAGTTCCTTTTATTCCTTAAAAACAAGCATGATGCGTTTCAGCAAAAGTGCTTTCCTCAGATGCATGGTTCCCATGTTTTTTTCTCCCACCTGTTTTAAATCGTGCTGCCTCTCTGTCATTGGATGAGGTGCATCAGGACTGCAATTTTCAGCATTCCACATGTTGGAAAAGTTGAATCCTGGAGATGCTTTTGTGCTCTTTGTTCAAAGCGAGTTGTTACATTCAGTCTTGTACTTTGAGTTTAATAACTCAATCGAATTTTGCCTGAAAATCCATTTGTTTTTAAATTATAACAGGTTTCTTTTGTCCCTTCATCCAGCTGCTTTATATATATATAACAAGGACTCCCGGTTTTATGGTATTTATTTTTGGGACATTTCCGTCTGTATTTGTGCATATTTATTTTTTGTCAACTATATCTGTATTTATCCATATTTATTATGGGTTTTGTGAAAAAAATAACGTGAAAACTGGTATATTTCCACATTTATTTAACCAATAATTGTGCAATCATGCTTGAATGCCTGCCGGGTTTCAGAGATATGAATACCCGCAGAAGATAAATCAATGCAGTTATATGAAAATATGCACATTTCAGTATCAGTCTTGTGCATATCTACTGCTGTTTAAACCTCTTTACTAAAATCCCTTTCTTTTTTAACACCCTTACCTATCAATCCACTCAGTTATTGGCCAGGCAGTCATGGCAAAGTGTATTTATAATCACTCAAAGAGCATCAAATTTCCATTTTTATCCACATTAAAAAATAAAGTCAGACAAGAAAATAAATGTTTTTCTGTCCGTATTTATCTGTAAAAATCAGTAAAAACGGAAAACAGGGAGCCTTATATATAACCTACTGGCGGTCCATAGGAAAAGCATTTTTTGACTTGCCTATATCTTTGGTGCCGTTTGACGAATCCTCACGAAATTTGCCCAAAAAAGTGTGCCAGTGATTCTTGTTGTGTATAATAACAATGGGGTAACCCTGTGTACCTCTGAACCTGGGTATCTATACAAAAAAGCTACAATTGGTTCAGTCGGGTATAATAAGCTACAATTGTTCTTACCCGACGGAACCAATTGTAGCTTTTTTGTAGTGATTCTTGTTGGCCCTGGAAAGTTTCCGGGAGATCCATCAAGAAAGGGCAAAGAAAAAGGTAGATCAAAAAAGGTGCGCCAGAACCGCTGGATGGAATTACACCAAATTTGGCAGAAAGGTAGATTTGGTTTCGCAGATTCCGCTTTTTCTTAATTGGTGTAAATTCGTTCAGTAGCTGTTGAGACATTTAAGAAAATACAGTTAGTGGCATCTGTGGCCGAGACGACGTTGCGAGAAATAATGAGCTCATGCAGGGAAATTCAAAGCTCTGATTGGCTGCCAACACTTCAACCAGGAAGTGTTGGCAGCCATCTTGGAACACAGCTTCAGCTCAGTCCCCGCCAAAAATGTAAAAAATAAGTGTTGGCAGCCAATCAGATTTGAGCACAGGGACTGTCAGATCCTCGGAGTATCCGCGTCCCTATATATACAAATTTGAATTTAATTTAATTACTCTACAACTACTGAGTAGATTTACACCAAGTCACAAAAAGGCACTTCCCTGGGCCAACTTCTACCTTCCTACCAAATTTGGTGTAATTCCATTCAGCAGTTCGGGCTGTAGCCGTGTCTAAAGTTCATATGGGAATTAAAATGGGGAAAATTAATTTTGGGACCCCACCTTTTTTTCAGCCCCCGCTTGACGGATCACGAGAAAACTTCCAAGTCTGCAGCTGGAATGAGCATCATACTAGTTTTGAAAGGTTTGCAAGGATTCGTCAAACAATGCCAAACCTATTGCTAAATAAAAAAATGCTCTTTCTATGGAAACTACATCTTAACTATAACTACCTACTGTTGCCTGCCAGTAGGTAATATATATATATGTGTGTGTGTCTGTGTGTGTGTCTGTGTGTGTGTATATATGTATAAATGTATATATATGTGTGTGTATATATATATTTTTCTTTTTTAATTGTTTGGGGGATAGGTAATTTTTTAGCATTTAAGGGTTATGGGTTTTTGGGTGGTAGAGGATTTTTAGGGTTTAGGATGGTTATGGTTTTTGGGCGGTAAGTGTATTTTTACGGTGGGTGATAAATTATAAGGCATTTTAACTTATTGATGTTGTTGCAGTATTGTCACAAACGTTTGTGGTATTTCACAGTACTTTGTGGAAGTACTGCAGTACATAGCATTGACAAGCCATTATGTGATTGGCTAATGTCTGCTTTAAAAAAGTTAAAGGCAGCCTGATTGCTTTTAGGTACACTTTACCTGAGTGCTGCATTTTGCCTTTAGATCTAGGTAAGTATTTGGTTTGATATTTTTTGCTACCTATTACCACTTTATTAACGTAGTAATACATAGGGAAAAATATAAGTTTCTCTAAAAAAATTAAAAATGTACAGTGTACTGCAGCACTGCCTCAGAAGTACTGTGCATTCGAAAATAAATTAGAAAACAAATAACTATGTGCAAAAATTAGAAATACAGTGCTGTACCCAATATTTTACTATTCCACACTGTATTCTATTCCTCTGTATGCCACTGCACTTTATGCCACTCCACTTTAAACTACTCCACTATACACCACTCCACTCTAAGACAATCCACTGTATGCTATTACACTGCACATCACTCCATTCTACAGAACTACACTCTATGCCACTCCACTGTATGCCAATCCACTGTACTGTACTACACTCTACGTTATTCCACTGTACGACACTCCACTCCACTCTATGCCACTTCATTTTACATCACTACACTGTACAGCAGTAGCACTCAATGTTATTCCACTCTACACCACTCCACTGTATGCAACTCAACTCTACGCCACTCTATGCTATGTCACTGTTCACCACTGCACTCTACAACACTTTATTCTATGCCAGTCCACAGAATGCTATTACATTGTGCGCAACTACAATCTACTCCACTACACTTTACTCTGCTCCACTCTACAACATTCCACTGTACTGTTATCCACTCTACAACACTCCACTCTACACCACTACACTGTACGCTGTTCCACTCGGTGCCACTCCAGTCTACGTTACTACCACTCAACTCTATGCTATTCCAATCTATATCTTTCTAATCTACACCACTCAACTCTACCACACTCCAGTCTATCCTATTCCACTGTATGCCACTCCAGTATAAGCCACTCCACTCTACGCTATTCCAATGTATGCCACTACACAATACCTTCCTCAACTGTAAACCACTCCACTGTACACCACTGCACTGTATGCCACTCTTCTCTACCCCACTCTATACCACTCCACTCCATGCCATTCCACTCTACACCACTCCACTCTATGCCACTCCACTCTGCAAAACTGTACCCTATGCTAGTCCACTCTATGCTACTCCAGTGTACACTATTCCACTGTATGCCACTTTAGTATAAGCACTGTACTCTAACCCACTCTCATTTACGCTATTCCAATGTACGCCACTACACAATGCCTCACTCCACTCCACTGTACGCCACTATGCTCTACGCTATTCCACTCTACACCACTCCACTCTACTCTACCCCTCTCTAGTGTACACTGTTCTACTGTATGCCACTCCACAGTATGGCACTCCACTGTAAGCTATTCCACTGTACACCACTACACTGTATCTCACTCCACTCCACTACATGCCAGTCCACTCTAGAACGCTCCACGTGCCACTCCAGTCTATGCCACTCCACTGTATGTCACTCCACTCTAATCTATTTCACTGTATGGCACTTGACTCTAACATACTCCACTCTACACCACTGCGCCATACATCACTTTCCTTTACACTATTCCAGTGTATGCTGCTCATCTCTATGACACGGGAAACAGTCAGAACACTGAGGTCTTAACCACAAGTGTTCCGACTCCTCAAACTAAACCACGCTTGCCTTAACCATGCATATGCCTTATCCAAGCATATGCGTGGTTAAGGCAATGTGCAGTCTAGCTGCTGGCTGCTGGGGTTGGAAGCAGGAAGACCTCACAGGAAGAGATCCGCAGTGAGGTATATGTGGCGTGGCTGTAGTTTTCTGGGCTGGGTTGTAGTTTTCTGGGCTGGGGGGTCAGGGTAGTTTTCTGGGCTGGGGGTTCGGGGGTAGTTTTCTGGGCTGGGGGTCGGGGTAGTTTTCTTGGCTGGAGGTCAGGGGTAGTTTTCTGGGCTGGGGGTTGGGGTAGTTTTCTGTGCTGGGGGTAGGTCGGGGTCGTTTTTGGGGCTGATGGGGTCGGGGTCGTTTTCTGGGCTAGGGGTGGGTCAGGGTAGTTTTCTGGGCTGGGGTGTGTGTTGGAGGTAGTATTCTGGGCTGGGGTCAGGGTAGTTTTGTTGACTTGTGGGTGGGTCAGGGGTAGTTTTCAGGGCTGGGGAGGGTCAGGGTAGTTTTTATGATTTGATGATAGGGTATTAGGCCTCAGGGCAGAGGGAGGGGAATAGGTAGTTGGGGTAGTTTTTTAGGGCTTAGGCTTAGGGGAGGGTGGGGTTGTTTTTAGGGCTGGGTCAGGGCTGGGCTGGGCCAGGTTAAGGGACAGTGTTTTAGGCCTCAGGGCAGGGGGAGGGGAATGGATAGTCGGGGTAGTTTTTTGGTCTAGGGGAGGGCAGGGTAGTTTATAGGGCGGTGGGGTCTGGGTTGTTTTTTTTAAATAGGGTTTGGCCTAAGGGCAGTGGAAGGGTTTGGGGTAGTTGTAGCACAGCGCAAGGGGGTGGGAGGGGGTTGAGGTAGTGCTTAAGGGTTAGGGATAGCCGGAGGGTTGGGAGAAGGTAGAGGTATTTGGACTTCAGGGCGGGGAGGGGGCAGGACAGAGATTTTGCAGCTTAGGGGCGGGGGAGGGGTATCACGAACTTAGCCACGCATACCTGTTGGACTTGGCCCTTTTTGCAGGGTCATCCCAGAACATTTTGCCTTCCTCCTGTATTTTTTCTGACCCGTTGTTGGTGGTTTTATGACTCTGGGCACTTTACCACTGCTGATCAGTGCTAAAGTGCATACGCTCTCTTTTGTAAATTGTGTTATGGATTAGTGATTCCATGATTGGCTTATTTGGTTTACTTGTCAGACCCTTGTACAGTGCACCATGTGTGCCCAGGGCCTGTAAATCAAATGCTGCTAGTGGGCTTGCAGCACTGATTGTGCCACCCACAGAAGCAGCTTGTAAAATGTGGCTCAGGCCTGCCATTGCAAAGCCTGTGTGCAGTCTGGGACTGTCTACAAAGAGGGGGAACTAAGGGCTTTTTTCAACAGGTCCAGCATACATGCCCAGCGACAGATAAACACAAAAAGGGTATGCAGTTCCTGACAGGATAAAACAGGTTGTGTTAGCGAGCAGAAGCTCGTTTAATATCTAGACTAAGGGGGGAATTCCTCTTGTAGGAATTTGGACCCTCACACACCCAGCTCAAAAGGACCTTTGAGCGCGGTACTCTGTAACACTACTACAGGGGCGCACCACACTTAATTTTAACTAGGAGAGGGGCCATACTTATTAAAATTGTTCTGATTGGACCCCTACCTCCTATTTTAGCCTCACCTTCCTTTACATCTACACACACTAGGCCCCTCACACGCACTGTACCTAACGACAAGGAATAAAAGATCTCCGCCAAAGAGCCCCTTCATGGGTGCCCGTCGGGTATTGCAGCGCTGACCCGACGAGGAGCAGACCCAATGATGAAGCATGACACCTAGCTGGCTGGGTGTGTGAGGGTCTTAATTCCAACAAGAGGAATTCCCCCTTAGTCTAGATATTAAACGAGCTTCTGCTCGCTTACACAACCTGTTTTATCCTGTCAGGAACTGCATACCCTTTTTGTGTTTATCAGTCTGGGACTGCCATGTCGACTTGGCAAGTGCACACATTTGACGGTCCCCAAACCTTCCCTTTTCTGCATGTTAGTCACCCCTAAGGTAGGCCCAAGGTAGCCCTGTTGGCAGGGTGCATTGTATGTGAAAGGTATGACATGCCCTGATGTGTGTGGCATGTCCTGATAGTGAAATACTGCCAATTTCGTTTTTCACTAATGCAAGGCAATCTGTTCCCATAGGCCAGAATGGGGAGTTTGTTTATAACATCTTATAAACCTAACTTACCTTGGGAACAAGATAGGAAAATAAAGTTTAGTATGCCTGAACTCAGTATGTTAAGATGCATCTTTTAGTGAGGGTGATTTTTACATTCTGTGTTTGAAACTACCGCTTTTAGAAAGTAGGTATTTTCTTGCCTAACCATCCAGTGTGCCTCTGCTAGGTTTGTGTATTGCATGTCTGGCTTTTGGATGACAGGGGCTGGAGTAGGGCCACGGCTCCAGAAGTCTGATGAGTCAGGGCTGGGCTGAATAGGCTTGGTCTGCATTGGGAGTGGTGGGAGGAGTAGCATCTTCACCTGAATAGGGCTGTGCCTGCCTTCCACAATGACGGCTCCGCCCCCCTGTGGTGTGTCTGAAGCCAGGGCTCACACTAACAAAGGAGGTTGTTGTGCACTTGCAAAGTGCCCCACAGAACTGGTTTTGGCTGGTACAGACACTCTCTGCCTTCAGAGAACAAAGGATTTTGGTGTATAAAAAGAGGGGCCCAGACCTCAGAGTTTTAGATCACTTCTGGGAAATCAAGAGGAAACCTTTGCCAAGGAGAAGAGCCGGAGATGCTGAGGAGGAATACTGCCCCTGTACTACTTGCTGTCTGGGGTTGGCCTGCATTGGCTGCTTGCTGCCAAGGAAAGGAGAAGAAGGACTTTGCTGTTTTGATTTGTCACCTGCTTGAAGAAAAGATCTCCAAGGGCTTGAAACTGAGCTTGCCTCCTCTTCTGAAGTGTCAGGAACACAAAGACTTCACCCTTTCTGTCTGCCTGCATCTAGAACTGCTGTTTTAGCTGTTACAGAAGGAAATTGCAACACCGACGCCGGCGAGCGATGCTGTAATCTGCACCAAAGCCGTGAGCGCTGCTCCGACTTGCGAAGTAGACCCAACGCCGGCCGCCGTGCCACATCGACGCCAGCGAGCGATGCCATAACCTGCCCGAAGCCGTGAGCGCTGCTCAGACTTGCGACATGGGCCCGACGCCTGCTGCTGTGCCGCATCGACTCCGAAGCCGACTTCATTAGCGCGGAGCCGATCCTCGACGTGGGTGACTCCCCGAATCCATCGACATCGTGCCATCGTAAGGAACAGTGATTTCGGCGCCATTGTGACGTCATCTCCCCGACGCAGTAAGGAACAGTCGTCTCGCCTCCCCTGCACTGCAGTAAGGAACAGAGTCTACACCTCCCCTGGGGTCATAAGGAGTCGAACGCCACGCAGCGCCAACGAAGCCACACCTCCCCGATGCCGTGAACTGTCTTTGCTTTCATCAATTTTAAGGTACTGTTCTTTGGGGGTCTGCTTGACTCCGGGCGTGACGCCGCGCACCTCGCGGTCAGCGCCGTACTTTGGGATTTTCATCTGTAACGATGTCGTATAACTCAAAGTGGAGTTATTTGTTGCTACAAGCTTGATTTAAGTGCATAACCTATTTTTAAGGATATTTTGATTACTGTATTGTGGATTTTTGTCGTTTGGTCTTGTTTTAAGTTGAGATAAAGATTATTTATTTTTCTAAACTGGTGTGGTGTCCATTTGTAGTGTTTTCACTGTATTACTGTATGTGTTCACAAATGATTTACACACTGCCTCTGAGATAAGCCTGTCTGCTTGTGCCAAGCTACCAAGGGGGTGAGCAGGGGTTATTTTAGGAGTGCATCCCCCTTACCCTGACTAGTAGCAAGGGCCCCTATTTTGACAACGGTACCTACCTCTGCCAACTAGAGACCCCCATTTCTAACAATACCCCTTTACCATTCATGCCTTTACCACAAACTTACGTGGTAAAGGCATGTGTGGTAAAGGAATGCGTGGTTAAGACGCATTCGTGGTTAAGACTGCGTGGTAGAGGCACAAGTGGTTTATCCATTCGTGCCTCTATGATACAACCCTTTGACGCTCTAGTCTACACTACTGCACTGTATGCCACTAAAAATATGCCAATCCACTCTACACTATTCAACTGTATGAAACGCCACTGTAGAGCACTGCACTTTATGCTATTCCACTGTATGTCACTCAAATATATGCCACTCCACTCTGGGCCACTTTAATTGATATAATTCCACTGTACACCACTCCACTGTACACCACTGCACTGTACACCACTGCACTGTATGCCACTCTTCTCTACCCCACTCTATGCCACTCCAGTCTATGCCACTCCAATTTATGCCGTTCCACGCCACTGCACCCCATACTAGTCCACTCTATGCTATTCCACTGTACGCAACTCTACTCTCACCACTACAATCTACGATATTCCACTCTTTGCCACTCCAATGTACACCACTCCACTATAGGCTATTCCACTCTATGACACTACATTCTATGACACTCCATTGTACAACACTCTACTATACACTATATCCCTCCGACACTCCACTGTACGACAATCTAATCTAGGTATTGTGCTGTATGCAACTACACTGTACCACTCTCCACTCTACTCTGCTCCACGCTATGCCACAACACCCTACGCTACTCCACTGTATGCTATTACACTCTGCCACACTACAGTCTACGGCACTCCACTGTTCCCTCACACCACTATACATTATTCTGCTGTGCGCCACTCCACTCGGCAACATTGCACCCTACTCTATTCCACTCCACTATACGCCACTTGACTCTAAGCCAATCCACTGTACCCGACTCCACTCTACTCCACTTCATTATACACTATTCCACTGTATGCAACTGCAGTCTACACCACTCAACTGTACCATAATTGACTCTATGCCACTCCACTCTCCCCACTCTACTGTACACCACAATACTGTATGCTGTTCCACTGTACGCCACTCCAGTATATCCCACTGCACTCTGTGGCACTCCACTGTACGCCACTTCACTCTATGCCACTCTACTGCAAATCACTCGACTCTTCACGATATTTGGACACAATATTGAGTCAAAAATATCAAGGCACACAAATATCGAGTTTTTAATATTGTGCAACAGAAATGTCGTGATGCAGGAATATCATTGTCAAAAAGAATGTAGGTAAGTAATATTGATGTCAAAAACATCTATGATGTTAATATCGTTTACAAAGAATTTGTTGTAAATAATATCGTTTTTAATTATCTTTATGTATTTTAGTGTATGTTGTATTTGTATGTTATGATTTGTTTATTTAATATATTTTTATGCTTTTGAATATAGTTTGTAATTGTTAATTGTAATTTTAAGTGTTGTAGCAGGTTGTGGGGTTTGTAGGGGTACCAGGTGGGAGGTAAATTAACTATGATTAATTAATAATTTATTTTAATTACTATTAATTATTTAGTAGATAATTAATTATGTAAATTGAGAAATACATTTATTTTTTAAGTTATATTTTGGGTGCGGGTTGTAGGATTTGCAGTGGTAAAGGGTGGTAATTTAATTATTAATAATTAATTTGAATTAATATGAATTATTTAATTGATAATTAATTATGTAAATTGTGTGAATTCATTTATTTGTTAAGTTATATTTTAGGTTTGTTGTGCAGTTTGTAGGAATAAAGGATGGGAAGTTAATTAAATAAAATTAGTTAATGATTAGTTATTTATTATTAATTGTTTAATTGATAATCAATTATGTAAATCGTGTCATTCTTATCATTTTTCATATATATTTTAGGTGTGGGTTGTTTGGTTTTAGGGGTACAGGGTGGGATGTTAATTAATAAATAATGTATAGATAATTAATTATTAATTTATGATTAATTATTTAATTGATAATTATGTAAATTGTGAAAATATAATATTTGATTAAGTTATATTTTAGGTGTCCTTTGTTTAGTTTGTAGAGCAATAGGGTGGGAAGTTATTTCAGTAATAATACATTCAAAATTAACTATTCATTTATTAGAAATTGCGTTATTTATTACTCAATATGTTAATTGTGTTAGTGGCGCCAGAAAGCCCACGGCAAGATGGTCGCTCTTTAGTGAAGCTCTGCCGGTCGGATAGAAAGATCCGTCAATAATCCTGCCATCCACGAGCAATGGCGATGAAAATAGACTGCTCAGGTGCCTAATAGTGATTGGTAGTTCATTTGGCTAAATATTGGGTCAAAATACCCTTGCTGCTGCAGAGTAACAGCCTGTGACTACAATCCAAGAGAGACAAGCTGGAATAGAGGCCGGCGATCACGCTGCGCAATATCCCTGGACCAGCCTGCGCCTGCCTAGATCTGAATCTGGAGACTCTGGACCTGCTGCAACTTTGTGAGAGGTAGGGATTGTGAAATTGGCTACCTGCCGGGGTCTCAACAGGACATGTACACAGCAGAGCCAGAGAAGAGACGAAGCCGAACAGTGAGCTGCTCCGGAGGCCTGGCAGTGGTGGCTGACACATATCGATGCTACATGCCGGGCTGTGCTGCCATGCTGCGAGGCTACCCTATCCTGAGTAGCGGAGACTCCGGTGTGGCAGCCTAGTTGAAGATCCCTGCTGCTGGCGCTACTCATACCTGCCAGCAGATGATGTTGGAGTGGGGCCCTGCGAAATGGTGAGGTGCATTGCGGCCTGTAGGCTTTATGTGCTGCGGACAGTCCCTGAAGTGAGAGCGAGTGCCGGAGGTGGGCACTGGGCCAGCCACGTATTTCGGCAATCATCAACGCTGCATGCTGCTGGGCACGGGATCTGCGGGCGGCTTCCCTAGTGACAGAAAACTGGTGATAGACTCTGGGAGGCTGCCTGCTCAGTGCATTGCACGAGGAAACCAGGAGTAGTGCTGATCGTGCTGAGGGGCCTATGAAATGCCACCAGTGTCTGCCCGATATTGCGTCCCTAAGCTGAGCAGGAAAATGCCCCTGCTCATATACTGCCCACTACCTGATTCAACAGGTACGCGCCATTCAGTGCACTGTGAACGCACTGCATTGCAGGCCGCTGCGGTGGGGCCAGCCGCTGGCTGGGACATTACTGATGATTGGCTGCCCTAGTACCAACCACAGCCCATAAAACGATAGGGGGCCCTGAACACTTCAAAAGGGGAATGGAAGAGTCTGACAAGCTGTGCCATTCCTTGCTGTACTGAAGGAGACAGACTCCAATCTCGTGCACCCACAATACATGGCTGCAAATTAGCACCTAGGAGGCACGTTGGGAAGCAAGAAGACGACTGACGACTAACAGAGGTGAGGTGCACGGAGTTCTCATACCCCTGACTGGTGCAAAAAGGACTCTGCAACCAGCGCTGATCCTAGTGGGGCATATCTGCCATATCTGGCACACTATGTATGAAGGCGACTACAAAGAAATATCTACTGCCACCATTTTGCCAGGTGGTATCCCCCCCACGGCGAAGGACTGGCACTAGGGACTGGGTGGTAGCCTCCCTTTTCATTCTAAAGCAGTGCATGAAGACCCACGGTGGGGTGAGGCCAGAGTCGATCATTCCAGCCACTTGCATACTCCAGAGAGTACACATGTGGCCTGAGCTACGGCCCTGGCCCACACAGGATGTTAATGAATGCCCCAACTGGGAAACAACTGCAAGGGTGGGCACCTAAGAGACAAGCGCAGCCCGCAGAGTAGCATCTGATCAATGTGTGCTATTGGCTGTGTAAGGTACGCAGTACTTGAGCGCCCTTTATCCGCCTGAAGCAACCAATGTGTGTTCCTCCCATAGCATACCATCACCTCATGGTGGAGGAGGCGGACTACTGTCCTGGCTACTGGCATTCTCCAATGTAGAGACCCCCAGGACTCAAATATCAGTTCCTGAGGCAGGGAAAAACTATTAATAGTGTAAATTCTCAGGCAACTATCCTTTAAATTGTATATTTCTCACAAAAAGACTCAAACCACACAATTATTAATAATGTATCACAAATTCATAAATTTTATTAATGGACTCTACAACCTATATACATATATAAAAAACCTTACATCTTTCACTCAATCACACCACTCATAACCCATACTCTTCACAACAATTCCAAGCTGCAAGACATCTGTGTTTTCTTCAAATTTTATTGAGACATATAACATACATAGACTAGACTTCTGATTAGCAAGAATAATTATGATAAATACATCAGAGTTGAGGTTCCAAAACAATGAATCATAAATGCAGTTAAAGTTCCAAACAGTGAATCATAAATACAAATCTTATTCCTTCCATTGCTGGTGATGTAGAGTAATCTCCAGTCTATTGATGGAAAGATAGACACGCTAAATATCAAAATGGATCACATGGCTACTAAGCTAGACAAGCAATCCTCTCCTCTCACAGAAGCAGAACAGCAAAGTCTCAAGCAGAAGATGATCTTCAAGCTGTTAGCATGAAATAATTAAATATGGAGCGAGTCTTGGTGGTCATCCAAGCCAAAAATGAGGACTTACAGACACGATTGTGCGGAAATAATCTGTGCATTACTGGGGTCCCTGAATCAACGAACACAGGTAAGATGGAAACATACGTAGAGACGATTTTGTCTGCAGTATTTGGTGCTGATAACTTTTTCCAGCTCCTGGTAATCGAAAGGGCACAGAGTTCCCTCATGGCGTGGCTCCCACCTGGCACGTCTCCACACCCAATCATAGCAAAACTTTCAACTTATCACAACAGGTATGCGGTTCTTTGAATGGCACAAGACAAAAAAGGCATTTAGTATCAAGGAAATCAGATTGTGTTCTATCCAGACTTTACGGTAGCAGTCCAGGAGGCCCGAAGAGAATTCCTACAGGTGAAGCGACAGCTACAATAATCCAACATCCCATATGCCGTGCTCTACCCTGCTTGACTCTGGGTTGACTAAAAGGGGAAACAGAGCATCACAGACTTCACCAAATCACTTTCCCTACGCAAACGAGATCGGCGTACGGATGAACCGGAGGTTGAGGAATCCTATATGGGAATACCAACACCAAATACATTTGCAATCAAATAAGATTCAATGCCCACTCCATGATGTATAATGGCACAGGGCACTCCTTCCTATCATGAGGATGGCAGCCTAAGAATACTGACTCAACACACAAAAAAAGATGGCAAGACTTTGAACTTCCCACCTGGCCACCTCCATACACTTGAAGGGATACCGGGATCTTGGCAACCCCTCAATAGGGAGCACCCCAGATCATTTCGATAAGTACAACTGATCTACGTTGCTTATTTCAAAATGTTTTGTGTTGTATGCCTTTTTTTTAGTACATGGGAATGTCTTTTGCAGGTTCTAGATGCTGAAGTAGGAGAGAGGGAGTTTAAGGGATGTTTGTTTCCATGTTTCCTGCTTGCTGCCCGTATCACGTGGCATAGGGCACTCTACAAGGCGTAACCCATACAGCCATACACTTCAATTTTTTATAAATACCCTGGATATCTAGAACCAGTGGTAAAATAAATCTACTTACATGGAATATGCATGGACTCAATAACCCTCGCAAAACCAGACTGGTACTCCAATATTTGGATCAACACATTATTCAAATTGCTCTCCTGCCAGAAACTCATCTGACACAACACACTGACAGAGCCATAGGTTCCAAATGGGCTGTACACCGCCTGTCATAATCTTACTCCACATATACCAGAGGGGTATTAATACTGGCCAAACGTGGGGTCCCTTTTACACTTATGAATTACCTGGTCGACGAGCATGGCCGCCTTGCCATTGCCCAGGGGGCTCTATATGGCACTCCTTTCACCCTGGTCAATACATATGTTCCAAATGCAGACGATCCTGACTTCTTCTCATCAACCTGGTGACACATACATTACCTGTCACCTGTCAACATCCTTTGGGGAGGAGACCTGAATACATATCTAGACTCTATCATGGATAGGTCCACCATAGCAGACTGGCATCGGAAGCAGGCAGCGCGGGTTGTCGGGCAGGGGATGGAGGAATATAGCCTTGTGGCTATATGGCGCCTCCAACACATGTTCTTGAGAGAGGGCACATTTGTGTTGTCTGTGCATGAAACATGGTCCAGATTGGACTATTGGCTTACATTCACAGAAATTTGCCCGAGGGTATACAAGAAAAAACTCATGCCGAAAACACTGTCCAACCATGCTCCAGACTTGCTGCGTTTAACACTGCCTAACATACCAACTCCCCTTTCACATGGAGGTTCTGTGCAACAGCACTGTTGGATGCAGTGTTTGGAGATGAAGTTCGCAGGTCAATCATTGAAAAATTTGAAAACAATACTGAGACCATGGCGGGGAAGGACACTCTGTCGGAAGTCTTCAAGGTCACAGTTTGGAGGGTCTGTATCAGTATCCAGGCCGGGGAGCTGAAGACGATCCGCAACCAGCTACAAAAAAATTAAGACACACTGCATTTACTGGAGCGTGGTTACGAGCGCCACCCCGCCTGGACCATTCTGGTAAAAAATTAGGGAGCATCTGACGGAATTCACTGATCTCACAGAACAGGAATCACAGTTTTTGTTCAAACACCATGTTGCGTGTGCTTATGGTGAAGGAGGTAGACCTGGCCACAGTCTGGCTGGTAAACTAAGAGTGCAGAGAAGCGCAGATACCATGGTGAAAATTGTAGATACATAGGCGCACATGAACTACTCCACACCCTCCGTGCTTCGGCCTTTAAAAACCTCTAAACTCAGATGTATAGCACTCGCAGTACCGCCTCTCTAGCAGAGATAGATGAATATCTAGGAGATGTAGCACTAGCTTGGCTATCTCCTGGCCAGTGAGATTACCTCCTTCCACCTATCACAGTTGAATACATTAAGGATGCTATCTGCACTCTTCCTAATGGGAAGGCCCCTGGACTAGATGGGCTGATGGGAAAATTTTATTAAGAATTTGCTGAGCTCCTTGCACCGCATTTACATGCAATGTATGAGAAAGCCTACCAGAAACAAATACTAGCTCCCTCATTGCGCGAGGCCATGATTGTGACCCTCTTGAAACCGGATAAGGACCCTGAGCACTGTGAGTCTTACAGACCACTGTCATTAATAAACATCTACACAAACATACTTGCTAAGGTGTTGGTGATGCGCCTCCAGCCACTACTCCCCAATTTGGTCTTACTGGATCAGTCCTGTTTCATCCTCTCCCGCTTGACCGCGCATAACCTTCGCACCGATTTTCCATAATTACACCAAGTGGACCCCACATTGCAGGTGGCAGCAGTCCTGCTGGATGCTGCCAAAGCCTTCGACTCCATTGCATGGGATTACATGCTCGCTGTCATGTATAGGCATACCTGTGATGTTCCTACGCTGGATACAAGTTCTGTATAGAGACTCGATGGCCCGGATACGTGTAAAAGGTCACACGTCATATGGGCTCTCAATCGGCAGGGGGATGTGTCAAGGCTGCCACTGTTAATTGCTCTCACACTAGAACCTCTGGCGTGTCTTATTCAGCTGAGGCATGCAGCATCAGCCTCAAAGATTTCATTTACAGCCGTTAAGTATTTCCCTTTATGCAGATGATAGGGTCCTATATGTAAGGGACCCTTCAACACATCTCTCCCCTGTAATCATGGAATGCATCAAATTCGAATACTATTCTGGCCTCTGTATTAATTAGTAGAAATGTGTAATTTTCCAACTCACGCCTGCCGCTCTGCAGTGTGTGCTGGATTTTTCATTGGTCTTGGATACTGACCCGGTCAGGTATCTTGGCATTTGGATACATAGGGAGTTTGACATGGTGCTAAGAGCAAACTACGGGATGTCCGTCTCCAAACTGGAAGGCCAAGTCGCCTGATGGTCGACACTACCACTATCACTAGCGGATAGAATAGCAATCATTAAGATGGTGATCCTACCAAAATTTGCATATTTATTTGTGAATACTCCCATCGTCCTATAAGTGTACTTCTTTAAAAAACTGTGTGTGTTGATGGTCACACTGACATGGCTAGGAATGCAACCAAGGATGAGCTGGGACATAGTCACAATGCCTTTTACCAGTGGGGGTTTTCATGTGCCAGGCTTTCACTTGACCTACCTCTGTGCGCAGGTACATTTTGCCCAATAAAGACATGCCACATATGACTTAAATCCACATATAGTGGTGAAACATGATGATGCCTTCCCAATTCCACTTTCAGCTATTCTGGTACACAAATAGGTGGGGATCCCACCCTATAAAATAAACACACTGCACTCCACCACTGGCGAGGGCTAGCATGGCGGGCAGGGAAATACCCAATGTATGCTCCCACATTACTCCTAAAGTAAAACCCAGAAATATTGGTATCTGAAGAAGAAAAATCGCTGCAGCTGCTAACCAAGGTGGCCTTAAAAAGTATGCTGGATGTATACCATAATGGAAAGTTCATGGCCCTTGGAGACCTCGCTGCATCCCAGGAGGGCACCCAATTACTGACATTCATATATTACCACCTCCATGCGGCTATGCACTCGCTTTACCCGCAATTCCCATAAGAGCCACCTACACTCACAAGCACTACAGGTTCTGTTCTCTAGCACAACATCATGACACCTCATCACTAACCTCTATAATGCTGCACAGACAGATAGAAAGCATGTAGACATTATAGCACTAGCGGGTTGGAATGCTGTGCTTCCACAACCTATAGCAGATGCGGATTGGAAATGTTGCTGTGCACAATTACACACACTCACCTCTAATTTAAATTCCTGCATCAAATGTACTACACTCCTATGAAACTCCACAAATATGGGTGAAAAGATGATGTAAACTGTGTGAGATGTGGAACTGGGGAGGCAGATATTCTGCATCTGGCCTGGACCTGACCCTCGGTGATGCAGTACTGGACTCAGGTCACGCAGTCATTAACGAATATGGTGACAGAGAGTGTTAGGTGTGACCCAGTGGTATGTCTATTGGGACTGGTTAAAGACCTCCATTCTCTAAACTGGCGATATGTGTCAGTGAGCCTTCTGTTGGCAAAGAGGAGGATCGCACTTCATTGGGGGACTAGAGTTAAACCTACTAAGACGGCTTGGTTATCAGACATGGCTTACTGTCAGTCCCAAATGGAACTGTATGCATGGGAACTACCAAGAACATCGAGCCCTAAAGATATATGGGGCCCTCTAAATGCATATCTGTTGTGATAACAGATGACACAAATGGGAAATCTGCGGCTAGAGGCTTATAGCTGCGTACATGAACAGACTGCAGGTGGTATGGGGATGTTGTTATTGCACAAACGTACCTTTATATGAGACTTTCGTATGGGTAGTGTGGGAGTGGGTGATACGACTGTTTGTATAAGATGTTTCACACCTGCGTTTTGGACATGTTTTTGTTTTGGCAAAATGCAATAAAAAAAATATATATGTAAATTGTGTTATGCTTTTTTTATTTCACTTACAATTTAACTGTTATGTTTGTGGGAATATAGTGTGGCATTTTCATTAAGTTAATATTTGCTTTAAATGATAATAATTGCTAACATTTTGAATAATTTTGTCATTTGTTTAATTTTTGTTACAATTTAGACATATCATTTTTATATTTTGAATGTATTATGTTTTGGTTATTTAATAGAGTTGTTAAAATATGTTATTTATTTGAAGTAAACTACTCCTTCTCTACTGTTGCACAGACTGTTGTGGGAATAGTCAATTTTACTCCTTTGGTGTCCAATGCTTTCCCTACTATTGCACAGAATGGAGTGAGAATAGTAAATTCTACCCCTGCTGAGTCCAACGCTTTGCATACTGTTGCACAGACTGGAGTAGGAATGGTAAATTTGACTCCTCCTGAGTCCAAGGCTTTCCCTACTGCTGCATAGACTGGAGTGGGAATAGTACATTTTACCCTTCTAAGTTCAATGCTTTCCCTACTGTTGCACATACTGGAGTGGGAATAATAAATGTTACCCCTCCTGAGTCCAACACTTCCCCTTCTGTTGCAACAACTGGAGTGGCAATAGTAAATGTTACCACTCCTGAGTCCAATGTTTTTCTATGGTTGCAATGACTGGAGTGGGAATAGAGAATTTTACTCCTCAGCAGTCCCACACTTTCCCTACTTTTGCACTGACTGGAGTGGGAATAGTAAATGTTACCCCCCTTCAGTCCAACACTTCCCCTACTGTTGCACAGACAATGCTTTTCCTACTGTTTCAATGACTGGAGTGGGAATAGTACATTTCAACCCTCCGCAGTCCAGCACTTTCTGTCAGGATTTGCAGGCAGAGGCACCTACCTTGTATTAAAATATAGATGGGGACTACAAATCCGATGATGCCAGCTGTTCCGAGGCTCATGGGATATAGGACGTCCTCTCACACCAGTCAGCGTGCGTAATTCTCTATCCTGGTTTGCGTGGGGACCCAATTCGACTGATCGGGTCTTCAATAGCTTCAAGTCTGGGGACTAATCCGCATCCCGATCTCCGCATCGTTTCCCGGAGAGATCGGTGCTCGGTTGGAGGCGTAAGAGACGCCTTCAACATTCCTGAGTGCTCCTTGGCGGCTGAGCATTGAAATTCCGAAAGCGGTAAGACGAGGTGTCTTGAACGCATGGTGTACCTGGGTCTCCAGGAGTTGGAGACGGGTGCATAACTTTTGTTTTTCTATAGCGGTAAATACAGGCTTGTATACCGCTGTTGGAGTGGATCCTTTCTTCACAAGAAGCATCGGAACCCTCGGCTTCCAGGTAGGGAGTATCACGTTTGACCAGCAGCTAACCGTTGATATTTGGGAAGGGTTTTGTTTCCCTCTGACCTTGTTATAAACTAGTGATTCTTACTATTAATTACATTTCTACCAAAATGGATTAGCGTTCATTGTGAACGTGAAGATGGAGTAATATGATTCTTGGATTCATGATCAACAGAGGAACTGTTAATTTTCTTTTCACGTTGTTGTTCTCATTATTTTTGACCTCATTCTCTATTTTTGGTGAACTGTGCTCGATATCAGAGAAAAGATCAGTATCTGCATTATTTAAGTTAAAACCAGGAGAGGTCTACTAGGATCATGACTTTTGAAGTAAAAATTAGTGCACCCAGTATTGGCCATATCTCCTAGCTGTCTACTTTCTTTTCTGATGGGTACGTATGATGTATGGTGTTTACCTTTAGATATATTCTCACGGTTCAGGTGTATGACTGAGAGAAGTAAAGGGAGTTGAATCTATTTGTTTTTGTCTTATTAGGTGTTTGCAGGGGGACCAATACAGAAGGTCTTGTCTTGGAAGTGCAGTTGATTTAGAGAACGTTTCTTTGTTTTCAAGGTATTTACAGGCTCTTAGTGAGACATAAAGAGAGTAGTCTTTTATCTTGTGCTTACTGATTATTCTTTTCTTTTCTACAGGTTCTAATTCCCTGCTGTTCCCTTCCCTTCACCCTTTTCCCTCACTTGACTGCTCTACTACTCTGTGTATATTTATTGCTTCAGAGTTGGGGATGTCAGGAGGTGGACCACTTCCCGTTCTGAGGAGTTCTATTTTGAGGGCCTGACACTTTCCCTACTGTTTCACTGACTAGAGTGGGAATAGTACGTTTTACCCCTTCTGAGTCCAACGCTTTCCTTACTGTTGAACAGACTGTAGTAGGAATAGTAAATGTTACACCTTCTGAGTCCAATGCTTTCCCTATTGTTGCATAGACTGGAGTGGGAATAGAACATTTTACCCCTCCTGAGTCCAACGCTTTCCCTACTGTTGCACAGAGTGGCATGGGAATGGTAATTTTTACCACTCTTGAGTCCAACGCTTTCCCTAATATTGCATTAACTGGAGTGGGAACAGTATATTTATTATCTCCAAAATGTAATAGTTTTGTTAGTATTGTTTGAATATATATTATTATGTGTTTGTGTATTTAATTTAATATATTTTTATATTAAGAAATCTGTTATTTTTAAGATATTAAAACATTTTTTTCCATTGTTTACTTTTTATATGTAGTTAAATTGACAAGGTTTTAAATTTGTTCCGGGTTAATTGTTATGGTTTTTATTTTTAGTTTTATATGTATGTGTGTGTGTGTGTGTATATATATATTAGTAAATAAAAAACCTGAAAATTATAATATAAATTTGAATTAATAGTTACAATTATAGTTTTAATTTATATATGGGTACATCTACATACACACATAAATAGATGTGTGTGTTTTTAAATAAGTATACATATATATGTATATATCAAACAAGAAAGAAACGTCCTTGAGGGGACATTCAAGCGGCACTCCACGGAGATGGTAAAATAATATTCTATTTATTTAATTCTCACTTCCTTTCATCCAACGCGTTTCGGCTGACACAAACAGCCTTGTTCACGATGAAAAACATGTCTCCTATACACATCATTTAAAGGGCTCCCTTATTTCAACAACAGTGACAACAGACAAATGCATCTACTAACAGTGAAAAAGGCCAAATTGACAGTTCAGCAAATATCATCAGCGCCATGTTTGAAATTGCAAATTCAGCACTCATTACGGGCTCACTTCTTACAGCGTGTGAGCATTGCATCATAAATAACGAAATTAGATGAATAAAAACAGTGTTAATTCATCATTTCTTATTCTAAAAGGTTTAACAAATTTAAATGGTGCCCTAACATTTAAATGTATAGCAATTCCTCTTTCCGTTGTTTTTACCTTTAATTCTAGTTTTAACAAGGATTAAACCATATATTATCCATATCATGCGGCAGGTGCCCCAATAAACATGCTTAAAACACCTTCATGGCGTACCTTTCCTTTCAGGGACAAAAGTGCTGTTTTGTCTTTTCCCCGGGTAGTTCTTATTTATGCCATTTACATATCTATTAATTATTACCCTTCTTGCATTCTCCTCCCCTCCCCTCCCCTTACTTTTATCTTCTTCTTCTCTGCTTTTTCACTATTTCTCTATTTATCTATTTAATTATGTAACTATTTATTCACAACATGTCTATTTATATGCTCCATATTTATATGCTTTTATTCATCAACAAATGTCATGTATTTATCGTTACTTTTTATTTTTATAGAATTTCTCATTTATTTATTCACAATGTATTACTGCCTCCTTATCATTATACTCTTGATGTATTTTCATTGTAAAATGCAATTAAAAAAATTAAACACAAAAAAAAATAGTAACGGGGGTCTAGACTCAGTAAACCGGTTCCTGTGCTTAATAGATTCTATCCAAAAGTGACTTAGTGCTCCCCTTAAAATTGTTTACAAACGTAATTTCATTTTATAATTGAGTGTACACGAGGAATGAATTCATTGGAGGAACATCCCAACTTATAAACATGTGTATAATTCTTCATCAATGTTAAAACCACTGGGTTTCTGCTGTCTAGTTCTAGTATATAAAAAGTCTCTAGTCTCCTTAGCTCTTTCTCCGTGTCCCCTCCTCTTTTTGGCTTTGGGGTTTGTGCAATGCAACTATATTTTAAATGTATGGGATTGCTTTGATGACTCTTCTCAAAATATCTCGCAATGGGATAGCTGCAATCATTATTGGATATTGCAAGAATGTGTTGTAGGATTCTATTATGTGCTGGTAAGGTTGTACTCCCAACATAGTTTTTCACAGGGGCATTTGAGGATGTATACCACAAAGTTTGATTTACATGTTAAGTTGCCCTTGATTTTTATGTTCTCTTGAAAGGGTGTGGTACATGATATATATATATATATATATATATATATATATATATATATATATATATATATATATATTATCTACTGGCGGTCGCCAGTAGATAGTTATAGTTAGGACCTATTATCCATAGGAAATCCGTGACATTCTATTTGCAATAACGTTGGCGCCGGTTGACGAATCTTCGCAAGCTTCCAACTTGTTGAGGCGCTCCGATCCGCTCCTACCCTGAAAGTCTCGGGGTGATACGTCAGCGGGGCCGAGAAAAGGGGGTCCCAAAGCGCGTTTTCCCCATTCATTTTCCATAGGAACCTTTAGTCGCAGCTACAGCCCGAACTGCTGAACGGAATTACCCCAAATTTGGCAAAGAGGTAGCCCTTGGTTCAGACTGGTGCCTTTTGCTAAAATGGTCTAAATCCGTTCAGTAGTTCCTGAAAATTCACAATTAAAATCACATATATATCTATGGGCGCGTCGGATCCGCGTGCCCTCCCGATCACGAGCTGCATGCTAATTGGCTGTCAACACTCCAAATCAAGAAGTGTTGGCAGCCATTTCTATCCTCGGTAGAACCGAGGGACAGAAACAAGTGCGCAAAGCGCAAAAGGGAGCAGGGTAGAAACACCTGACCCCTAGGTCTGCTCAGGGGTCCCACAAGGACCCCTGGGCAGAAAAAAGCATTTTTTTTTTTTTAAATCGGCGGGATGCGCTTAGGGTGCGCGGATCCCGTGAAAAAAAAGAAACAAGTGCGCAAAAGCACAAAGGGGGCAGGGTAGAAACACCCTAACCCCTAGGCCTGCTCAGGGGGTCCCACAAGGACCCCCTGGGCAAAAAAGCATTTAAAAAAATAAAAATCGGCAGGATGCGCTCAGGAGCGCGGATCCTGCCGAAAAAAAAATCGAGCGCGGTCTCCCGCGCTTGATGTTAATTGCCCCGGGTGGGCCAAGTCCCGGGGGCATGCTGAGGGGTTTATTTTATGTATGGGGGCCTCTAAGGGCCCCAAGCCCGAGGACCGCCACCCCCGGGGCTTTATTAGAAAAAGTTGCGGGAGGGCTCTGAGCCCTCCCGCAGCCCGAGGACCACCACCTCCCGGGGCTTCTTTATTTATTAAATTAACCTGTGTGGGGACTCCAGCCCCCCACACGCCCGAGGACCACCACCTCCCCGGGGCACTAACAAAATTGAAAATGGGGGTCCGTTTTGGACCCCCAAGCCCGAGGACCACCACCTCCCGGGGCTTTGAAAATGTGGGGAGGGGGCGCGCGGCCCCCTCCTGGAGCCAGTGATGGCCCTGGGGACCGCCACCCCCAGGGCCGGCTCCTGCAGTGTCCCGGGTGCCTACCCGGGACACTGCTGTTTGCAATGACAGGACGGGAGCCTCGCGGCTCCCGTCCTGTCATACAAACTGCTGAATTTTAGGCGAGAGCAGGAAAGCTGCTCTTGCTTCCAAAATTCAAAGCAGATTAGCTTTCCACATGGGGAGCTGCATATTAGCAGCTCCCCATGTGGAAAGCTAATGCCACAGGAGGCGGGGAGCCAGCAGGGTCCGTGGGGAGTTGGGGTCCCCACGGACCCCAAAGGATAGGGCCAGCCCGGGGATGGGGTCCCGGGGCCTAAGGAGGCCTTAGGAGGGGGCCAGGCAGCCCCCTCCATCAAATAAAAAAAAGGTGGCTATGGCCCGGGGGATGGGGTCCCCGGGTCGAAGTGGCCACGGGTGGGGGACCACGCGGTCCCCTTCCCAGTCCTTTTTTATTTTATTTTTTTAAAAAGGGGACAGGCCCTGGGGGATGGGGTCCCCAGGGCTCAAAAATTACTAAAGGGGGCCACACAGCCCACTTTAAAAAAAAAAAAAATTTATAAAACGGCATCGCGAGGAGGCCACGCCCCTCTTTGACAGCACTCTGCAAACGCGCCCCTGGCGCGTTTGCAGAAGAGAACGAATTCCCCTTGAATACTGGGGGTCCCTGAGGCCAACTAGCCCACCAGGAACCTCCAGTATGCGCCAGTGGGCTGCGTTGCACAGAGGTGGACAGAGGCCACGCCCCTTTTACACCTCTGTGCAACGCAGCTCTGTGGCGCTTAATGGAGGTAGCTGGTGGGCTAGTTGCACCCCAGGGACCCTCAGGATTCAAGGGAGTTAATCCCCGACTTAAAATGCGCCACGGGCGCGTTTGCACAGTGGTGAAGGAGAGGGCGGGGCCTGAGGTGACATGTGTGCAAACAGGCCCCATGGCGCGTTTTAAGATGGAGAGTTAAATCCCCTTCAATCCTGAGGGTCCCTGGGGCCAACTTGCCCAACAGGTACATCCAGAAAGCGCCACAGAGCTGCGTTGCAGAGAGGTGTAAAGGGGTGTGGCCTCTCTACACGTCTCTGCAACGCAGCCCCCTGGCGCATACTGGAGGTTCCTGGTGGGCTAGTTGGCCCCTAGGGACCCTCATGATTCAAGGGGACTTAATCCCCCAACTTAAAACGCGCATCAGGGCGCGTTTGCACAGATGTCACCTCAGGCCCCGCCCCCTCCCTTCACCATTGTGCAAATATTCCTCTAAAATCTGCCGAACTACGAATTCTGATTTACTCACCTGTTATCAGGAGAGACCTCAGTGCTGCATCTTTCAGCCCAGTACTAATCCTGAAAAGTAATTTTAACCGTACTTACCAGTAACTTACATTTCCTTCCATAGGATATCATTGCCTGCTTTTTGCTGAAAAAGTTTCTAAGTGTTGATTTTTGAAACATACAAATATTCCTCTAAAATCAGCCGAAATACGAATTCCGATTTACTCACCTGTTATCAGGAGAGACCTCAGTGCTGTATCTTTCAGCCCAGTACTGGTCCTGAAAAGTAATTTTAACCGTACTTACCAGTAACTTGAATTTCCTTCCATAGGCTAACATTGACTGGTTTCACTTGGAAATTCTTCTAAGTGTGGAGTTTTGGAACTTTAAAATATTCCTCTAAAATCAGCCGAAATACTGAATTCCGATTTACTCACCTGTTATCAGGAGAGACCTCAGTGCTGCATCTTTCAGCCCAGTACTGATCCTCAAAAGTAATTTTAACCGTACTTACCAGTAACTTGAATTTCCTTCCATAGGATATCATTGCCTGCTTTTTGCTGAAAAAGTTTCTAAGTGTTGATTTTGAAACATACAAATATTCCTCTAAAATCAGCCGAAATACGAATTCCGATTTACTCACCTGTTATAAGGAGAGACCTCAGTGCTGTATCTTTCAGCCCAGTACTGGTCCTGAAAAGTAATTTTAACCGTACTTACCAGTAACTTATATTTTCTTCCATAGGAATCCATTGTCTGGTTTTCAGCAGAAAAGTTTCAAAGTGTCGATTTTCACAAACTACAAATATTCCTTAAAATCGCCTGTATGACTTAAGCGCATTCTTTCAACTGTTTACAGGAGATGCACCAGTGCTGGATCCAGGATCCAACACTGAGTAAGAAAAAGTAACGATAACAGTTTTTACCTGCTAAGTGAATTTCCTTCCATAGGATAACATTGGTGATTCTATGAGAAAAAGTTTCTAAGTGTCAACTTTTAAAATACAATAATATTCCTTAAAAATCACGACTGTAACCAAAACGCTTTTACTCAACTGTTTACAGGAGATGTACCAGGACTGAATCTAGGATCCAGTCCTGTGGTTAGAAAAGTAATCCATAAAGTAACTAATTGCATTTAACTAGAAATTCACATTGAGCTGAATGTTGCATTGTGTTTGAAAATGTGTTGCCCATTGCAACAACTGTAACTACTGTACTTAAAAGTCTATTGCCTATGTGCAAAGTATTTAAACTAAAGTAATTCATTCTGAGAAAGTATTTTTTGTAATGTATAATGTAATTACAATGTAATTTAAAAAATAAAATATGTAAAAAAAATTGTTTCTAAAAATGTAGTAAATCAGTATGAAAAAAATAAATATAACAATTAATACATTTAAAAATTGTCATTTACAAAACCTTTGAAATTCACTGAAAAAACCGTAGGTTTCAGACATGTTATAGTTAGGAATTAGCATTTAAAAAACCTTTGAAATTCACTGAAAAAACCATAGGTTTCAGACACGTTATAGTTAGAAATTAGCATTTAAAAAACCTTTGAAATTCACTGAAAAAACCATAGATTTCAGGCACGTTATAGTTAGAAATTAGCATTTAAAAAACCTTAGAAATTCACTGAAAAAACCATAAGGTTTTAGGGACAGTTATAGTTAGTTGGACATTGCACTCGTACAAAACCCGTGAAATTCCCCCGTTATAGTTAGTTCAGGTAACTATAACTCGCGCCCGCAATGCACTGCTGATGACGTCACATATTACATCACTCATGACATGGTCAGTGACATCACTGATGACATCACTGATGACATCTCAAATGACATCACTGATGACATCATCCATGTGAGAATTTAATGCATCTTCTCACACCCTAATATAAGTTTTGAAACACCCACTCTAAATTACAGACTGCCATTCTCAAAACGATACACACTCCAATACCAATAAGTACATACCCACTCACTGATTCTTAGGTCTACACACACACATCTACTCACTCACCCGTACAGTCACTCATACTTACGGTCACTCAGTACAGGACTATCATATGCACTCATACACCTATATAAACACTCACACAACGCAACTCATCCATAGAGGTACTCACACACCTAGTCAGTCATGCAAATAATTAATCACACTCCAATTTACTCACCTATACAGTTATACACACCAGCTCACTTACTCATAAAAATACTAGCACATTCTTACGCTCCTATGCAATCACTGATGCAAGTACACACTCATCCATATAGCCACTCTCACAATCACACACTCTCACTTATAGCCATTTATATACTCCAACCAACATATATACTGCCTTTCACATATGTAGTTACTCACACATGTACCACTGAGATATACATTCAATCACTAACACACCCATACACACACTCACCCACCCATACAGTCCATCACAGACGCACTCTTGAAACCATGCACCCAGTGAATCACCCACTCACACATCTATGCACAGAGTCACACACACCCCACCCACACAAACACTGAGGCACCCATACAGATACTCAGAGAACCAATCCATAACCCATATAGACACTCATTTAGCTAGTCAGAAACCCATGCAGTTGCTTACACAACAACAGACAGACGGATACAGACATTCACACAGTTTAGTCACTCACCCATGCATCCAGTAAGATACGTTTAATCACTCACTTATAGACTCAGTCACGCACCTACTAAATCATCCATTCAGGCGCTTCTACACCCACTCATTCTTCAATACGCCTTTCCCTATATATATTAAACATATTGAAACTTTACAGAAACACACAGTCACTGGATGATGTCATCAGTGATGTCATCAGTGATGTCATTTGAGATGTCATCAGTGATGTCATCAGTGATGTCACTGACCATGTCATGAGTGATGTAATATGTGACGTCATCAGCAGTGCATTGCGGGGCGCGAGTTATAGTTACCTGAACTAACTATAACGGGGGAATTTCACGGGTTTTGTACGAGTGCAATGTCCAACTAACTATAACTGTCCCTAAAACCTTATGGTTTTTTCAGTGAATTTCTAAGGTTTTTTAAATGCTAATTTCTAACTATAACGTGCCTGAAACCTATGGTTTTTTCAGTGAATATTAGTTATAGTTAGAATCTTTTTTCCATAGGAAAAGCGTTTCTTGATTGATTTGCCAATAACTTTGGCAGCGTTTGCCGAATCTTCACGAAATTTTTAAAACTAATTATTCACTCAGGTCAGCTCCTGTAATGAAAGTTTCATGGTGATTTGTCAAGCGGCGGCCGAAAAAAAAGAGGGGTCCCAAAACATGTTTTCTCCAAGTTAATTTCCATAGGAAACTTTAGACACGGCTACAGCCTGAACTGCTGAATGGAATTACACCAAATTTGAGAGAGCTCTTGGTCCAGAAAGCACGCTTTTTTTTAAATGGTGAAAATCCGTTCAGTAGTTTTTAAGATATTTAATGATTTACAGATATCGATATTTGAGAATTGTGAGATCTGATTGGCTGAGCCCTCCCGAGCACGAGCTTGCCTCTGATTGGCTGCCAACACTTCAAACCAGGAAGTGTTGGCAGCCATCTTGTGACTCGGTACCGAGGGAGAAGGAAAAAGGCAAGAGGAACATTATAAAAGAAGAAAAGGGGGCAGGGTAAAACACCCTGACCCCCTAGGCCTTGTCAGGGGGTCCCACAGAGACCCCCAGGGCCAAGAAAAGCATTTTTTTTAATTGTGATGTCACTGACCATGTCATGAATAATGTAATATGTGATGTCATCAGCAGTGCATTTCGGGGGCACGAGTTATAGTTAGCTCAACTAACTATAGCGGCCAAATTTCTCTGGCTTTGTACGAGTGAAATGTCCAACTAACTATAAAGTCCCTGAAACCTGTGTTTTATTCTGTGAATTTCTAGGGTTTTTCAAATGCTAATTTCTAACTATAACATCCCTGAAACCTATGGTTTTTTCAGTGAATATATATATATATATATATATATATATATATATATATATATATATATATATATATATATATATATTATCTACTGGCGGTCGCCAGTAGATAGTTATAGTTTAAACCTATTATCCATAGGAAATCCGCGACATTCTATTTGAAATAACGTTGGCGCCGGTTGACGAATCTTCGCGAAAGTTTCCAACTTGTTGGGGCGCTCCGGTCCGCTCCTATCCTGAAAGTCTCGGGGTGATACGTCAAGCGGGAGCCGAGAAAAAGGGGTCCCAAAACACGTTTTCCCCATTCATTTTTCCATAGGAACCTTTAGTCGCAGCTACAGCCCGAACTGCTGAACGGAATTACACCAAATTTGGCAAAGAGGTAGCCCTTGGTTCAGTGTCGTGCCTTTTGCTTAAATGGTGTAAATCCGTTCAGTAGTTCCTGAGAAAATCAAAAGTAAAGTCACATATATATCTGGGCGGAGCCTAACCACACATGTCATCGTGAGATCTGATTGGCTGTCAGCACTTCATCCTGGAATTGCTGGCAGCCATCTTGAGACCAATATAAATGATAGTACCTCATTGAAATGCATTGTAGTGAATAGAAGATTTTGAGGGTCACCAAAGGAGAACTATAAAGGGTGATAACAGGCTTTAGTTACATTAGAATTTATTTGTTGATGGTACCATACTAATTTTAGGAATTGTGATGTATTCTAAGGTGATTTTACCATGTGAAAAACCTTCTGCTGGGATATCATGAATCATGTTTGAGAGAACACTATTTTCTCATGCTTGTCCCATGGAGGTTTGGAAGGTGCTCCAGAAGCTAAAATGAGAGCATATTTTCTGTAAATTCACATTATCTTTCTCACTCATGTGAGAATGAAGTCTGACATTCTCAGTAAAACATGTACATCCAACAAGGGCAGAGACTGTCAGTTGATTCCTTTGTGTTCTACTGCAGCTTCCCAGAGTGTTCTAAAGAACAACTAGAGTGCTAACAGCCTTACTTATGACAAAAGTATGGCACACCTGAAGCCATCTTGATTGGAATAAACTGGTAACACTTAAACAATTTAATTTAAAAAGGAACAAAATGATGGGGTTCATTTTGTCATAGAAATTATGGTTAGTGCTGTAGAAAGAAAAATTAGGACATGTTTCAAGTGTGATCTCAAATATCTTCCTGTTATATTTCAACAGGAGCAGCCTGCCAGTTGATGCCTTTGTGTTCTACTGCAGCTTCCCAGAGTGTTCTAAAGAACAACTAGAGTGCTAACAGCCTTACTTATGACAAAAGTATGGCACACCTGAAGCCATCTTGATTGGAATAAACTGGTAACACTTAAAACATTTAATTTAAAAAGGAACAAAATGATGGGGTTCATTTTGTCATAGAAATATGGTTAGTGCTGTAGAAAGAAAAATTAGGACATATTTCAAGTGTGATCTCAAATATCTTCCTGTTATATTTCAACAGGAGCAGCCTGCCTGTTGATGCCTTTGTGTTCTACTGCAGCTTCCCAGAGTGTTCTAAAGAACAACTAGAGCGCTAACAGCCTTACTTATGACAAAAGTATGGCACACCTGAAGCCATCTTGATTGGAATAAACCGGTAACACTTAAAACATTTAATTTAAAAAGGAACAAAATGAGGGGTTCTTTTTGAAATAGAAATTATGGTTAGTGCTGCAGAAAGAAAAATTAGGGCATGTTTTAAGTGAGATCTCAAATCCTCTTCTATTTCATTAGAAAATTCTGACATGCAGACTGAAACAATCACTTTCAATACCAGCAGCAGACTACCAGTTAACTCCCTGGTGAGCAGTAGCTTTACTCCAGTGATCTAATGAGCAACTAGAGTGCTAACATTCTGAATTTATGGCAGATGTGAGACACATCTGAATGCCTTCTTGATGGAATCAAAGTAAAAAACTGAAAGCATTTCCTACTGAGGAGACTGCAGTAAATGAAGAAATTAGGAAACTTCATAACAAAGAAGTCTTCCAAGATGGCCACCAGTGAAAAAAGAGCCCAAATGTAGCACAAATATTACCCAGATGTAGCCCACATATAGCCCAATGACAAAAGTGTGCAAAACACTTTTTATTTTTAGTTTTTTTGCAGTTTTATGTAGTGCAGACTGGTCAGGTATTGGAGCATTGCATCTTAAAACATGACCCCCTACACTACAAAAACACCACTGCACTACCTTAAACCCTAAAACACTACCCCCAGCATGACCCCCTACACTACACAAGCACCACTGCACTATCCTAAACCCTAAAACACTACCCCCAGCACGACCCCTACACTACCCAAACACCACTGCACTAACCTAAATCCTAAAACACTACCACCAGCACGACCCCCTACACTACCCAAACACCACTGCACTACCCTAAAACATGACCCCCTACACTACACAAACACCACTGCACTACCCTAAACCCTAAAACACTACCCCCAGCACGACCCCTACACTACACAAGCACCACTGCACTACCCTAAACCCTAAAACACTACCCCCAGCATGACCCCCTACACTACACAAACACCACTGCACTACCCTAAACCCTAAAACACTACCCCCAGCACGACCCCCTACACTACCCAAACACCACTGCACTACCCTAAAACATGACCCCCTACACTACACAAACACCACTGCACTACCCTAAACCCTAAAACACTACCCCCAGCACGACCCCCTACACTACACAAGCACCACTGCACTACCCTAAACCCTAAAACACTACCCCCAGCACGACCCCCTACACTGCCCGAACACCACTGCACTGCCCTAAACCCTGAAACACCACCCCTAGCACGACCCCTACACTGCCCGAACACCACTGCACTGCCCTAAACCCTGAAACACCACCCCCTTCACAACCCCCTACACTGCCCGAACACCACTGCACTGCCCTAAACCCTGAAACACCACCCCCAGCATGACCCCCTACACTGCCCAAACACCACTGCACTGCCCTAAACCCTGAAACACTACCCCCAGCAAGACCCCCTACACTGCCCGAACACCACTGCACTGCCCTAAACCCTGAAACATCACCCCCAGCAAGACCCCCTACACTGCCCAAACACCACTGCACTGCCCTAAACCCTGAAACACTACCCCCAGCATGACCCCCTACACTGCCCGAACACCACTGCTCTGCCCAAAACCCTGAAACACCAGCCCCAGCACGACCACCTACACTGCCCGAACACCACTGCACTGCCCTAAACTTTGAAACACCAGCCGCTGCACGACCCCTACACTGCCCGAACACCACTGCACTACCCTAAACCCTGAAACATCACCCCCAGCACGACCCCTACACCCGCCCGAGCACCACTGCACTGCCCTAAACCCTGAAACACCAGCCCCAGCACGACCCCCTACACTGCCCGAACACCACTGCACTGCCCTAAACCCTGAAACACCAGCCCCAGCACGACCCCCTACACTGCCCGAACACCACTGCACTGCCCTAAACCCTGAAACACCACCCCCAGCATGACCCCCTATGTAGGAGAGTAGGATCTGCTTCACAGGGGTACCCCCACTTTTTGCTGATACTTCACTGGTTTTCGACATTAGTCTGGCTGGGGCCCTGCTATTCAGAACCCCAGCCTAGCTGTTTCCTCTTTAAAAGGGTCTCCATGTGCCTTAGGCACATCTCTGATTGGGATCTGGAGTGCCCTTGTAAGTCCCTAGTATATGGTATACTATGTACCAAGGGCATAGGTACCTCAGAGGCCTGCCAGGGGCTGCAGCATATATTATGCCACCCCTGGTAGGCCATCCAAACTGACACCACAGGTCTGCTACTGCAGCCTGGGTAAGGTGGTGCATGCACCCCTTGCTGTGGTATAGGTTACCTATATCACTAAATGCATACACACATATAAACCTATAAGTCACTCCTAAGGCAGGCCTTATCAATCCTAAAGGCAGAGTGCATGGTTTCTATGTGAGAGGGTGCCCCTGCATGAGCAGGGCCCCTCTGCAGCGTTCGGAGACCATCTCTGATGCTGTTTGTAGTGCAGCCTGACCATATACTCTTAAACGCATTATATCCTCGCGGTAAAATGCTAACTATGGAATGGCTGCACCGAAACATGTCGTGTTTGGTGTCAAACATCTTGGAATACTACCCCCCGCCAATTCTGGCGGCGGGGGTAGCATTCCACCCTTCTAGAGGGAAAGGCATGTTAACTCTGACGAGTCCGGTAACTTCTTTCCAGAGCCTGGCATCACAAAATGGATGCTACTGCCACAGACACGAGTCTGGCCTCCTGCTGCTGGACGAAACTCCGGCAGGGAGGCCTGGACAATAGGTTTCCTGTCCCAGGGAGGTGTGACCACCTCCCCAGACAGGACAATGTGTATTGGGGCTGGGCGGGAGCACTTTCGGGTGCTTTGAAGTCCTGCACTGGGGGCACATTTGGTGTCCCTGTGCATACCCCAGTTCAAACCGGATCAGGGGCTTGCAGCCCCTGCTTTGGCGCGAACTGGACAAAGGGAAAGGGGTGTAGCCACCCCTCTGCCCTGACCCACCCATAGGTGGGGCCACAGAGTAGTCCATCCCCTATTTTTGGAATAAAGGTAGGAACCCAGTCCTTAGGACTTTAGATTATACCTGGACGAAACTCTGAAACAGAATCCTGGACCTTCGACGCTCTACTCACGATTAGAGGACTGAAGAATCTCCCTTGGGGTCAAGGAGTGACTCCCCTGCTTGGCAGGCACCAAAGAAGCATCTGTCCGGTTCGCATCACTGAAGCTCCCGTCGGACGCCGAAGTCATCGCATCACCAGAGGTGGATTCTCAGACTTCCCCGAGGCTACCCTGAGTCCCCAGCAAAGCTGAGGCCCGTGGCTATCGTGGGTAACGTGAGACCGTGACCCCTGGACACCGAGCACACTTGCAAGTGCACCATCTTCTGGGTCTCCCAAGAAGTCGTGCTTTGGGCTCCGAGTAGCCCTAGCCTCCAGCACCACCTGCACCGAAGATCACTGGCCCCCACTCCACGAGTGTCCTGTAAGCCAGCTCCACGTGCGGCGTCACGAGGCTCCTTCGCGGTCGCTAGCCCGTTGGCTAGTAGCCCTTACCGAAGGCCAATCTTTTCTTTACTTGGCAGTCTGGTTGCTCCAGGCCTGCCCTCACTTACCCTTGCTGGGTGAGTTCCCCAGACCTTGCTGGTCTGCACCATCGACGATCTTCAGCTACATCGAGACTTGCCGTTGCCAAGGCTTGTTGGGTCCAATCTGGTCGCCGACACCGCAGCACTCGACAGACATCGTGTACCAGCCCGAATCCTGCTCCTGGTCGCCGACAACGCCTCCTGGACCTCGTGGCTGCAGAAACGAGACGACCGTCAACGCACCTGAAGCACTCGACATCGGTGGGCATCCGTCCATCGCCTCCCTGGTCACTGGCTAGTGACCCAGACTCTGTCCCCTCTGCTTTCAGGTTCTTCAGAACTCCGATCCACTCTTGGATCCACCCGGACACTTTTCTCCTGGTCGCCAGCAGCACTTTGCAGCAGATCGCCATAAGAACCGACGACGAAACCCGACCCCGAAAGGCACCTATGCACCCGGCTTCCCTGGGTGAGGTAACACGAGTACTCCGGTGCTCCCGTGGGTAGAGACTCTTCAAAGTCCTAGATCTCAAAGGGTTTTGTCCTAGTCCTCTTCTAAAGTGTCCCTTTCCTCTATTTTTCCGATCCCGACTTTCTCCATAGAAGTTAACGGCGTATCGCGGTTGTGTATTTACACTGCACGCGTCTCCCGTGGGTCCCCTGTGTCACTACCTTGGGTGGTTCCTTGTGGTCCAAGCACTTCTAGAGGCTCTAGGCCTAGTGTCTAGTTCAGTCGTGGTTCGCATACCACTTTATTGGTATATGGTTTGGTACGCCCCTAGGGCCCAAACGTGTATTTGTGCTATTACTGTGATTTAAGATCTTATAACCTATGTACTTCGAACTCTAGCCTCATAAAGAGACTAGAGGGGTGTGTTTAGTAATAAATACATATATTTTGAATATATACCTGGTGTGGTGCTCTTTCATTTGGTCACTCAAGAGATTATAGACTGGTAAAACAAGCTGCTTTACATTCCTTCAAGACTTAGCCTGAAGGCTGCTCTCCACAGCTACCACTAGGATAGCTTTCAATAAGGTTGTCTTTAACCTACCTACCATAAGAGTCGATTTGGACTGGTGCAAGGTGCCCACTATAATTAGTGGACAGCATATGCCAGGCCAACTTCTCACATTGGTGTGCAGCGTGTGGGATTCCAGCTTGCTATTGTTTTACCAGATAATCTCAATTGAATTGATCAACTGAAAACCACTAAAGGTACCTAAGGTACATATAATTTAAGCTTAGAATATCAGTAAGTTCTACTGAACTTAGAGTTGTGTGTTAAGGGATAGCACAACCCTTTCTACAACTCAAGAGAGTTTAGTAGGCCACACTAGAGTAGGTAGTGCATACACCACACCACACTAGTAATGTCTTTAAAAGCAGGATCCAAAGATGCCCTGCAGGAAGCCATTGAGCTTCCCCCTCCAAGTATGACACACTCCCATTCTTGGAACTGAGAGCTTTGTGTAACGTGAGGAAATTAAGGACAGGCCAAAGTCCCACCACCCAACACCTCCAGGAGTTGTTGGTGGCTTATGATCTTAGTAAGTCCTCAGAGACTGAAGGGGTAGGAGCAGAGGGTGGGCCAGCAGATGAGGAAGGGACCAGGGGTACTACTACCCCCAGCCCCCCTCTGAAACTGACCAGGAGGGTGACAATGACCCTGACCTGGAAAACCCAATCCCTTCTGGGGAAGATGAAGATGAGGATCTGGAGAACCACACCTTTGTCCCCCCAGGAAGGATTATGAGTGTGCTCAGAAAGTCTAGGTCTCCTTCTCAGGAGTCTAACCACTCTGGCACCTCAATAGGGAGCTCTGTTTCTTCTCACAGGAGGGAATCCTCTCATGAGAGAAGAAAGAGACTGGTCCAGTATGAGGAAACTCAACTGGAGATCAGGAAGAAGCAATTGGCTTTAGATAGAGAATCCCTAGATCTCCTTAAAGAGAGAAGAAAGTTGGGACTAGAGTCCCATGGTGGCAGCCATATCCCTAGAGATAGGGAAAGGTCCTATGACCATAGGAACCTGAGCAAGATTGTCCCTCCCTACCAGAGTGGGGATGATATCCACAAATGGATAACTGCTTTAGAGAGGGCCTGTAAGGTACAGAAGGTCCCTCAGGAGCAGTGGGCAGCAATCTTGTGGCTCTCCTTTGCTGACAAAGGTAGAGACAAGCTCCTCACTGTTAGAGAGGAGGATGCTGACAATTACAAGGTCTTGAAGAGTGCTCTTATTGATGGGTTTGGCCTAACCACTGAACAGTACAGGTTGAAGTTCAGAGACACCCAAAAAGCACAGACTCAAGACTGGGTAGACTATGTGGATTGTTCTGCCAAGGCTCTGGAAGGCTGGTTGATGGGCAGTAAGGTGTGTGACTTCTCAGGATTGTATAATCTGATAATGAGGGAGCAGATTCTTAATAACTGTCAAAACCAGCTGTTGCATCAGTACCTGGTTGACTCTGATCTGACCTCTCCCCAAGAATTGGGAAAGAAGGCAGACAAATGGGTCAGAACCAGGGTGAAGCAGAAGGTACAGAACCAAGGTGGGGAAACCAAGAAGCAAGATGCTAAGAACTCTGACAAGGGTGGGGAGAAGGGTAAAGATCAAAAGTCTTCATCAGGCCCCCAAAAATCTTCTTCTGGTGGGGATTCCCAGTCTACCAAGGGTAAAGGCCAAAGAAAACCATGGTGCAAGGTCTGTAAGCAAAAGACCCACTGGACCAGTGATTGCACCAAGTCCAAAGACTCCAGTCCAGCCTCCACCAATGCCCCTAAGGCACCTGTTCCCCCTAGTACAGTTGGTGGAAGTGCTCCAGCCAAGGGTTTAGTAGGGTTCACCCTGGGAACTGAGTTGGGCTCTGACTTAGTCAGGGAGCTGACTCAGGCTGTGTTAGTCTGTGATGGAGGCATGGATGTGACCTCCACTGTGAGTCCCAGTAATCTGGGCAAGTACAGACAACAGCCTTTAATCAATGGACGAGAGGCTTTGGCATTTAGGGACACAGGGGCAAGTGTCACAATGGTGACACAAGACCTTGTGCTACCTGGGCAAGTTATACTTGGTGAAATGTACCAAGTGACCAATGCTAGCAATGTCAGAACAGACCATACTCTGGCAGTTGTTAACTTCTCCTGGGGAGGGGTAACTGGCCTTAAGAAGGTTGTGGTAAGTGCAAACCTACCAGTCGAATGCTTGCTTGGCAATGACTTAGAGACTTCTGCTTGGGCAGAAGTGGAGCTCAGGACCCATGCAGAAATGCTGGGGATCCCTGCAGATGTGTTTGCTGTGACCAGGTCACAAGCTAAACTGTCTAAAACTGAACAGGCCTTGGATTCTGGAAGAATGGACCAAGTGCCTTCCAAGAGGAGGAGTAGTAGGGTTAAGGCAGTGCCTTCCCCTTGGCTCAGGAGGAAGATCAGTCCCTTGAGGGGGATGATCTCAGCCCTGAAGAAGGAACTGTCCCAGAGGAACTTGAGCCTGACCAGGTTGAGTTCTTGGGGACAGGGGGACCTTCTAGGGCAGATCTGAGCCAGGAGCAGCAGAGCTGCCCCTCCCTTGAACCCCTCAGACAGCAAGCTGCTGCTGAGGCTGCTGGGAAAGCTAGTGGTCCCCATACAGTGTATTGGGATGATGGACTCCTGTACTCAGAGAGTAGAGACCCCAAGCCTGGTGCTACCAGGAGGTTGGTAATACCTTTGAAGTTCAGGGGCTTCCTATTGACCCTAGCCCATGATATTCCCTTAGCAGGACACCTGGGCCAGAACAAGACTTGGGACAGAATTGTCCCTCACTTTCACTGGCCCCACATGTCTGAAGACAGTAAGGAGTTTTGTCGCTCCTGTGTAACCTGCCAAGCCAGTGGCAAAGCAGGTGGCACTACAAAGGCCCCCTTGATACCACTACCTGTGGTGGGGGTGCCCTTTGAGAGGGTAGGGATTGACATTGTTGGTCCCATGGATCCCCAAACAGCATCTGGGCACAGATTTATACTGGTGGTAGTGGATCATGCCACCAGGTATCCAGAGGCTATACCCCTTAGGACCACTACAGCACCTGTGGTGGCAAGGGCCCTCCTGGGAATTTTCTCAAGAGTGGGCTTTCCTAAGGAGGTGGTATCAGACAGGGGTGCAAACTTCATGTCTGGGTACTTAAAGGCAATGTGGAAGGAGTGTGGAGTTACTTATAAGTTCACCACACCCTATCACCCACAATGCAATGGTTTAGTTGAGAGATTCAACAAAACCTTGAAGGGCATGATTAAAGGGCTCCCAGAAAAGCTTAGGCGTAGATGGGACATACTCTTGCCCTGCCTTTTATTCGCATATAGGGAGGTGCCTCAGAAGGGGGTTGGTTACAGCCCTTTTGAACTTCTGTTTGGCCACCCTGTGAGGGGTCCACTGTGCTTGGTGAAGGAAGGATGGGAGTTACCTCTCAAGCCCCCAAAGCAAGATATAGTGGACTATGTACTTGGTCTCCGCTCCAGGATGGCTGAGTACATGAAAAAGGCAACCAAAAACCTTGAGGCTAGCCAGGAACTTCAAAAGGCCTGGCATGACCAAAAGGCTGTCCTAACTGTTTACCAGCCAGGACAGAAGGTGTGGGTGTTGGAGCCAGTGGCCCCAGCAGCTCTCCAAGACAAATGGAGTGGACCCCACACTATTGTTGAGCAGAAGGGTGAGGTCACTTACTTAGTAGACCTGGGAACACCCAGGAGTCCCCACAGGGTTCTCCATGTCAACAGACTTAAGCCATATGTGGACAGGGCAGACATGGGCTTGCTCATGGCTACTGATGAAGGGCAGGAGGAAGAGAGTGACCCACTCCCTGACCTGCTCTCACAGAACCCTGACGATGGGTCAGTTGATGGTGTAGCCTTGGCAGGCAGCCTCACTACCCAGCAACAAACTGATTGCAGGCAAGTCCTCAATCAGTTTAGACATATGTTTTCTCTGACACCCAGTCAGACCACCTGGTGCACTCATGAAGTGGACACTGGGGACAGTCTGCCTATTAAAAACAAGATTTATAGGCAACCTGACCATGTCAGGGACTGTATCAGGACTGAAGTCCAGAAGATGTTGGAATTGGGAGTGATTGAGCCCTCAGATAGCCCTTGGGCTAGTCCAGTAGTCCTAGTACCTAAACCTCACACCAGTGGTGGGAAAAGAGAGATGAGGTTTTGTGTAGACTACAGGGGCCTCAATGCAGTCACTAGGACTGATGCCCATCCAATACCCAGGGCAGATGAGCTCATAGATACTTTGGCCTCTGCCAAATATCTCAGCACATTTGACCTAACAGCTGGCTACTGGCAGATCAGACTAGCTGATGCTGCAAAGCCCAAAACAGCATTTTCAACCCCTAGTGGGCATTATCAATTTGTGGTGATGCCCTTTGGTCTGAAAAATGCACCTGCCACTTTCCAGAGGTTGGTGAACACAGTTCTCACAGGACTGGAGGCCTATAGTGCAGCTTATCTAGATGATATTGCTGTCTTTAGCTCCACCTGGGAGGATCACCTGGTCCACCTCAGGAATGTTTTACAGGCCCTGCAAAAGGCAGGCCTGACTATCAAGGCCACTAAGTGCCAGATAGGGCAGAGTCAGGTTGTGTACCTGGGCCACCTTGTGGGTGGAGGCCAGGTTCAACCTTTGCAGAGCAAGATCCAGACCATCATGGACTGGACTGCTCCCACTACCCAGACTCAGGTGAGAGCCTTCTTAGGCCTGACTGGGTACTATAGGAGATTTGTCAAGGGGTATGGATCAATAGTGACACCCTTGAATGACTTAACTTCTAAGAAAATGCCCAAAAAGGTTCAGTGGACAGTTAGCTGTCAAAAGGCATTTGATGACCTCAAGCAGGCCATGTGCACTGCTCCAATTCTGCAGAGTCCTGATTACTCCAAGAAGTTCATTGTTCAAACTGATGCATCTGAATTGGGGGTAGGGGCTGTACTGTCACAATTGAATGAAGAAGGTCAGGATCAGCCAGTAGCTTTTATTAGCAGAAGGCTGACCCCTAGAGAGAAACGTTGGTCAGCCATAGAGAGGGAGGCCTTTGCTGTGGTCTGGGCTCTGAAGAAGTTGAGGCCATACTTGTTTGGTACACACTTCCTGGTTCAGACAGACCATAAGCCCCTCTTATGGCTAAAACAAATGAAGGGTGAAAACCCCAAACTGCTTAGGTGGTCCATTTCCCTACAGGGGATGGACTTTACAGTGGAACATAGGCCTGGGAGTAACCATGCGAATGCAGATGGACTCTCTAGGTATTTCCACTTAGAACATGAAGACTTAACTGGGCAAGGTTAGTTTAATGTCCCTACGTTTGGGGGGGTTGTGTAGGAGAGTAGGATCTGCTTCACAGGGGTACCCCCACTTTTTGCTGATACTTCACTGGTTTTCGACATTAGTCTGGCTGGGGCCCTGCTATTCAGAACCCCAGCCTAGCTGTTTCCTCTTTAAAAGGGTCTCCATGTGCCTTAGGCACATCTCTGATTGGGATCTGGAGTGCCCTTGTAAGTCCCTAGTATATGGTATACTATGTACCAAGGGCATAGGTACCTCAGAGGCCTGCCAGGGGCTGCAGCATATATTATGCCACCCCTGGTAGGCCATCCAAACTGACACCACAGGTCTGCTACTGCAGCCTGGGTAAGGTGGTGCATGCACCCCTTGCTGTGGTATAGGTTACCTATATCACTAAATGCATACACACATATAAACCTATAAGTCACTCCTAAGGCAGGCCTTATCAATCCTAAAGGCAGAGTGCATGGTTTCTATGTGAGAGGGTGCCCCTGCATGAGCAGGGCCCCTCTGCAGCGTTCGGAGACCATCTCTGATGCTGTTTGTAGTGCAGCCTGACCATATACTCTTAAACGCATTATATCCTCGCGGTAAAATGCTAACTATGGAATGGCTGCACCGAAACATGTCGTGTTTGGTGTCAAACATCTTGGAATACTACCCCCCGCCAATTCTGGCGGCGGGGGTAGCATTCCACCCTTCTAGAGGGAAAGGCATGTTAACTCTGACGAGTCCGGTAACTTCTTTCCAGAGCCTGGCATCACAAAATGGATGCTACTGCCACAGACACGAGTCTGGCCTCCTGCTGCTGGACGAAACTCCGGCAGGGGAGGCCTGGACAATAGGTTTCCTGTCCCAGGGAGGTGTGACCACCTCCCCAGACAGGACAATGTGTATTGGGGCTGGGCGGGAGCACTTTCGGGTGCTTTGAAGTCCTGCACTGGGGGCACATTTGGTGTCCCTGTGCATACCCCAGTTCAAACCGGATCAGGGGCTTGCAGCCCCTGCTTTGGCGCGAACTGGACAAAGGGAAAGGGGTGTAGCCACCCCTCTGCCCTGACCCACCCATAGGTGGGGCCACAGAGTAGTCCATCCCCTATTTTTGGAATAAAGGTAGGAACCCAGTCCTTAGGACTTTAGATTATACCTGGACGAAACTCTGAAACAGAATCCTGGACCTTCGACGCTCTACTCACGATTAGAGGACTGAAGAATCTCCCTTGGGGTCAAGGAGTGACTCCCCTGCTTGGCAGGCACCAAAGAAGCATCTGTCCGGTTCGCATCACTGAAGCTCCCGTCGGACGCCGAAGTCATCGCATCACCAGAGGTGGATTCTCAGACTTCCCCGAGGCTACCCTGAGTCCCCAGCAAAGCTGAGGCCCGTGGCTATCGTGGGTAACGTGAGACCGTGACCCCTGGACACCGAGCACACTTGCAAGTGCACCATCTTCTGGGTCTCCCAAGAAGTCGTGCTTTGGGCTCCGAGTAGCCCTAGCCTCCAGCACCACCTGCACCGAAGATCACTGGCCCCCACTCCACGAGTGTCCTGTAAGCCAGCTCCACGTGCGGCGTCACGAGGCTCCTTCGCGGTCGCTAGCCCGTTGGCTAGTAGCCCTTACCGAAGGCCAATCTTTTCTTTACTTGGCAGTCTGGTTGCTCCAGGCCTGCCCTCACTTACCCTTGCTGGGTGAGTTCCCCAGACCTTGCTGGTCTGCACCATCGACGATCTTCAGCTACATCGAGACTTGCCGTTGCCAAGGCTTGTTGGGTCCAATCTGGTCGCCGACACCGCAGCACTCGACAGACATCGTGTACCAGCCCGAATCCTGCTCCTGGTCGCCGACAACGCCTCCTGGACCTCGTGGCTGCAGAAACGAGACGACCGTCAACGCACCTGAAGCACTCGACATCGGTGGGCATCTGTCCATCGCCTCCCTGGTCACTGGCTAGTGACCCAGACTCTGTCCCCTCTGCTTTCAGGTTCTTCAGAACTCCGATCCACTCTTGGATCCACCCGGACACTTTTCTCCTGGTCGCCAGCAGCACTTTGCAGCAGATCGCCATAAGAACCGACGACGAAACCCGACCCCGAAAGGCACCTATGCACCCGGCTTCCCTGGGTGAGGTAACACGAGTACTCCGGTGCTCCCGTGGGTAGAGACTCTTCAAAGTCCTAGATCTCAAAGGGTTTTGTCCTAGTCCTCTTTAAAGTGTCCCTTTCCTCTATTTTCCCGATCCCGACTTTCTCCATAGAAGTTAACGGCGTATCGCGGTTGTGTATTTACACTGCACGCGTCTCCCGTGGGTCCCCTGTGTCACTACCTTGGGTGGTTCCTTGTGGTCCAAGCACTTCTAGAGGCTCTAGGCCTAGTGTCTAGTTCAGTCGTGGTTCGCATACCACTTTATTGGTATATGGTTTGGTACGCCCCTAGGGCCCAAACGTGTATTTGTGCTATTACTGTGATTTAAGATCTTATAACCTATGTACTTCGAACTCTAGCCTCATAAAGAGACTAGAGGGGTGTGTTTAGTAATAAATACATATATTTTGAATATATACCTGGTGTGGTGCTCTTTCATTTGGTCACTCAAGAGATTATAGACTGGTAAAACAAGCTGCTTTACATTCCTTCAAGACTTAGCCTGAAGGCTGCTCTCCACAGCTACCACTAGGATAGCTTTCAATAAGGTTGTCTTTAACCTACCTACCATAAGAGTCGATTTGGACTGGTGCAAGGTGCCCACTATAATTAGTGGACAGCATATGCCAGGCCAACTTCTCACATTGGTGTGCAGCGTGTGGGATTCCAGCTTGCTATTGTTTTACCAGATAATCTCAATTGAATTGATCAACTGAAAACCACTAAAGGTACCTAAGGTACATATAATTTAAGCTTAGAATATCAGTAAGTTCTACTGAACTTAGAGTTGTGTGTTAAGGGATAGCACAACCCTTTCTACAACTCAAGAGAGTTTAGTAGGCCACACTAGAGTAGGTAGTGCATACACCACACCACACTAGTAATGTCTTTAAAAGCAGGATCCAAAGATGCCCTGCAGGAAGCCATTGAGCTTCCCCCTCCAAGTATGACACACTCCCATTCTTGGAACTGAGAGCTTTGTGTAACGTGAGGAAATTAAGGACAGGCCAAAGTCCCACCACCCAACACCTCCAGGAGTTGTTGGTGGCTTATGATCTTAGTAAGTCCTCAGAGACTGAAGGGGTAGGAGCAGAGGGTGGGCCAGCAGATGAGGAAGGGACCAGGGGTACTACTACCCCCAGCCCCCCTCTGAAACTGACCAGGAGGGTGACAATGACCCTGACCTGGAAAACCCAATCCCTTCTGGGGAAGATGAAGATGAGGATCTGGAGAACCACACCTTTGTCCCCCCAGGAAGGATTATGAGTGTGCTCAGAAAGTCTAGGTCTCCTTCTCAGGAGTCTAACCACTCTGGCACCTCAATAGGGAGCTCTGTTTCTTCTCACAGGAGGGAATCCTCTCATGAGAGAAGAAAGAGACTGGTCCAGTATGAGGAAACTCAACTGGAGATCAGGAAGAAGCAATTGGCTTTAGATAGAGAATCCCTAGATCTCCTTAAAGAGAGAAGAAAGTTGGGACTAGAGTCCCATGGTGGCAGCCATATCCCTAGAGATAGGGAAAGGTCCTATGACCATAGGAACCTGAGCAAGATTGTCCCTCCCTACCAGAGTGGGGATGATATCCACAAATGGATAACTGCTTTAGAGAGGGCCTGTAAAGTACAGAAGGTCCCTCAGGAGCAGTGGGCAGCAATCTTGTGGCTCTCCTTTGCTGACAAAGGTAGAGACAAGCTCCTCACTGTTAGAGAGGAGGATGCTGACAATTACAAGGTCTTGAAGAGTGCTCTTATTGATGGGTTTGGCCTAACCACTGAACAGTACAGGTTGAAGTTCAGAGACACCCAAAAAGCACAGACTCAAGACTGGGTAGACTATGTGGATTGTTCTGCCAAGGCTCTGGAAGGCTGGTTGATGGGCAGTAAGGTGTGTGACTTCTCAGGATTGTATAATCTGATAATGAGGGAGCAGATTCTTAATAACTGTCAAAACCAGCTGTTGCATCAGTACCTGGTTGACTCTGATCTGACCTCTCCCCAAGAATTGGGAAAGAAGGCAGACAAATGGGTCAGAACCAGGGTGAAGCAGAAGGTACAGAACCAAGGTGGGGAAACCAAGAAGCAAGATGCTAAGAACTCTGACAAGGGTGGGGAGAAGGGTAAAGATCAAAAGTCTTCATCAGGCCCCCAAAAATCTTCTTCTGGTGGGGATTCCCAGTCTACCAAGGGTAAAGGCCAAAGAAAACCATGGTGCAAGGTCTGTAAGCAAAAGACCCACTGGACCAGTGATTGCACCAAGTCCAAAGACTCCAGTCCAGCCTCCACCAATGCCCCTAAGGCACCTGTTCCCCCTAGTACAGTTGGTGGAAGTGCTCCAGCAAAGGGTTTAGTAGGGTTCACCCTGGGAACTGAGTTGGGCTCTGACTTAGTCAGGGAGCTGACTCAGGCTGTGTTAGTCTGTGATGGAGGCATGGATGTGACCTCCACTGTGAGTCCCAGTAATCTGGGCAAGTACAGACAACAGCCTTTAATCAATGGACGAGAGGCTTTGGCATTTAGGGACACAGGGGCAAGTGTCACAATGGTGACACAAGACCTTGTGCTACCTGGGCAAGTTATACTTGGTGAAATGTACCAAGTGACCAATGCTAGCAATGTCAGAACAGACCATACTCTGGCAGTTGTTAACTTCTCCTGGGGAGGGGTAACTGGCCTTAAGAAGGTTGTGGTAAGTGCAAACCTACCAGTCGAATGCTTGCTTGGCAATGACTTAGAGACTTCTGCTTGGGCAGAAGTGGAGCTCAGGACCCATGCAGAAATGCTGGGGATCCCTGCAGATGTGTTTGCTGTGACCAGGTCACAAGCTAAACTGTCTAAAACTGAACAGGCCTTGGATTCTGGAAGAATGGACCAAGTGCCTTCCAAGAGGAGGAGTAGTAGGGTTAAGGCAGTGCCTTCCCCTTGGCTCAGGAGGAAGATCAGTCCCTTGAGGGGATGATCTCAGCCCTGAAGAAGGAACTGTCCCAGAGGAACTTGAGCCTGACCAGGTTGAGTTCTTGGGGACAGGGGGACCTTCTAGGGCAGATCTGAGCCAGGAGCAGCAGAGCTGCCCCTCCCTTGAACCCCTCAGACAGCAAGCTGCTGCTGAGGCTGCTGGGAAAGCTAGTGGTCCCCATACAGTGTATTGGGATGATGGACTCCTGTACTCAGAGAGTAGAGACCCCAAGCCTGGTGCTACCAGGAGGTTGGTAATACCTTTGAAGTTCAGGGGCTTCCTATTGACCCTAGCCCATGATATTCCCTTAGCAGGACACCTGGGCCAGAACAAGACTTGGGACAGAATTGTCCCTCACTTTCACTGGCCCCACATGTCTGAAGACAGTAAGGAGTTTTGTCGCTCCTGTGTAACCTGCCAAGCCAGTGGCAAAGCAGGTGGCACTACAAAGGCCCCCCTGATACCACTACCTGTGGTGGGGGTGCCCTTTGAGAGGGTAGGGATTGACATTGTTGGTCCCATGGATCCCCAAACAGCATCTGGGCACAGATTTATACTGGTGGTAGTGGATCATGCCACCAGGTATCCAGAGGCTATACCCCTTAGGACCACTACAGCACCTGTGGTGGCAAGGGCCCTCCTGGGAATTTTCTCAAGAGTGGGCTTTCCTAAGGAGGTGGTATCAGACAGGGGTGCAAACTTCATGTCTGGGTACTTAAAGGCAATGTGGAAGGAGTGTGGAGTTACTTATAAGTTCACCACACCCTATCACCCACAATGCAATGGTTTAGTTGAGAGATTCAACAAAACCTTGAAGGGCATGATTAAAGGGCTCCCAGAAAAGCTTAGGCGTAGATGGGACATACTCTTGCCCTGCCTTTTATTCGCATATAGGGAGGTGCCTCAGAAGGGGGTTGGTTACAGCCCTTTTGAACTTCTGTTTGGCCACCCTGTGAGGGGTCCACTGTGCTTGGTGAAGGAAGGATGGGAGTTACCTCTCAAGCCCCCAAAGCAAGATATAGTGGACTATGTACTTGGTCTCCGCTCCAGGATGGCTGAGTACATGAAAAAGGCAACCAAAAACCTTGAGGCTAGCCAGGAACTTCAAAAGGCCTGGCATGACCAAAAGGCTGTCCTAACTGTTTACCAGCCAGGACAGAAGGTGTGGGTGTTGGAGCCAGTGGCCCCAGCAGCTCTCCAAGACAAATGGAGTGGACCCCACACTATTGTTGAGCAGAAGGGTGAGGTCACTTACTTAGTAGACCTGGGAACACCCAGGAGTCCCCACAGGGTTCTCCATGTCAACAGACTTAAGCCATATGTGGACAGGGCAGACATGGGCTTGCTCATGGCTACTGATGAAGGGCAGGAGGAAGAGAGTGACCCACTCCCTGACCTGCTCTCACAGAACCCTGACGATGGGTCAGTTGATGGTGTAGCCTTGGCAGGCAGCCTCACTACCCAGCAACAAACTGATTGCAGGCAAGTCCTCAATCAGTTTAGACATATGTTTTCTCTGACACCCAGTCAGACCACCTGGTGCACTCATGAAGTGGACACTGGGGACAGTCTGCCTATTAAAAACAAGATTTATAGGCAACCTGACCATGTCAGGGACTGTATCAGGACTGAAGTCCAGAAGATGTTGGAATTGGGAGTGATTGAGCCCTCAGATAGCCCTTGGGCTAGTCCAGTAGTCCTAGTACCTAAACCTCACACCAGTGGTGGGAAAAGAGAGATGAGGTTTTGTGTAGACTACAGGGGCCTCAATGCAGTCACTAGGACTGATGCCCATCCAATACCCAGGGCAGATGAGCTCATAGATACTTTGGCCTCTGCCAAATATCTCAGCACATTTGACCTAACAGCTGGCTACTGGCAGATCAGACTAGCTGATGCTGCAAAGCCCAAAACAGCATTTTCAACCCCTAGTGGGCATTATCAATTTGTGGTGATGCCCTTTGGTCTGAAAAATGCACCTGCCACTTTCCAGAGGTTGGTGAACACAGTTCTCACAGGACTGGAGGCCTATAGTGCAGCTTATCTAGATGATATTGCTGTCTTTAGCTCCACCTGGGAGGATCACCTGGTCCACCTCAGGAATGTTTTACAGGCCCTGCAAAAGGCAGGCCTGACTATCAAGGCCACTAAGTGCCAGATAGGGCAGAGTCAGGTTGTGTACCTGGGCCACCTTGTGGGTGGAGGCCAGGTTCAACCTTTGCAGAGCAAGATCCAGACCATCATGGACTGGACTGCTCCCACTACCCAGACTCAGGTGAGAGCCTTCTTAGGCCTGACTGGGTACTATAGGAGATTTGTCAAGGGGTATGGATCAATAGTGACACCCTTGAATGACTTAACTTCTAAGAAAATGCCCAAAAAGGTTCAGTGGACAGTTAGCTGTCAAAAGGCATTTGATGACCTCAAGCAGGCCATGTGCACTGCTCCAATTCTGCAGAGTCCTGATTACTCCAAGAAGTTCATTGTTCAAACTGATGCATCTGAATTGGGGGTAGGGGCTGTACTGTCACAATTGAATGAAGAAGGTCAGGATCAGCCAGTAGCTTTTATTAGCAGAAGGCTGACCCCTAGAGAGAAACGTTGGTCAGCCATAGAGAGGGAGGCCTTTGCTGTGGTCTGGGCTCTGAAGAAGTTGAGGCCATACTTGTTTGGTACACACTTCCTGGTTCAGACAGACCATAAGCCCCTCTTATGGCTAAAACAAATGAAGGGTGAAAACCCCAAACTGCTTAGGTGGTCCATTTCCCTACAGGGGATGGACTTTACAGTGGAACATAGGCCTGGGAGTAACCATGCGAATGCAGATGGACTCTCTAGGTATTTCCACTTAGAACATGAAGACTTAACTGGGCAAGGTTAGTTTAATGTCCCTACGTTTGGGGGGGGTTGTGTAGGAGAGTAGGATCTGCTTCACAGGGGTACCCCCACTTTTTGCTGATACTTCACTGGTTTTCGACATTAGTCTGGCTGGGGCCCTGCTATTCAGAACCCCAGCCTAGCTGTTTCCTCTTTAAAAGGGTCTCCATGTGCCTTAGGCACATCTCTGATTGGGATCTGGAGTGCCCTTGTAAGTCCCTAGTATATGGTATACTATGTACCAAGGGCATAGGTACCTCAGAGGCCTGCCAGGGGCTGCAGCATATATTATGCCACCC